>JBAIAA010000394.1:0-600000 GCA_037893245.1 Crossaster papposus | reverse complement strand
ATGGGATGGCCTTTGGGCCAAGTCGTGATGCAAAAGAAATGCAAATAACATGATTGTTAACACGTTGTATAGAGATTCTCCCTAAATCTTTAGGGATTTCCTATTCTATCTAAGAAATTACTCACCTCCGATACCTACATATGCATTTCTATGCGCATGCGCAAGCAATTCGCTGACACGAAAACAAAGGCTATGGCGTCACCAACACACTGCACCTCCCAGTAGCCCATACGAATCGTCTTTCTTATTTCACCTTCTGGTTATTTTTAGGATACTGATCTGGGCGGGATGGTATCGGAGGTGAGTATTCTCTTAGATAGAAAAGGAAATCCGTACAGATTTAGGGAGATTCTATTACAGAAAATACGTCACCTCCGATACCTACATATGCAGAGTAGCACCGAGTCCAAACTGAAGGGGGGGAGGGGGAGGGGGTAAGTGCAGTGTGGAGCCCTAGAAAAGATGCCTTAACTGAGCCTGGTACACGTCCAAATTGGAGGTAAATAAAGGAGTTAAGACATACCGGTTAGCTGTACTAAAAAGCTCTTATGAGGATGAGTTGACAGTCCTGCGGTGTTTCTGGGCTGAAGAACGTGCTGCTGCTTGCAAAACTTGTCTTCCCATATGTGCCCCTCAGACTGAAGAACATCTCGCAGGTAGCAGGAAGTGAAAGTTGAGAAGTTTTTTCAACAAGCTGCCTGCATAATATCTGTAATAGAAACACCTTGGAAACGATCCCATGAGGTAGTCATGCTCCTTGTTTGGTGAGCTTTGACCGAAGCAGCAACTGGTTGAGGGGGTGTGTTCCGTGCCAGAGTATGTACTAGGCGCACCTGTGGTATGGCTGAGTGTGAACCTGGGGTGCTATTAATTGCTCCCGTCAACAGTTCGCCTGGTAAATCTGGTTGAACTACAGGACCAGGCAGAGACCCCCGGGGCTGGGCAGTAGAGGGTGGAGAGGTTGTAGCTGGTAGGATGGCTTCGACGATCCACCGAGAAAGAGTACCAGTGGAGGCTGGGTTGAACGGACGGACTGTTGTGATGACGAGTTGTGTAGTGTTCCCACGCAGCTCCTTGGTACGTGCTATACAAATTTAAGGATCCTAACGGGGCACCAAAGTTTATCTTCTGGGACACTTGAAAATGAATTCAAGCTCGGCACGAATATGTCTAGAGGGGAAAACTTGGTGATTGTTTCTTGGTTAGGAAGTTGATATGTGGGACAAGACGAACACCTTCATGTTCCCAACGCAAGTGGCCAGGTTCTATTGAAAGAGCGTGGATTTCACTTCTGCGACAAGCTGTGGAGGCTGCTAAAAGGAAGACTGTCTTGACCGTGAGGCTGTGTAAGGAAGAAGACCCATCCGGTTCAAAGGGAGGCTTCGTCAACCTGTGAAATACGGTGCCGAGGTCCCAAGAAGGAGTGAGCTTCTTAATAGGTGGTCTCTCTAAAAACATGCCTTTTTTCAGTTGAGATATAGCAGTATTATTGGTCAGAATAGAGCCATCGTCAAACCCGTGATGTACTACTGTGATGGCTGATCTATAGCCTCGAATGGTGCTAATCTGGAGGCCAGAATTAAAGAGATGAAGTAGAAAATTCCCCTATGACAGTTACAGATGCAGAATTTGGATCGAAACCTTCCTTGGCACACCATCTGAAGAAGTGTTGTAGGCGATTGTCATACGTTCTTCTAGTGGACGGTCGTCTACATTTTGCTGCAAGGGAAGCAGCGTCTTGAGAAAGGCCAGCCGTTCGGAGGGAAGACTTGATAACATCCAAGCACAAAAATGCAGACTGGCCATATCTGGGTGCAACATCTTGGACACGGGTTGTGTGGTCTGGTCGCTTTGGTAGAAGTTGAGGGAACCATGGTTGTCTTGGCCAGAGGAGGGCTATTAAGATTAGCTTGCACCTCTCTTGGTCGATCTTTGATAAGACTATGGGTAGGAGGAAGATGGGAGGAAAGCATACCCCAGGTAGCCTGACCATGCTCAGAGCGTCTGTGGCCCAAGCCTGCGGGTGAGCATGCCGAGAGCAAACGACCGGAAGTTGATTGTTGGTGAGAAGCAAAGAGATCTATGTGTTGGGTGTCTAGGACGTTTGACCACCGGGCGATGAAGGGACCATTCCGTGGGGATTGCTATAATGTTCTCCTTCCCGGACAGTTGGCTCGCTTGTAGAGAGATTTGACGGGGAATGCACCAAGTGAGTAGGCTCCAGGTTAGCATGCATATAGGGAAGAGGAGTGAGTCCCTCCCTGACGGTTTATGTAAGACACTACGGTGGAGTTGTCTGACTTCAGTGATTCCTCACCCTGCCTTTAGTTGACCGGAGGGCCTTTTGAACGGCAAGGAGTTCCAGTAGATTGATGTGAAGATATTGTTCCGAGGGAGACAAACGCCCTGCTAGGGAAAGGTCGTTCAGGTGGGCTCCCTAGCCTGACTTCAAAGCATCTGTGGTCAAGGTTACTGAAGGGAAAGGGCGGGAAAAACTGTTCCGCAGAGGATGTTCCGATGAGAGAGCCACCACTTGAGATGGGATCGTATAATGGAGTCCACTGGGACCAGAGTTGAAATTGGGATCCCTTCATGGGCGGTAGTGGTAAAGCAGATGCAGTTGAAGAGGTCGCATGTGCATTCTGCACCATGGCACAAGATCCACGAGGCTTGCCATGAACCCCAAGAGACGAAGTCGTGCTCGAGCTGGTAGTGTTGCTGATGAGAGGAAGAGTTGAATACATTCCTCCAGTACTCTGCAACGCTCCAGTGAAGGAGAGGCTCTGCCCGTAGTCATGTTGAGGGAGGCACCGAGGAATATTGGATTCTGAGAAGGGACTAAGGAAGACTTGTCCTGGTTGATGATGAAGCCCAATTTTAGAGTAAGCTGGAAAGTCTTTGACAAGGATAGAAGAGTGCATGGTTGTTCGTGAAGGGCCCACGATGAGCCAGTCGTCCAGATACATGTAAAGGCGTATATGTTGTCGGCGTAACGCTGCTGCTATCTACCCGTGGTGCGGTAGACAGGCCGAATAAAAGACACTGGAACTGGTATTAAGTGATGTTCCGATACATGAATTGCAAGAACCTCTGGTGGTCTCTGTGGATGGGGATATGAAGATAAGCATCCTTCAGATCCAGGGTCGCAGCCCACCAGCCCTGGGGAAGGGATTGCAGGACAGTGGCCAAGGTTTCCATCCGAAAGGGTCGGAGATTGATAATAGGGCGCCACCCGCCGGATTTCTTTGGAGTGAGAAAGAAAATAGAAGTGAAGCCCGTCGTTGATCTGCGAGGAAGAGAAATTATGGCTTTCTTTTCCTTGAGAGACACAATTTCTTTGTATAGGGAGCAACGGCGAGACAGATCGGAGGGAACCGTAGTGGGTCGACGGAGACAGTTGAGTAGCTGTGGAGGGGAGCTCGTAAATTCCAGGAGATAACCGGAGGACACGGTCTGTAGAACCCATGTGTCTGTGGTGATATGGAACCAGTTGTGGGAGAACTCCCGCAGTCGACCCCTTACGGGTCCTGAGGCTGATGGGATGAGCATGAAGGTATCTATGTTGTCATTGACCTTTGGCTCCACGTGACCCTTGTGGCTTGAAATAGCGGGTTTATATGAAGATGCGTTATACGAGGGCTGTCGACGAAAACATGGTTTGTTCGGAGTCTGGGCGAAAGAGACTTTGGCTTGTCGGTGTTGGTTAGGGTATGAGTGACGAAAAGAATTACGGTGACCCTGGTTTCCCTTATCTGTTGTCCGAGTAAAAGTCTCGCAAGCAGGAGGCTAGGCAATCATCCATAAACTTGAACATGACTGGGAGAAGATCGGGGTCAACCAGTGACGGGTCAACAGATGCACGGGCTAGGCAATCCGAAAGTAATATGGAGAAATTTGAGACCTGAACCCCAACACGCAGTTGACGATCTAATTTTTCTAAGCTAGAATTAAGATCCTTGGTGCGCTTTTCTGGGAAAAAGCTTCTCTTGGAAGGGTTGGAAGAACGCAATTTGTCTTTGACTGCCGATGGAATTGTTGGGACAGTAAAAAAATGATTAGAGTCATCATCTTTTGTTTTAAAAGGTGAATGTTCTCTGGAGGAGGCTTTGGGATGTTTTTTCTTCTGAATGAGAGAAAAGGCTTTATCCATGATGTCCGCCAAAAACTGTCAACGGGAAGCACAAAATTCGGAGGAGAAATGGGTCTATCTGTCTCCCTCCGGAAGGAGGAGCGGAGGCTTCAATATGAGAAGAAGGGGGAAACTTTAAAATCTTACCCACTTCTGGGATGATCACCTTGCCCCGATGGAACATCGAAAACAAATCGGGCTCCCGACTGTCTAGATCTAAGTCACTGGAGGTCGGTGAAAAAAGACGAAGAACGGTCGTCGAGACGACCTGATGGGCGATCGAGAACGAGAGCGGGAACGGGAAAAATCCCCAGAACGAAGACGGGAAGTTCCCTCCGGAAAATGATCTCTAACGTAGCGTTGACAGCGTTAGGCACTATCACGAGACGAAGAATAGTTGCGACTATCGTACTGGCTGGAATCAGAGTGCAATGAGCATAGCGATCCCTCTGTCGAGGTAAATGGTCGGTACCAGGGCCCCGTTTGCCATGATATGACATCTCCGGAGTGTAGTACATGTAGTACGCAGGAAAGTTGCTCGATGGCGGACAGTTGCTCGATGGCGGACGATGCAGTGATGCATCGGCGGGGGATCGTTAGGGAAGTACGACCAAGCCGAAGCGCCCGAGCCCGGTCGATGTACGTGATTTTCCGGCTCAGCCAGAAAAGAAAGGTCGTTCCGTCTCTCCGACGAGGCGGGAATACGGCGACTGTAGGATGAAACTACGATGTGTTTTTTTAAGGAAGACTGCTTACATGAACCTGTGACGACGTAGTATTCACAAGGAGGGGAGCTGTAGTTTCCCGCCCAAGAGTAGGAACTGACGTACTTTTATCTAGCCACGAAGTGAAAGATTTCCACTCTACAGTCGTCCAATTTGAACAGATTCCGCAAGGGTTATCCTGTGAGCAAAGACGACAACGAAAGCAGGAAGGATGTATATCGAAGTCAAAAGGTGACGGTGAACTACCACAGGAACGGCAAATATTTCTGCGATTCGCTGTCTTTTTCTTAGATTTCGGTTTAGCCATGTCGTGTCGGAAAAAGGATATTTACGCTTGCAGAGTGTATCGCTAGGAGTAAACCTAAAGACGCCTGTACATTTAACGCTCGCTGAAATAAGGACGATTCGTATTGGCTATACTGTACCGGGAGGTGCAGTGTGTGGGTGACGTCATAGCCTTTGTTTTCGTGTCAGCGAATTGCTTGCGCATGCGCATAGAAATGCATATGTAGGTATCAGAAGTGACGTATTTTATGTAATATAATTCCATTGTGCCCGGCTGTGGTGTATTCTCGTAAAATCTCGCTAGATTTTACCATGGGACCAAGTTTTTCGATTTTGTTTGGATACTATACGTTTAAGTGTTATGCAACTGAGAGGAAGGTGTGGTCGTGGGTCAATGAGTTAATCGATAAGAAGAGAATGAGCGATAAATGATGACGCCTACGAAAATAAGACGATCAATAATCGATTGTCGGGCTGGGTGAAGAAGGGGATTAATATAAGATATTTGGAAAGCGCTTGCTAAATGGACAGAATCTTGAAGTCAAGATACAGTCTTGTTTTACATAATTAATCACCAAATCTGGTAGCATTTCATAGACGCTCGTACAAGGAGCAGATATTCCATAGACTAGTTGTTAAGGTGATCATTGTAGAACGGATTTGTTTTTTGTCAAAATCTTTCTTTTTCATTGTCTTTTGATTGTCAGAGGCGGATACACGATTCCCAAATTCTGATACTAACGGTCGGGTACTTTGATACCCGGCTCCGATGCACAGCCCTACCTTAGTTATGATTATTTTGTTTAATATTGATAAAACAATAAATCTACTTGTTCAACTATTTGCCGGTTTTGGGTATGTAGTATTAACTCTATCAACCCCAAGACATATTATTGCACAGGCTTTGGTCACCCATGGTCACAGCACAGCAAGTTCAGTTCTTCACCAGGAACATTTCAGCAAACGTTAGCGTATAGCGCCCTCACTAGACAATATCCTGAAAGGAAACTCTGACAAAAACAATATATAAACGAATTAGTTTGTTTTGTTCAGGGGTGATTCATAAATTCTAACGTATTACATGTTCTTTTGTATGCGAAAGAAATGTTTGGGTAATTGCATACAATTGACGACATTCGTTTTTTCTTTATTTATCAACAAGGGTAAACAATAACAACTAAAACAAACCTGGTTTTTATTGTAGTGCATTAAAGTAAATAAACTAATCAACATTTTACAATGTCTGTGACAATACCAATTAAACAAAAGATCAAAAATATGTTTCAAGTGAATACAAATACTCAAACCATATAAAGAAATTATACACCATTTGCAGATATCGCAATTTGTTGCTACCCAATTATTAAGAATTATTTTACTTATTTGAAAGTAAATAACGATGGTAGGCATCCAGCAAAATGATTGCGCTAAATATGATATAATTGTTCCGAAAAAACAGTTTATAATTATGACAACAATACTGTAATGCCCCTTTAATTTACAAAACCCAGCTTGTCCATCACCATTTTCTTATTTATTTAGCCGGAATTCGGTAATATTTGCTAGCTACTGCTGTTTAACGAAAATCCCTTTCTGCAATACAGAGTATTATTATTATTATTATTATTATTATTATTTATTCGACCAATACATACACACCAAGTTACAAAAGCACAAGACAGAACATTAACGGAAAAACAATTATAAAAAGCAAGAAATAAGGAAAATAAATACACAATTATATAAATAAATAAATAAGTAAATAAAATTAAGTGAAAATAAATTAAATAAAAAAAAAATAAAAATAAAATAAACAATAAACACTGTAAGAGGGCGGCTGAGAGCGGAGCTTGCAGGAAGAAAACAAAACTAAATGGGAACGACAAACAGAAGAGATAAAAAACAAGGACAAATCATGCGGGTCAGGGGTAACAAAAGTAAACCAAATTACTGTTGCTCGGAAGCATGCTGCCCCACGCATGACCAACAAACACAATGAACTCAGAAACAACAATAGGCCGGGAAGGGAAACCAAACAGGGGATCGTTCACGACCTGCATGCAAACAAATTGAACATCTATTACAATGTGTGGTTTAAACAGTGATCCTTAAGGAGGCGGAGAAATGTCACAAGAGGACAAATTACAGCAGCTTCGCGAATGCAGGGTGGTATAGTGTCCCACAATCTGGGAAATCGATGGGAGGGTGAATGGAACAATGAGTCGGTTCGAGCGTAAAGATGGCGAAATGTGAGTGAGTCAAGATGACGAGGATTAATGAATACCCCGGCAAGAATGGATTCGCAGTGAGCAGTGCCATGTAAAACCTTGAACACAAAGGCACTGAGCAAGTAATTACGCCTGTTAGTTAGAGGATGCCAGTGAAGATGCTGCAATCTGTCCTCATAAGACATTACTCCGCGCCTTTGTTTAAGAGCAAGCCGGGTGGCAGTTCTTTGGACCCTTTCAAGCTGATTTTGTTGCGATAGTGTAAACGGATGCCATGCTGGGAGACCATACTCTAGGATTGGGAGAACAAGAGATTTGTACAGTGAGAAAATTGCGTTAGTGGAGGACCCTCTAGCAACTGATCTGATGAAACCTAACATGCGGTTAGCTCTGGCAACTACTGAAGAGGTATGAGTAGCCCATGAGAGTTTGGAATCAAGTGTAAGCCCTAAGTACTGAAACAACAGAAAACAACAGAGTGCACTTTAAAAAGGCGAGCATACTACCACTATAAAATATATTAGAACATTATCATTAAACAACAAAAACAAAAATAAGATATACAATGTTTTTGAAAATGTTGAATTATTTTGCCGAAATGCCCCTTTCCACTCAGAATCCAGCTTGGTGTCTATCATTTTCGGATTCAGCGCCCCTGAATTAGGCAAAATAGCTAGGATACCAACTTCTACTAAAAAAAGGACTCTTCTTGCCCTAAAATGAACCTTTAAACAAAAATGGCCCAGACTATTGTGGTCTTGTGGGTCCGGGGTGGGCTGATCAGAAATAGACACCGCTAATGCCGGCCTGTGCACTCACCATACATAATCACGGCGCGGACACTATGTGTACTTGCCTACATTTAACAAACAGAGATGGAACAGAATCTGACCATTTTCTAGTAAATATTTAACCAAGAGATGTGGCGGAAAATCTGGTAACAAAAATAAAAAATTACCAACAATTTTTGAAACTGCACATAACCAATTTTATAATATATAATTATCAGACACAATTAAACTACAATTTACCAAGAAGGGAGTAAAGGCAAATAATTATCACCATAAAGCATGAACCCATTATTTGGTAAAATAAATGCCCAACACCGGTTGGGCAATACCTAACAATTAAGTTCCCCTCTTGATATTTAGAGCATCATTGGACAACAAAATGGGCAAACAAATTCCATATTTTTTTAACAGTGCACACTCTAAAAACAGATTGGTTGAAAATAACCAATTGAATGGTAGATATGTGTCCAATGAATATATTGGTCAATTTTAACCAAAATATTAGTTAACATTTACCAATATTGTTGTTACAATTACCAATATCATTGGATATTTTGACCACTATTTTTGTTAAAATTTACCAATATAATTGGCTGGACACATATCTACTAATCAGTTGGTTATTTGAACCAATCTGTTTTAAGGGCGTGTAATTGGCAATTGTGCAATACATAAGAAATCATTCATGTATATTTAGGAGATATTTTTAACATTTGAAGACGAAATTTCTTTTTGAGTTTACTGTAGTTTATTTATAACATTGAAATCGGGGGCTTTATTGAAACCTAACTGCGGCTACAGAAAACGCCCCCCCCCCCCCCTCTAAAAAAAATAATAAAATAAAATAAAAAGTGTGTTGTCCTAATGTTGGGTTGGCGGTGTGCGTATGTCACTAAAACATTGGAAGGAGGATGTAGTAGGGATGGTATGAGCTGGTTTTTTTTTTTTTTTTTTTTTTTGGGGGGGGGGGGGTGTCGGATGGGGGAATATGGACCGCATTAAAAACTACTCGGGTTAATGTTGATCACACACTGTGATAACGTGATTACGCATACGTGATTACTGTGCATTTGTTTAACTTCCTCTATATAATTACTCACAAACAAATTATCCTACAACACTGTTTTTCCGTATGCTTGAGCTTACGGTGCCTCTTCCCGCACAAAGCACGGGCTTATATCTCGTCCCAATAACCAGCTTAATGCATTCGCCATTGTAAGAGGGTCATTGTGATATGACTGAATTTGTTGATAATTATGGTGGACACGCGGTTGACTTGAGGGCGCTTAAGTTGTGTCCCTTCCTTTTGGAAAAAATCAGTGTCTGTGATTTCTCCTCAAAGAAAGCGACCCAACAAATTGAATTTTTACCCGATGAACAGCAAAATGGATATTAAGCACATTGTGTCATCTTTGGCAATCCTGTATTCTTTCTGCTATGAAAAGCCGTAAACTCATATTTCGTTACTTACTAAACATAATGACACCAACAGTTTATGCAAAATGAGGAAATTGAATTTGTCCGTGTAAACATACAGTACATGCACCTATCGTACACAATTACGAACGCCCTACAGTAACACTTGCCAACTTGTTCCACTTTTAACATGTACAAGTGAATATGATAAATTCTCCACACACGAATCGACAAATGCTAATGGCCCTGTCACACCAGAACGTTTTAGGCCAACGCGTGAGTAACGTGTTGAAATTTTGGCAACACGCTGGCAAACGCCGACCAACGCTAGGCCAGCGTTAGCAACACGCTGAGCGCGTACGCTGGGACACGCTGTCACACGCTGAGGAATTTTTTTTTTCAACATACCTAAAATGTCCAGCGTTTGCCAGCGTGTGACTGCACACGCTGGCGGTGCGTTTGAGGTTTGTTACTCACGCGTCGAACATGCTAGACGATCGTTACCAACCCGCTACTCACACGCTGGCGTACGCTGGCGACACGCTGGTTGTGGCCCTGTCACACCAGAACGTTTTAGGCCAACGCATGAGTAGCCCGTTAAAAATAGTTGATACGCTGGCAATCGCTGAACTAGTTCACAGAAAAAGTCAAGTGGAACCGCGATTTCAGCGTGTCCTCACAGAAAAAGTCAAGTGGAACCGCGATTTCAGCGTGTCCATACAGGTTGATAACGGGTTCATGGCGTATGCCAGCGCGTGAGTAGCGTGTGAGGAACGCGCTGTTATGAACGCATTACTGATTTATAGTAAAAAATATGACAGCAGCACCCGATTTCACTAAACTTTGCGACGCGTCGCAACTCGAGTTACGAAGAGTAACGCGTCGCATCTCGCGACGCGTCGTACGATCCATTTCACTAAAGTTACGATGTGTTCAACGCGTCGCAAATACCTTGACAACGGCAAGTAACACGTCGTAAGTTACGAAGTGTATTTGGGTCGTCGTAAAATAAGATGCGTCTTTTTATAGCCAGTTTTACGCCATAGAAATGAAACAAACGAGACTAGAATACTCAGAGAATGTGTTGGAAGTTGTAAATAAAACATTCATCGTAGTCATATGAATAAACCTTGAATAGTGCACTTGAAATTTCAAATTAGCTAGAGGTCCACAGCAAGCTTGTGTTTCGTTAAAATTGCATCGTACGTCAGCCATTTTGATTTACATTTTTGAAGCTTTGCGAGAAGAAATCCGATGACTCTTTGCTGAATACCAGACGGCTATTTACTGTGAGTTGAAAAGGTACATACAACAGTCGTTGTTTTGTGCTATAAATACACCTACGACGCGTCGCACGTACGACGTGTTTCGTGAAATCGATTTCACGACGCGTCGCAGCTGCGACGCGTCGTGGAGATACGACGCGTCGCATGGCTGCGATGCGTCGTAAGTTAAGAAGAGTTTAGTGAAATCGGGTGCAGGTCGCCAGCGTGTGAGTAGTGGGTTGGTAACGATCGTCTAGCGCGTTCGACGCGTTAGTAAAGACATTCCTGCGCGCCGCCAGCGTGTGCAGTCACACGCTTGCAAACGCTGGAAATTTTAGGTATGTTGAAAAATGTATTTTTGCCTCAGCGTTTGACAGCGTGTGGGTAACGCGCTCAGCGTGTTGCGAAAGCTGGCCTAGCGTTGGTCAACGTTTACCCCCGTGTTGCCGAATTTCCAACACGTTACTCACGCGTTGGCCTAAAACGTTATGGTGTGACAGGGCCATTACTGTAGTAGCGCGTCGGCTTTTTATACAACAAATCACGTGGTCGTTGCAGTACGCTGGCGCGCGTTGGAACGCGCTACTCACGCGCTGGGCAGTCGTTATTAGTCGTCGAGCGCGTTACTAACGCGTTATTCAAGCGCTGACGAACGCTATAAACCCGTTAAGAACGCGTTATGGACACGCTGAGATCACGGTTCCACTTGACTTTTTCTGTGGAAGTTCAGCGTTTGCCAGCGTATCAACTATTTTTAACGCGCTACTCACGCGTTGGCCTAAAACGTTTTGGTGTGACAGGGCCATAACCAATTCAGTTGACATGTGGTTGAAAATCTTAAGGCCCTGTCACACATTGACGACCTCGATAAAGTTCTCGTAACGTTCTTGAAAAAGTGACAGAACGCAGAAGAACGGTGAGGTCAGAGGAAAGGCGCTATATGGTGGTATCAGACCGTTGTAGGACGTGGGTGGCCGTCGTGGAACGGAGAGGGTTGAGAAATTTGTTGACCTGTCAAAATTGACCACGTTCTTACAGAACGCCCTGTGAGCGGTCTGTGGACGCTATGGACGGTTAACGGTCGGTTGACGGTCTGGATGACACCACAGACGGACGCAACTTAGACGGTCAAGTTGATGTCCCCGTTGTCCCTGCGGATTCATAGCGCCCTTGTACCGACCGTGTACAGTCTGTTAACACTCCACCCTCCGTTCTCTTGATAAAACGGCCATAAAGCGCCCCCAGAGCGTCGTCATACAGTACATGTACTGTTCTTGCCACGCCCTGTCATTGTTCATTTGCGTTCACTCACCGTTCTAGAACGTTCTTCTCCGCCCATCTGCCAACCTCAACGTTCCAGTACAGTTTGAGTGCAGTTCATTAAATTCTTGAAGATATACCTGTGATTATTCGATATACGATGTGCTCTGCTTGAATGTAGTCTACGGAATGATCGAGATGCTGCGTTCCGTCGGCATTTTATACCAATTGTCAAAGATCGCAAGACGGGCGCAGAGAACAGTACATGGTCGGAGGACGGGCGGAGGAAGGTCGTAAAAAGCGGACGAAGAACGGCAGAAGAACTTTGTAGAACGCGGTAAAACTTATACCGGACAACAATGGGACGAAGGAAAGACGTAGAAAACGGAACAAGGACTGTAGAAACCCTTTAGAGGGACGCAAACAGTTCGGTCATTGGTCATTGCATTGGTCAGAAAAGACAAATGAAAGAACGCAATAAGGTCGTACGGCAAGAACGCTATAGTGTGACAGGGCCTTTAGCTTCTACATAGGCAGAAATCACAGTCTAGTTTCGATGTTTATGTTGTCAATGGGCAAGGTGGTTGTGTTATTCTGATTTGCTCCACTTATTGCAGTGGTAGATGTCGTTTTCCTGGCTCGGCCTTTGCATTCAAACGCCTCTCTGAACGCAGAGCGGTAAGCCGGGTTCACAGCACCGTAGATCAACGGATTAATCATCGCATTGATGTACTGGGGTACAATGGATATCCATCTGCTTCCTGATCCTAATGCAACCTGAAAGGGATCAGGAATCTGAGCCATAAAACAGATCCATTGAGACAGACTGAAGATGCGATATGGGGCTTGGCATAAGAAAAACACTGTGCCGTTAGCGATCAGCATTTTTGCTACTCGATTTCTGATAAGAGTTGCATTATGATCTTTCTTTACTGTACTATTTTTGTTCGGCCTGCGTTTGTTCAGCTTTTGTAAGATTCTTACATACATGAAAATGTTGGCCACCATTGCGATAATCCAGGGAATATTTAGCAGGGGCGGAATGATGTAGTCTACCCAATGTGACACGGGACCACATTTTACATAGATGGATGGGTAGTCCAGAAACGCATCCACATCGGGCCACTGGAGGCAAAGTACGTTGAGAACGAGATAACGCGGAGATGTTGAAACGGAAAACAGTAACCCCACCAGCCAGCAGATTGTAATCATTCTAACTGTACGTCTTTGTCCGCGGATAATGAGATGTTTAATAGGATGGCACAGAGCGAGGTATCTCTCGAAAGATACCATGGTAACCAAAGCAATGGACGCAAAGTAGCCGATATTTTCTACAGTGACAAAGCTGAAACACTGGGCAGCATTGGTAAAGGGATCGTGAAATGCCACAACGGATGCAGTGTATCTCCATATGTTGTGTAGGGACCCCAAACTCAAGTAGAGAAGATCAGCAAGTGACAAGTGTGCCAGGTACAAGTTGGTATCTGATCTCAGTTTGGGTACGCGGACAACGACAAACAGGAATGTCAAGTTGGTGATGATACCAAGGCACAAGATGATGGGCATGACGATGGTCGTAACAGAGACATCCAATGGAGTATATAGCCACGAAGAAACTGCCTCCTGACTGATGTTGAGGGTATCCTGTTCACTGCACTCACCTGATGTTATACCTGTCCCCATGATGGCAATACGTTTAGTAATTAGTTATACAGGTAGATCATCAATCTGTCTTAACAGTAACCCAGCTCACCAGCAGATATTCTGCCACACAAACATATAGAGACCTCTTGACACTTCAAAGAATCCCTTCTTTAACAGAAGTTGCAAGTGGAGCAGGAAGGTCAGTTTGGTTGAAGACGGGGAACAGATGAGAACTCAAAGTGCTCTTAGGCGTTCTGTTTTATACATACGTTGTCACGATGCATATGACATTCATTAACGTGCGACCTCCTTTTTTTAAAGAACACATTATGGCATTATTGATTTAGGCAATAAAACGCACTCAGTAAAAAGGCTAGAATGGTTAAAAAAACGGCGGATGTAATTATTACCAAAACTGTTCACTCAAAGACTGCTCAATAACCAACCAAATATAAACAAGCAAACACAAAGAAATACTGCCCCACATATTGGGTTGGTCAAATTTCAATCCGTGATGTATTTGTGTTCACTTCCAATACCTTACCAACGATTACATATTTAAAACCAAGGTAGGATACACCATTTGCAGAGATCGAAAAAACAAGAACAACTGCCCGACGCCGATTGAAAACGAACGCGTTTTTTTTTTTTTTTTTTTCCTTTCCTTTTTTTCCCTTTCCTTTTTCGGCATCCATGATTGTAAAACTTTGGACACCAGTGTTAAACGATACTTACCATAAAATTCAACCCCCAAATCCACCCAATTCGGATATTTCAATCATTTACCAATTTTTCATATTACTGGCTAAACGTCTAATGTGACTGGTCACTCCTACCCTCTAATTAGCTCTACTTAAGCAAGCGCAATACTACGCAATACTACCGGTTACCCGCCGGTTCTCATTCGTTCGCCGACTCCAACCAAATGGACTGACATGCAACTTGTGTAAAGAAGGGATTCTAACAATATCAACATTAGAATATTCGAATATGATGAGCTGGATTAATGATATGGTATACTGTTGATTATTCTACAAACTGTGTCCGTATAAACTACATGTATATAGCCAATATGGGAGCAGGTATAACATCGGGTGAGTGCAGTGAACAGGATACCCTCCACATCAGTCAGGAGGCAGTTTCTTCGTGGCTATATACGCCCTTGGATGTCTCTGTTACGACCATCGTCATGCCCATTATCTTGTGCCTTGGTATCATCACCAACTTGACATTCCTGTTTGTCGTTGTCCGCGTACGCAAACTGAGATCAGATACCAACATGTACCTGGCACACTTGTCACTTGCTGATCTTCTCTACTTGAGTTTGGGGTCCCTACCCAACATATGGAGATACACTGCATCTGTTGTGGCATTTCACGATCCATTTACCAATGCTGCCCAGTGTTTCAGCTTTGTCACTGTAGAAAATATCGGCTACTTTGCGTCCATTGCTTTGGTCTTTCGAGAGATACCTCGCCCTGTGCCATCCTATTAAACATCTCAATATCCGCGGACAAAGACGCACAATTAGAATGATTGCAATCTGCTGGCTCGTGGGGTTACTGTTTTCCGTTTCAACATCTCCGCGTTTTCTCGTTCTCAACGTACTTTGCCTCCAGTGGCCCGATGTGGATGCGTTTCTGGACTACCCATCCAGCTATGCAAAATGTGGTCCTGTGTCGCCTTGGGTACACTACATCATTCCGCCCCTGCTAAATGTTCCCTGGATTATCGCAATGGTGGCCAACCTTTCCATGTATGTACAAATCTTACAAAAGTTCAACAAACGCAGCTCCAACAAATATAGCACAGTAAAGAAAGATCATAATGCAACTCTTATCAGAAATCGAATAGCAAAAATGCTGATCGCTAACGGGACAGTGTTCTTCTTATGCCAGACCCCATATCGCATCTTCAGTCTGTCCCAGTGGATCTGTTTACTAGCTCAGATTCCTGATCCCTTTCAGGTTGTTTTAGGATCAGGTAGCAAATGGATATCCATTGTACCCCAGTACATCAATGCAATGATTAATCCGTTGATCTACGGTGCTGTGAACCCGGCTTACCGCTCTGCGCTCAGAGATGCGTTTGAATGCAAAGGCCGAGCCAGGAAAACGACATCTGTCACTGCAATAACTAGAGCAAAGCAGAATAACACAACCACCTTGCCCATTGACGAAATACACATCGAAACTAGACTGTGATTTCGGAGGTTATTGTGAAAGATCAACGCGAACAAACTTGATGGTACATTTTGTAAATAGGCCTCATGTATATACCAGCTATACGATTTTCAACCATGCCGGCTAAGTTGGTCAGCATTGAACGATTTATGTGAGGAGGATTTATCACAATTATTGACCTGTACAGCTTGTAATTTCAGTAACTTAAGGTGGAAAATGTTGGTACTTTTTTTTTAGGAAGGGTGTTCGTTATATTGTACGATAGGTGTATTTACTGTATATTTAAACGGAGAAACTCGGTTCCCCTCAATTTAAACAAACTGTTGGTGTAAATATGTTAGTAAGTCACTTAATGTAAATGTGATTTACGGCTTTTCATATCAGAACAATTGCAGGAATGTGGCCGGGCGACCAACGTTGGAAATCGATTAGGCAACACAGGTGCCATAATTTTGCAGGATACTTGAAACTATAATACAGGGTGGCCCGTAAGAACATACAATAATACTTCCTTTACTACCCTAAGGCCTAAACTACCAAAACCAATGGATAAAGAATCTTTCCCGAAGAAATATAAAACCAAGATATCTTGATTTGGGCTAGTGATCTTAGCTCCAGGCCCTGTTTTGTGAAGCACAGTCAGGGGTCTTTTCGCATCGAGAAATGTTTTGGTGTATTTTATAGTAAATATCGTTTAACTGACCTGTCCGAAGTTTTACAATATCCTGGATGCCGAGAAAAGCACGAAAAATAGCGTTTGTTTTCAACTGGCGTCGAGCAGTTATCCTTATGTTATCTTTGTTTTTTAGCGATCGCCGTCCGGCGATCACAAATATTTTTCTTTATAAAATTCAATTTTCGGAATAATTACAGGATATCTAGCGCAATCACTTTGCTGGATGCCTAGAATCATTATTTATTTTTAAATGAGTAAGATATTTCTTAATAATTCGGTAGTAAATATTTTCGATATCTGCAAATGGTGTATCCTACCCAAGGTCTTAGCCAGCCAGCCGTGTAGGCCGTGTTTTACACGGCCACATTCAAAATAATGCGGCTGATTTTCAATAACCACGGCCCAAGATTCAATACGCCGGCCGTGCACTTTTTGTTATGTTAAAACGCTTGTTATATTTCTGCTGTCAGTGTATTTTGTTTATTTACTTTATTTTCGAAAGCAAAACTCCGCTGTTTTTGCCCCAATAATATGCCCCGATAAATCAACAAGGCTTTGCGTGCTGGTACGTTGCCGCGGTACGGTGATATGAGTGCCAGCCATGTGCTCGCTCGCCCCATGCAAGCATGCATAATACATGCAGCATTGCTGGAATGGTTCCCGCCGCACGCTTCAATAGACAAAGTTAAGGACTGGAACCAGTCCATGGCCGACACGCATGTATTTTTCCGTTACACGAACAAGAACACGAAAACTGGTCGAATTTGACATCGTAAGACGTAAAAATGCCCGGCAAACAAACGTCGATGAAGAAAGTCATTTCCTGCAGGTTAATTCTCAGATCATGTTCACCCTTTTATGTGTTCGTATTTTCTGTTTTAATGTATTTATTTCGAGGTAGTAACGCTCGTCCTTGATGAGCGATACAGCGCCGCGTGTTTTTTCGCAAAATGTTTTACCGTACCGCGGCATGTTTCCTGCGGTCCGTTCAATTGTTGCACACGCTTGTTGTGGTCAGATCATGGACGTATATTGGCGTCCTTCGTGTGAACAGGCCTACTACATTCTCCATTTTTAAAAAAAGGTTATTAAACTTAAACCTTTATCATGCTTTTAAAATAACTCGGGCAGTTTTGTTGTCACCGGTGAGGGGCAGTTTTGATAGCTTTCGTGACGGATGCAAATTAAATCTTCCCGCAAGATCAGCGATTACGACAAGCAGTATGGGCTGCCGTGCCGTGCTGTGACGCGTTAGGGAAATTTTTCAGCACGCGCGCTTTCGTTTTTAAGTCGTACAATGCAGTTGCGCAACCTCGGTGCTTTCACCGCGCAAGCATATTAAGGATTAAGAATTTCTTATCTACTGGCCTCGATGTACAAATAAAAAGGTGTTAAAAAACCCTGAGCCTGTTTATTTACGAAACCCTAGTCATACAAAAAGTAATATATATTCCTAACGTTAATTATGAAATTGTCTTTGTTTTTATAGAAAAAAGAAGAAAGGGTATATAGACTTTGTCTGAACTCCTAAACAGTTTCCAACCGATTTCAGGAGTAAATAATAATACAATATATTCTTGGTATCTAATAAAATCGACAAACACCTGACCATTGAATTACGAGACTAGCAAAATAAATTCCAGGTTTATTTAATACAATTTATTACTAGTTTCATTGTTTTAAAAAGAGAAAAAAAAATAAAGAAACGGGGACCTTAACACCTAATATTTTGAGCTCCTAAACATTTTTCCAACAGATTTAAGGGGGAAATTCAATACGATTTATTTTCCGTTTTTCTTGTATTTGACCAAAACGATCCATTTCGTGGCCCGTAAATTACATGTACAAGGCTAGCTTTTAAAAACATTTACCAAACCTATACGAGCCAAGAATAAATAAGCAAGAATAAAATTCCGATGGCGGACCCCAGGATACCAAAACTGAACCATGAATATTTGAAATACTTTAAATTAAGACCCAAAAACCAAGGCATGATTCTCATCGAAAATGGGTATGATTATTTGTTGTCCTGCATTATCCCTAAAATGCACGAGCTGAGGTTTTATCCCAGCAATCCTAAAGTGAATTTCTACACATCTTAAGAAGTTGTTATTGAAATTTAATAAATAATCTGCTGGGTTATATTTAATAAAACCATAATATTTACTTTGTCCCTAAAATAAGTTGTTAGAAGGACATGATTGGTTTGTTTTTTATGGGATGGTTTATTTTTGATGTGGGTAATTATCCACCAATAATTCTTGGGAATTGGTGACTTGTTACGTTTTTGTTATAGTCTTAATGGCTCTAGCCTCTGGACATACAGACTTGTCACAGAGTCACCATGGTATTTAGTGAATAAGTCATGACCAGTCTTTCCAAATGGTTCTAGAGTAAAAATGTATCTAGTTTTTCCTCTGTGCCATGTTTAGTTATTTCACATTAGTTATTTATGTATAGTAGGGTATGACTGAAATAAAGACAAAGTAACTTATAAGAAATGTCAAAATTGTGCTTCCTTTCTTCCTATCGGTGTTCTTATTTTTTTACAGGTTTATGACCAATTAACCGTTACCTCATTTTACACATAGTGTGAGTCAGTGTGCGCTGTTTTTAAATCCGAACTTCCAATACCGGTATCCATAATATACTCCTCTGGTCAAAATTTATTTCAAGTTATCATTCCAGCTAAAAATGGTAAAAATTAGATTTAAAAAAAAAATTGTATAAAAATGAGGCTTCATATTGCCACAACATTAACAAAAAATGTTCAGAGACTAAGGTATCCCTGAACGAGCTGACATTAATTGAACAACGCCCAATACAACCCCCTCCCCCCCCCTCCCCCCCCCCCCTCCCCCCCCCCCCCTCCCACCCCTACAACAAAACTTACCCAAAAAACACCAGTAAGTAAATTTAAAGACGATGCATACTACTAGGAGTATATTAAACAAGGACTCGGACGGACATTAGACTCAAACGGAAAATAGCGAGCAAACACACCTAAGTGGTTGGAAATACTTAACCATTGGTGAGTCAGTGGAAGTGAACTAATACATCACGAATGTAAATTTAACCAAGCCAATATGTGGGACAGTTATGTCTTTTCTTTGTTTGCTTGGGGTTGGTTATTGAGCAGTCTTTGAATGAACAGTTTTTGTTTTCACTGAGTGCGTTTTATTGCCCGATTCAATAATGTCCTATTGTGTTGACCTATAAAAAAGGAGGTCGCACGTTAGTGCATTGATAAGTACCGTGATAATGCACGTATAAAAGAGAACGCTTTGAGTTCGCATATGTTCTCTGTCCCAACCAAACCGACCTATCGCCTCAACGTGCAGCTTCTGTTAGTGATGGGATTATTTAAATGTCGAGAGGTCTCTGTGTCTCAAAAATGTCTTTTTTTTATAAGCTGGAGTACTGTTCAGACGTATAGCCATCATGGGGACAGGTATAACATCAGGTGAGTGTAGTGAACAGGATACCCGCAACATCAGTCAGGAGGCAGTTTCTTCGTGGCTATATACTCCATTTGATGTCTCTGTTACGACCATCGTCATACCCATCATCTTGTGCCTTGGTATCATCACCAACTTGACATTCCTGTTTGTCGTTATCCGTGTACCCAAACTGAGATCAGATACCAACATATACCTTGCACACTTGTCACTAGCTGATCTTCTCTACTTGAGTTTGGCATCTACCTTCCATGTGTTGTGTTACATAGATTCCCCAGTGGCCTACCATGCCGCCTTTTCGAATACCGCTCAGTGCATTTCCTATTTCATTTTCACCAATACCGGCTACTTTGCATCCATTGCACTCGTGACCGTGGTCTCCCTCGAGAGATACCTCGCCCTGTGCCATCCTATCAAACATCTCGCCATCCGCGGACGAAGACGCACCTATAGAATGATTGCACTCTGCTGGCTGGTGGGGTTACTGTTTTCCGCGTTCATGTCGTTGGGTCATGCAGTTATCCATGTGCAGTGTTTGCGTTGGCCAGATGTCGACGCCTACCAAGACTACCCATCGAGCAGAGCGTCCTGTGCTCCGGTAGCACCGTGGGTTAACTACTACAATCCACCGGTGCTGAATATTCCTTGGATCCTTGCCATGGTGGCCAACAATTACATGTATGTGCGCATCATACACATGCTCAACAAACGGAGCGGTCAAAGCTTGGCCAGTAACGACCTTAACGCAATTCAGATCCGAAATCAAGTGGCCAAAATGCTGGTGGTCAACGGCGTGGTTTTCTTCCTCTGTCAGACCCCGTATTGCGTTTTAGGTTTATCTGAATGGATCTGTTCGTTGGTTGGCGTTCGCAATCCTCTCCGGTTATCACGCATCGGTCTCTGGATTGCCGAAATTTTCCAGTTCATTAACACGATCATTAACCCACTGATCTATGGCGCTGTCAATAAGCAATATCGACTAGCATTTGTGCTGGCCTTTCGTTGCAAAAGTCCTCAAGCCACCGGACAGCACGGATCGTTACTGCCTATCTCCACACCACGTGCAGTCCGTTTCGAAACCCCAATCGTTGATGAGGATACCAAACTATGAATGCTGTAGTAGTCGGGCAGATAGGGGAATGTTTTAGGAAATTGTGCCTTCGATAGTGTTCTCTCGTCGTGAAGATCTCGAAACAGATGATGTCGAGTGTATATGGGTTGAAATTAAGTGTAAACAAAGACAGCCTGCTTATCAGTTCTATTTATAGGCCTCCTTCAAGCTCTGTCGAATTTATGGGAAAACTGAATGATATCCTTAATAAGGCCTCGTGTGAATGTAAAGAAATTATTACAACTGGGGACTTTAATTATGATGTTTCAGAGGAACACGATAGTATACAATCAAATCCAATTATTTCTTGTTTTAGTTTGTTTCAAATGGCGCAACTCATACATGACCCAACACGTGTCACTGAAACTACTCAAACTACCATCGATCTCGATTTTAGTTTCCACCCAGAGCTAATAAAGGACGGTGGTGTTTTACCAGTCCTAATCAGTGATCATTATCTTGTTTATGGGCTACACAGTTGGAAAACACCAACAAATGAAAGGTCGTTCAATAAAATTTCGATGTCTAAAAAAATAGACAGTGATGCATTCACGGACGATCTCCGTAATGCACCATGGCAATATGTTTTTGGTTGTTATGATGTGATAATGCGTGGTGTATATGGTACTCCATATTTATGAGTATTATTAACTTCCATGCGCCAGTCAAAACAAAACGCATTCGAAGTGCCTCAGTACCGTGGCTCGATAGCGAAATTCTTAAACTTATGCGGCAAAGCGATCGTGTACACAACATTGCAAAGCACACAGGCTTACAAATCCATTGGGATTCATACAAAAACCTGCGGAACAATGTAACTAATCAAATCCGCAGTAAAAAGAGTAATTACTACACATCTTCCATAGAAAAAAATAAAAGCAATTCATCTATGCTGTGGAAAACCCTGAAGGAGGTACTCCCTAAGAAACAAAAAACTGTACCAAATTCGATTACTTCCCCAAATGGGGAAAATATTGACGACATTGCCGACATTGCTGATACATTAAATGAACACTTTTCAACAATTGGCAAGCGTACTGCTGGAAATTACCCTTTGCGTGAACTTGAAATAGATGACAATACTGACGCCTCCATTTTTGATTCTTTTGATTCTTTTGATTCTTTTGACGTAGATTGCGTAGTACCTAATATTACAGAAGAGTTTATTCAAAAGCAAATATCATCCGTGTCGGTTGGAAAAGCAACAGGTGAAATTTGTGTTAAAATGATTAAAATTGCTTCACCTTAAACACCTCAACAAAAGTAAGCCCCCCTCTCAACAGTTCGTCATAACATCGTCAGGTAAAACATTTTACCAATCACACTTAGTTAAAATTAATCCTATGACTGTTTCCTAAATGTTGTTGGAAAATAAAAGATGTCCATAACATCATGGCTGAATGAGCTCAAATGAATGAACAAAACTGCCCTTCTTAAAAGTCACAAAAGGATGGTTGATCAAATCTTCAGGTCAGTATCGCGTGTATCTACCACGCCTGTTAATGACCGCCTGGCACCGTCTTTTCATGGTGTTGATCAAGCTGGCGACACGCTGCTGTGTAATGGCATTCCACTTAACATGCAGAAGATGGGATAGGTGAGCCAGGTTGCTGTTGGCGTTGATGTGAGGATATACAGATCGCTTCAGCTGGTCCCAGAGGTGCTCTAAGGGATTGAGGTCAGGCGAGCATGCCGGCCACACCATTCGATTGATGACTTCACCAGCCAAGTCGTCCATGTAAACAAATGCTCCACCGTGGGCTGCAGCAAGTGGTGCAACATGTGGACGCAGCACTTCGTCAACATATCGTTGAGCTGTCAGGTTGCCAGTAATCTGCACAAGTGGTGTTTTCCTGGTAAGGCTAATACCACCCCACACCATTACACTACCGCCACCATAGGCTGTAACTGGCTGAACACAGCACTCGGCATGTTGCTCTCCAACTCGACGCCACACACGTCTCCGGCCATCAATGTGACGCAGACAACTTCTCATCTCACCGTGAACAACCCATTGCTCCACTGCTGTCTGGTCCATCGAACATGAGCTGTGGCCCATAACATACGCGCTTGTCTGTGTCGTAGTTCCAGGGTGGCCTTCTTCACTAGACGTCGGGCACGAAGTCCAGCATTGTGCAAGCGCCTTGTAATCGTCTGCGTCGAAACTCTCTGGCGGTTGGGTGGTCGAAGACCAGGCGGTCATTAACAGGCGTGGTGGATACACGCGATACTGACCTGAAGATTTGATCAACTTTTGTGACTTTTGAGAAGGGCAGTTTTGTTCATTCATTTGAGCTCATTCAGCCATGAAGTTATGGAAATCTTTTATTTTCCAACAACATTTAGGAAACAGTCATAGGATTATTTTTAACTAAGTTTGAATGGTAAAATGTTTTACCTGACGATGTTATGACGAACTGTTGAGAGGGGGACTTACTTTTGTTGAGGTGTTTATATCATTAAATCTTTAACTCATATTTGTAACCTGTCTATAAGATGTGAGCGATACCATAAAGATTGGAAACATGCTTTAGTAACACCAATTCACAAGGGAGGAGATAAATGTAGTACAGGTAACTATCGGCCTATTTCTATACTGCCAATTATCTCTAAGATTATAGAAAGATGGGTGCACTCTCCGGTACATAGATACCTTGATGAAAACAATCTGATTCCTAGTTGCCAGTCAGGATTTAGACCCCTGCACTCAACTGAAAGCACCCTGCACGACTTAACAAACAAGTGTTTTTCCGGCCGTGGAGAATGAACAAGTTACAGGCAGTGTGTTTATAGATCTCAGTAAAGAATTTGATTGTGTTGATCATGAAATGTTACTAAAGAAACTAGAAAGGATGAACATTTCATCTTCTGTAATTAATTGGTTTAAGTCGTACCTAAGTGATCGTAGTCAGTCTGTGAATATTGGCGGTACCATATCAAAAGCCCTGTCCGTAAACACTAGTGTTCCGCAGGGGTCGATACTAGGTCCACTTTTATTCATTGTTTATACTAGCGATCTTCCATTTTGTATTGCCCCAAACTGCAAATTGTTTATGTACGCGGATGACTCCACATTAACGTGTAGCTCCTCCAACATTAATATAATAGAAAGTAGCTTAAATACAGCTCTTACTAGTTTTCACAACTGGTGCGTAAGAAACAAGCTAGCATTAAATGCTACCAAAACCAAATGCATGCTTATTGGTACAAGGCAGAAAATATGTAATGTTGATATAAATGTATGCATTGCTGGTTGTCGTATTGAAAATGTAAAGTCTTATAAATGTCTGGGTGTAGTTATTGATGAAGCATTAAGTTGGGGCTCACATGACGAATACGTAAGAAAAACTGTTGTATCTAAATTAGGTATACTAAGAAGAATCCGTGATTGTGTTCCTCAACACAGCCTACACACACTATTTGTAGGTTTAGTTATGCCAACATTAGAGTATTGTTGTACGGTGTGGGGAGGAAGGTACATATCTCACGACAATATGTTAAACAGATGTCTCAAAAGAGCCGCGCGGATAATCTTCAAATGTGCATTCCTCACCCCTTCAGAGGATATGTTTGCTCGTCTTAATTGGGCTCCTTTTTCAAAAAGAGTCAAGTCAAAAAAGGCTATTCTTGTTTTCAGAAGTCTCAACAAAATGACTCCTTTGTACATGACAAATATTTTCACACCACTTACAGTTATTCGCAGAACAAGTCAATCAACCCACACGACACTGAAAGTGATGCAAACGCTACGCTGTGAGTGATGCAAATATTTGGAATAATCTGCCCGAACATTGGACTCATTATTAAAGCACATTTAAATCGGATCTCCGACATGTCATCCGTTAGATATTATGCCACTTGCGCTGATCTACGGAGTTATAACTTGGTTGCCACTATAATGTGGAGCCAGATAGGAATTTCCCTTATCTTTTTCCCCCAAAGGTTTTTTTTTTACGGGTTTTCGCCTATTTCGTAAATCAGAATTGATATCAATGTTTTGGATTTCTATAAATATCCGTGTACGTCTGTAAATATTAGGTTTGTAACTTTCTGTAAATGTTGTATTTACATATACTATTATTTTAGTTAACGATGTATACAGGGCCCCAATGAAAAACAATTTTAAACTGTTTGGACACACCCTGGGTGAAGAAATGGAATAAATAAAATAAATAAATAAATAGTGCATGTCATACAAATTTGATACAGGGCCATCTCAGATTTGTCCTTTAACGAAATATTAGTAGAATAACAAGAAATAAAAGCCATTTTGACAATTTTCAAAACTGCTTGTGATTCTACTAATATTTTGTTCCAAATATCCAAATATCCTTCTTAAAGGTAGGATACACCATTTGCAGATATCGAAAATATTTACTACCGAATTATTAAGAAATATCTTACTCGTTTGAAAGAAAATAATGATTCTAGGCATCCAGCAAAATTATTGCGCTAGATATCATGTAATTATTCCCAAAAATAGAATTGTATAAAGAAAAAACAAACATAACATAAGGATAAATGCTCGACGTCGGTTGAAAACAAACGCTGTTTTTCGTGCTTTTCTCGGCATATCTGATTGTAAAACTTCGGACAAGTCAGGTAAACGATTTACTATAAAATACAACCCCTCAAATCCACACATTAACGATAATTTAAGCAATTACCAATGGTGTATCCTCGGACTATGTGCAAAATGTCATGCTTGTATCAGCAAAGGGATAATCCCATTACTCATCTATATATAAATTTAGTTTCAGTCCTGTTAAAGTCTTCTTTTTTTTGGTCAAGTTGATCTATATACCTGTGTTCTTCAAGATTCGATTTGTTTTCCCTCAAAACGAATTGCATTATTGTGTTTTATTTCGTTGCACGTTTTCAACTCCCTGAAAATGTTCTTGTTTTTATTTTGGGGTTGCTTTGGCGCCCAACACACATAATAATATACACCTGATTTATTGTCGGTCCTCAAAGAAATCACAACTAAACGTGGACAGATTTGTTTTTTTATTCAATCGGATTGGTTTTTTTATTCAATCGGATTTGTTTTAATTTAATTTAAAGGGAAGATGCACCATTGGTAATTGCTTTAATTATCAGGAAAGGGTGAATTTGGGGGGTTGTATTGTATAGTAAATATCAGAAAAAAAGCAAGAAAAACGGCGTTTGTTTTTAACCAGTGTCGGGCAGTTGTTCTTGTTGTTCGTGGTGTGTTTTTTTCGCGATCCCCGTCCGATCGATTTGGCGATCGTAAATTTGTTCATTAAAATTCAATTTTTCGAAACAATTACAGGATATCTAGCGCAATCATTTTGCTAGATGCTTAGAATCAGTATTCACTTTCAATTAGGTATGAAATTTCTTACCGTGCTAATATGAAGCAGAATCAGTACTAAAAAAGATCGAACAATTTTGTTGTGTGTTTTTTAAACGTCGTGTTTTTACAGCTCGCATGCTTTTCAAGTTCGGATGATTTTCGAATTCGGATGTGTTTTTTAAAACTAGGATGCTTTTAGTAAACTCGGATGCTTTCCTAATTCGGATGTGTTTTTGTTGTTGTAAACTCAGATGCTTTTTACAAACCGAACATATTTGCAAATCGGATGCTTTCCCAATCCGGATACTATACGGTGGCCCTGAAGGGACATCACACGTCGCAGATTCTGCGATATTTTATATTATCGCGCATTTTGCGCAGATCTATTGCAGATTTCCAACCAACATATTGTTCAAAAGCTTACTTGTTGTAAAGATATTAATGATTCTAAACTTTCTATGAAATAATTCCATCTGACATGTTGTAATTTTGAAGAAAATAACAAAAGAATGTCATTTTTCAAGATGCGTCTAAGAGACGCACTTTTTGAAACTTCCGTAATGGTGCGCGCAAGCGTTCGAACGATAGCGTTGGGCGCTACTATTGATCTGTTCAATGCGTGACACGCGGCTGGATAAGAAGGCGCCCTGGATGCAGGTTGTGGTCGCCATTCAAAATGTGACTCTGTTAATTTTAAATTGAAATAAAAATTAAAATGTTAGGATAAAGTGTTTTTTCGGAATATGCAGCATTCACCGAGCAGCATTCACTTTAGCCTTGGTCAAGGCGCGTTCGTCGTTATCCGTCTGTCGTTATCCGTCAAGAAATACACGCCACGCGCGCCCCGCATATGCTGCTAGAACGCGCTCCCTGTGCAAATGCTGCTTTCCAATCGCGTCGTGTTTATCGTGTTCACGAGTTCACGAGTCGTATAATGGCCTGGTAACTCGTGTTCACCAGGGGTGAACTCAAAATGGATTTGTTTTCTCCATGTTCACGACTTCATAACGAATGAAATACTCGCGCATGCGTGTTGGTTCACGTACAAAGTTCTTGCGCGATAAAGAACGTACTTGCCGCACAACTAACTCGACTGTGCGCGTGCGTCTTGGTGAGTAGCGTTTGGAATGCAACCTACTCGTGAACATGGAGAAATTCACGGTGAACACGATAAACACGACGCGATTGAAACGCAGCAAAAGATACAGCGCGAACAGCGACCTCATACGGCCACTATTTATGCAAATCAACTGAAGCTACTTTTTCGCCTTTAATCAACGGTTTTTGAAATCTTATGTTTTTCCTATATTTTGCGCCACATTTCCAGCGCACGACCTCGTATGCGAATACAGATAAATATAGGCGGGGCTAAGATGTGGAGTGTCCAATCACAACGCGGTTGAATCCCGACGTCATCGAATTTGATCAAATCTTCATGTGTAATTCCTACAAGCCTTCGTAAAAATCACTCAACTTTCTCCGATAAAATATTATGTCAACGATGGCGGTGTTCGTAAACACTTGCGAGCTAGCTATGACCTTTTACCGCTAGCTCAAATTATGCAGTTTCTACGCAACGATCGACCAATAAGAAAACGACTATAAAGGTCAGCTTAATCTATTAGCATAATGAGCACCGCCCCCAAAACCTTAACTTTAATAACCATTGATCCAAGGCGTTCAAGTATCTTCAGTTAATATGCATAATAATAGCGGCCGCATGAGGTCGTTGTTTGAGCTCCGATTACCGCTGCGCTGTACGTACGGACGGGTAACGATTACCGCCTTGACCAAGGATACATTCACCGGCAAAATTTACAGGTTGTTTGTCAAGCACCTTTCTTTATATTTTTAGCACTTTTGCTGCTTCAAACGATAACAATGTACAACCGACAAATGGTATATTGTCCCTTTAATGTCCGAACTTTTAATAAACAATTACGTCAATAATAAACAAGGTGTTCAAGTCGTTAACACTACCAGCAACATATTAATTATTTGCTGAATAATTAATAACTTTGCCTCATAAAGGTACTATGCATGTCCAACTTGGCAGACTCGTTCTCGATGACGCCTATAAGTCGTGCAAATGTATTTAAGTGAGCTTACTGCTGTTTGAGGGGAACTATTTGGCGCTCTTCTAACTTATGTGGAAACTCGTAGTAGTTTGACTCACGGTGTATCTCTTCATTCATAGAGCAAATGCACTTGCTGACATTTCAGATTTCGAACTTGTTAGTAAATGTAGGTTCAACAATCTACCAAATATGGGAGCAGGAATAACGTCAGCCGAGTGTAGCGAACGGGATACGGTCAATATAAGCCAGCGGGCGGTTTCTTTTTGGTTATATACTCCCTTGGATGTCTCTGTTACGACCATCGTCATACCCACCCTCTGGTGCCTTGGTATCATCACTAACTTGACATTTCTGTTTGTCATTATCCCCGTACCCAAACTGAGATCAGATACCAACATTTACCTGGCACACTTGTCACTTGCTGATCTTCTCTACTTGAGTTTGACATCTACGTACACAGTTTGGCGTTACATAGATTCCCCACTACCATTTCCCCTTGTCGAGTACCGCCCAATGCGTTTCCTATTTCACTTTCACCAATACCGGCTACTACGCATCCATTGCACTCGTGACCGTGGTCTCCCTCGAGAGATACCTCGCCCTGTGCCATCCTATTAAACATCTCGCCATCCGCGGACGAAGACGCACCTATAGAATGATTGCACTCTGCTGGCTGGTGGGGTTACTGTTTGCCGCGTTCACGTCGTTGAGTCAGTCAGTTCTCCATGTTCAGTGTTTGCGTTGGCCGGATGACGACGCCTACCAAGACTACCCATCGAGCAGAGCGTACTGTGCTCCGGTAGCACCGTGGGTTAACTACTACAATCCACCGGTGCTGAATATTCCTTGGCTCCTTGCCATAGTGGCCAACAATTACATGTATGTGCGTATCATACACATGCTCAACAAACGGAGCGGTCAAACCTTGGCCAGTAATGACCTTAACGCAATTCAGATCCGAAATCAAGTGGCCAAAATGCTGGTGGTCAACGGCGTGGTTTTCTTCCTCTGTCAGACCCCGTATCGCGTTTACAGTTTATCTGGATGGATCTGTTTGTTGGTTGGCGTTCGCAATCCTCTCTGGTTGCCAGGCATCAGTGCCTGGATTGCCAATATTCCCCAGTTCATCAACACGATCATTAACCCGTTGATCTATGGCGCTGTCAATAAGCAATATCGGGTAGCATTTGTGCAAGCCTTTCGTTGCAAAAATCCTCAAGCCACCAGACGGCACGGATCGTTACTGTCTATCTCCATACCACGTGCAGCTCGTTCTGAAACATCAACTGTTGAGGATACCAAACTTTGAAGGCTGTACTAGTGGGGCAGATAGGGAAAATGTTTGAGGGAATTGTGCCTTCGGTGATGCAAGCATGACATTTGGCACACGGTTAGAGTATGTCAAGAGAAAGATATTTGGATATAGGGCCATCTCAGATTTGTTCTTTATATAAACATTGCTAGAATAACAAGCAATGAAAGCCATTTTCAAAATTTCCAAAATTGCTTGTAGGAGGGACAATCCCATAACTCATCTGCCGCACTTTTTTGTTTCAGTCATGTTAGTTTTTGTTGTTGATCAAAACCCGTGTTCTTCAAGATTCGATTTGTTTGTTTTTTCCCCAAAACGAATCGCATTAGGGCCTATGTGTTTTATTTCGTTGCACGTTTTCAATCCCCTGAAAAACTACCTTTTAGTTTTGTTGGGGGGGGGGGGGGGGGGGGGTTGCTTTGGCGACCAGCACACACAATACTATATGACTGATTTATTGTCGGTCCACGAAGAAATCACAACTAAACGTGAACGGATTTGTTTTTTATTCAATCGGATTTGTTTTAATTTAAGTTAAGGAAAGCACTTATTACTCGGCCCCATTTTGATTTATGTGATGTGTGGTTTGGGGTAAAATTTGGGTCTCGGACAGCAAAATAAACTCTAGACATTACATAACAAATGAGAGAGCAATTTGTTTTGCTCCATTTATAACTGATGTTGATGATCTACTAGATAAATTAGGCTGGGTGCGACTGTAGGAAGAACCAGAGATTATCATACTGCTATCTTAGTGTATATAAATGTATTAATAAGCTTTCTTCCGCTTATTTTGCTTCATTTGAACATTTTCTTCATTTTTACATTGAGGGCTAAGATACATGGTAAACTTCAGTTGAATAATGTTAACCTCAATAAAGTTCAAAACATGTTTTGTTGTATAGAGGCCAAATTGTGGAATACAATTTCAGAACTGTTGGGTTTAGTCTGTATATTTTAATGAATGATAACATGTTGGTGGTTTATTTAGAATATGTTGACATGTCTGAGCGGTATATGTATAGTGGTTAATTTGGTTAAGCATTTAAACGTGGATGGTCTTGATTAGTCATGGTTAGTTATGGTTTAATCGTACTAACCAAATTATCTTTTTGAGAGGAAGTTTAGGTATGTTTGTATTTGACCGCACAATTGTTATATTTCACAAAAATAGAGAAATTGTTAAATGTACACCTGACGTGGAACAATCGTTCTTCGTGTACATAATTCAACACCACCTGGGTTTACGGTTAGATGGATTTGTTTGTATTAGAATGAAATCATTCCATTGAATTCATATGATTATTGGGCGAGTATAATAAAGGTTTTAAACTATATTATGTTATCCATTGCTTACTTGTTCTTTTTTATTTGATGGCGCCACAGCATTTGGCTCTCCATACTATACAATAACAATTCCTGGGTCAGAATTCACCCCGTAATTCTGCACAATCCTTTTCCAGGTTGAAAGTGACACTTTTGGGGGTCAAATTTACTAGAAAAAAAGGCAATTTAAACCCGGAAAAGTGTCATTTTAGACCAAATAAAATTGTAATTTTCAACCCAGAAAAGAATTGTGCAGATTCAAATGATTTTTGGGGTCAATGTGAGTTTTTAGAGTGTAAAATCGGAAAATATCTGATATGACTAATATGCAGAATTAAGCTGTTTAATACGAATCACATTTAATTTGTTCAAATAGTTTGTCATTATTGCATTATTGGTATACGCTTTCTGAACCGTGGGTTTGACCACGCTTAAAGGTGTAGCTTCATGGGTCAAAGGTCGCTCAGTAATGACAACTAAGACAAAGTCATATTGGATCAATTGAAAATTCAACCAGCTTCATAAATTTGTTGAATGTTATGAAATGTGCAGAAACAATGTCGATGACGTACCGCGATCAGACCGACATTAATGTTAGACAATTTACAAATTGTAATTTCCATTAAAATGTTCACTAATGGTCGTTTTAAACGCACACGCATGTCGGTCATACGTAATTAATATATCAATTAAATTGTTTAAACTTAGTTCGTTGAACTGTGTGTTATTATTATAACTTAATAATTTGTAACAAATTATTTTTAAAAATGACATATTTCAATTACCGTAATTTTCTGCGGTAAAGACGCGGCTTATCTGACTTTCTAGACCACAAAAACATCGCCGCGCCTTATCTTTCGGTGCGCCGTATATGATGTCGCTTGAGTTCAAAGTGACGGTCTTTGTGTGAAGAATTCTTTGAACGCCGCAATCTTACTCAATAATGCGGTCAACCAATTAGCTCAACTCTCCGGACATTGTGACCGTGTTTCCATTCTAACAATGCCGCGATGTGTTGATCCCTATACGACCGTGCTTCCCTTCCAACAATGCCGCGATGTGTTGACCCCCCCCCCACGACCGTGAATTTATTCCAACAATGCCGCAATGCGTTGACCCCCTTTTTCTTTGTGGCCGTTTTTTTATTCCGAAAATGCTGCAACAGAATTACTTAAACGTTTGGAAATCGCATTCACCCAACCTCTATTGTGTGAACGTTGAGGGTGTTTTATTTTATCTTCAAAGTCTGCTTTAGACCTAACGTACTATTTAGGATAATATGAAGTACCGGTACCAATGTTTATGGTAAACATACAAAAGGCCTACATACGAATTGCACTTTCGTTTGTTTCATTAAACGTTCAAATCGTTTATTTATTTATTGCCTCATTTTAGATGTTTGTTTGAGAAAGTATTATGGGAATTTAACGTAATATTATCTTATTATTCAGGGTGACTGAGTGATGACCCGACCAAGTTTCTTGAAAAAACCAACATCAAAGCCTTAGCACCGCTCACTACTTCCCCAATGAAAAGATCGTTATCCAACCCTGAAGTCCAGTTAACAAAATCTTCATTGCCATTGGGTGTTGACGTTCTCTCAACACAAACTGCTTCTCAAAGAATGTTGTCCCGGCCCGCTTATCTCCAACAAAGATACATTGTCACTAACCCTCGCCTGGCAGTTATTTAATTTATTTAAAAGGCGTTGGTCAGTGTATTTCTCGAGCGAATTTATTTATTTCGCCAGATTCGTTCCCCTATACGAATCTGGCGATAATTAAGGGCGCCCTCAATAAGCCCGGATATATACGGACGGTGCGCCGCGGAACAAATAAACGGCTAGCTTGGTCTTAGATCAAGTGAGAAGTGATGTATTAAACAAATATCTTATGAGCGTCATTAACAAATTATAAGTTTGAAATAAAGGAAAAGAACTTTATTTAAAAAAATCCCCCGTAAAAATCTCTTCCATATATTAAGTCAACTCTATGTTGTCTGATTACCTTGTCTGGAAATAAACTAAGTTACTACTGAATTAATTTACAATCCCACAGACCAAAACATTAAACGTCGTTTTGAAACCCGATATCTGCGGGAGAGGCACCATGTATCGGCTTCCATTGTATAAACTCTGCGGTCAGGAACATCTGGTGTTTGCGATTGTTGATAGATTTCGTGTAGGCTCACTCAAAGGGTTAGTTCATTGAACCTTATTTCTTTTGGAAAAAGACCCACCATTGTAGGGTCAGAAACCGCAATCATGCACAGCGATGGATGAAGGTTGGTATCAATTTATTTTGGTCTTTTCTCCATGGCTCTACACATGTGACCAGCCCATGGGGTTACGGTTTAATTCATGCTTGGAATAGTGCGATCGTTCTGAAATATGCAGAAATGTGCAGAAACAATGTCGATGACGTACCGTGATCAGACCGAAATTATTGTTAGACAATTTACAAATTGTAATTTCCATTAAAATGCTCACTAACGGTCGTTTTAAACGCCCATGCAGGTATAATGTCGGTCATACGTAATTAATCTATCAATTAAATTGTTCAAACTTAGTTCGTTGAACTGTGTGTTATTATTTAACCTAATAATCTGTAACAATTTATTTTTAAAATGGCATATTTCAACCACATGCCGTAATCGCACAAACACTAGCCTTGTGTAGCCTCGGTTGCAAGACGTCCTAATCGCGGTATGCAGCGCGTAGGCTTGTAGGCTGCTAACGTACGCTGTATAGACCACGCCATAACCTTGGTTTACCCAGCAAGATATGGAACCGAGCGACTTCCTCCTTAGTCCCTCATATCTATACACTCCCTAGGCTAGTGTTTCCTAACTCACCCCCCCCCCCTAAAAACCTCAACAGAAATCACAACATTCCGCAAGCACAAAGACCGCCATAAAGAAGGGGGGGGGGTCTCTCCGTCCCATGCTTCATAAGCGTCTTGGCTAACTCACATAATCGATCGAGAAATTCCGAGTACATTAATGTCGCATTTGCATGCGCGTGTGACGTTGCGTGCATAATTACGTGATTATTCACGCAACGTCACACGCGCCTGCAAATGCGAAACAATTCTGCTCGGAATTTTCCAATGGAACGGAGAGCAGAAATGTAACATCTGTTGTTGTTGTTTGTTATTAATGGTGGACATAAACTACGGGAATAAAACAAGGACGATAGGGCAGATGAGAATGTTATAGGCTTGTTATGTTAAGCTGACGGAGGCAGGGATGGTTGCGCCTGCACGAAAAAAGACGACTGTGTCTATTGACTTGACTTCAAGTCTACGTACACTGCACATAATCCGAACAAAAATTTGATGCACAGTATCCAAACAAAATCGAAAAACTTTGTCCCGTGGTGACTTCGACATCTCTCGGAAATTTACTCATAACTCTGTCAAACATTATCAGATTTGGACGTATGATGTCTCATTTTAAAATGGAAAGGTGTATCTTTCAAATCATATTAGTTATTATCTATGTTGGTTACACATTATACGTGTGGTATTCCTTTATATTTTGTTTCGGTGTTTGTATACGCCCTTTATAAATGGGTCCGGCATTTGCTGGGGATTAACGTGCGAAGAACTAGAAATATTAATATTCTCAGTCGTTTCATGCTACTAAAACTGGAGATAAACACCGGTCTGATGAGCCAGGAAGGTCGTGTGACAGACTTTACTTGATGTGATAGTACTTTTGCATTTTTGTATAATTTATGTAGTTATGACACATCAGTGAGGCTCATTCGTGAGGGCACGTTTTGATACTTTTGTGTATTACTACGACATCTTTGGACCAATTCCGCTGAAATTGTTTTCTAACTAACCTTGTACCCCACCTGTGAATGCTGTAAATGCATGTTTCACACAAAGTTTAATCTAGCCTCCAGTATTCGAGCCCTGAGCCGAGCCCCATTCATTTGTGTAGAAACCTAATCCATTTGTGTATAGAAAGCCTGTAAACAACAGCTGTTGTGTATCAAATGACCCAGAAACGTTATTGTTGAAATACTGAATAATCATGACGCGGGGGGTGTAGAAACGCCCATTTACCTTTTACCATGCTGGGAAAAAAACTACGCGAGCCGGTTACTTGAAGAAGTATCTTATAAGGCCATGCTAAAACATGGCTTTTCCTAAATTAAACTCACTCCAACATTAAAATTGGGGACCAAAAATAGTCAATGGAAAATAAGCAGAGACCGAATTCGAACCCCAGTTGAACGATCTACAACCTAACCCACTATCCACTAAGCTACCGTGAGAAGTCGACAAAAGCAGTTCTTCAAAAGTGCCGCCCATTTATGATAATTACCCCTAACCCTCCTGAAAGAAAAAAAATACGCGTCCGGCGTGGGAAATAAAAAAAAGGGAAATTAAATTAGACGATGTGGCGATATAAATCTATTCTGAATGTTTTCAAGAAAAGAAAATACATGTTATCGTGTGGCCGCGTATTTACGTAGTCAAGTCGAGTGACCTGAGATCGTTCGTTTACTCTTCCTTCAGCTGACACTGAAAAACAGGCTGTAAAATGCGTTTCACTCCAGCAACTCTGGGTCTACTTTTTTAATGCACATATATGAGGTTCAATACATCACAAACACAAGGTAAAAAGTTCTCCACAAACAATTCTGCAGTTATTTTTGTATACCTCATTAAAGTTATTAACAATCACGTATGCTAAAATGCACGTTTTGTGGTTTGAGGCCTTACATTGGCACTTTAAGTTTTAACAATAAAGCACTGCAGCACCTGTATGACAAATCCTATACATTTTATATTAAAGAACAAGTGTTTATGATTTTGAAAATTTGGTAACAGCAAATTCTCTTTGTTTTTTTGTTAAATGGAACCAAAATGTGAAACAAAATTGGCACACAGGGCGCTATGATTGCCATACGTGCCAACAAAACCTACTAAAAAATATATTAAAAAAATTGAATGGAAATTGTTTAAAACCTTTTTTGAGCTGATACACGTGACCATTGTTGTTATTATAATATTAATATTAAAATATAATATTAACATTTTAATAAACCTCTACTTGTTTCAAAGATAACCATTTTTTTGTAAAAAAAAATCAAGCTTATAATTAAAAATAAAAGGGCCATTAGAAGTCAAAGATGGGTATAGTTGCAGAACGAAACCATATATGTCAGCCAACTACATGTACATGTAGTATGTTTTTAAAAAAGCATACATATTCGAGATGTGATAAATTGGTTAGCACTGAAGAATTTGTTCACAGCTTCACAGAGGACATGTACATTGTAAATATCAAAAAATAACAACGGTTTTAAAGAGTGGTTTTTCATAATGTGACTAGCATTAGTGTGAATTAGCTTTTAATTCAGCCAAATTACAGAATGTACCCAGTTTTAATAGCGATGCATAGGGCCACAAGGAAATAAAAATACACAACACAAAAAAACAACTAATAAACAGACAGATTTCGCCGGACTTTGTTCTGAAGGCCGGGTGTAGTGTCGTCATATACATGTTTACTAAGTCCATCAACCAAGAGGCAAGACTTCGGTGGCGATTACATTAGCCCATGAATAAAAAGAAAATCAACTAATAGATTTCGGCATATTTGGTCCAGTACCCAGGTGGGACAGTAAAGAGATACGGTTAAATACTAACACAAATTGGTGAAAGAACGATTAACTCGCAAGTAGTTTTTAAATTTCACCATCCAAGTCATCCTCGCCTGCATCTACAACATCGACTTCTTCTCTGAAGTTGCTGCAATGTGTGCATTTGCACAGATCTGTACAAGGTAGTTCGGCATTTAGACAATAACATCGCCCTTTACAACATTTCCCAACTACAGCTAATACACTGAAGGAGAACATCTGGTGCAGATGGTTTCGTCATCCATGTGATTGTTAGTTTACCATCCTCTATTTTTCATCCATGTCCATCTGGAGATGGTGCATTAATCTGTTGCTGTAGTGATCGCCGCTGAATTGCAGCCTGATAATTACAGCGCTTTGCATGCTGGGTCAGCGCATCTCGGGTTGGTGGTAGACTGCTCAGACGATGGAGATGGAGAACAAAAGGCCTTATATTAGGCGTCATCAAACTCTCTGTTGTTTGGCTGTACAGCAAGCACACCCCTAGAACTATGGGGCACCCGACGCCCGAAGGGCGGAGCCCCATAGATAGAGAGGGTTTTTACAGGTTAACCGCCGTTAAACAATAGAAACCATGCACAAACAAAATGAAATTACCCGCTCTATCTATGGGGCTCCGCCCTTCGAGCGTCGGAAGCCCCATAGTTCTAGGGGTACAGCAAGCAGACAAACTTCTCTAGAGATGACAGAGTGCCTTCTTGCAATTGGAATTTGCTCCCTAGATCTGTGAATGTTTCTTGAAACTCTGGGTGCTCTTCTAACACTTTCACTATCATTTTACTATCTACGAACCGCAGATAACAGGTGTCGTGAAATCCAAGATCGGACTGCCTTCACGTGCTTCTTCATAATGCAGATCAGGAAGAATGTCAGACAAGTCGACCGTTGAGACAACTCGACTCGAGACAAGTCGACCGTTGAGACAACTCGACTCGGGACAAATAAAAAAATTATGAAATAATATTTACGTAATGACCGGTCTGATGTGTGCATGAACGGTACCGAATCCCAAACTGCATGCGCACCAGCGCATCAAAAACGACGTCACCGTGCACAGTACGGCCTCGTTGATTGACCGAAGATGGGATAAGTTGGCGAACAGGCCCGGCAAAAACGATGCCACCGTGCACGGTACGGCTACGTTGGCCGGGGATAAGTGCGCACACAGGCCCGACAAAAACGAACGATGTGCACGGACAATCACACTGCGCTATATCGGCTCTGTTATATGCAACAAAAGGCATATATGTAATTCCCAATGTAACTCTTAAAATGGTGGTTTACCTTGTAAACTAAGAGTCTTAGTTTACAAGGTAAACCACCATTTTCCTAAACTAAAGCAGCTAAACCTATCATCTCGCCCAGCGGCAACCCCAGCCGTATATCAACCCGGCCCGAACAAACAAAAACCTCATGTATCATAACTCCCAAACGGCGATCAGCCGCCGTCAAAATCCCCGCTACTATCCCGAAAGCAGGCGAGTCGACTTGTCTCAACGGTCGACTCGTCTTTCCATTTATCGGACATACGGTCGAGTTGTCTCAACGGGCGAGTTGTCTGACCCCCATCAAGAAGGCCCACACGTTGGGCATGTTCGGCAATTTCGCGATCTCTGCCGCTGAACTTAAGCCACTCTTTGGAACTGGAAGTATATCTATCCCATCTGAGACTTGTGAGGGTCTTAACTTTTTCTAATTTTACAGATTCAACGTGCATATAACACTTCAAACTAGTCACATTCTTTTGTTTTACGTCGGTCGGCGACGTTGACGCGTCGCCATGTTTGATGAAAAATGTAGGTCATGTCATGACCGTCGACCCCGCACGGACAAACTCGTGTGGGATTAGACAATTCGTAACACGTGATGCGATTGCGTCATTCGCGAACGGATTTTGTAACATGGCGCATTACGTCTTTGAACTTCCCTGATGCCAAAATAGTTCGCTCTTTGCAGCAGGATTATTAAATAACTGCAGGATGATATGTGGAGAACTATTTTTCTAGTAATCTAGAGTCATTTATTTAGTCGGAACTGTTCAGAAAATTTACACCCACTCTTGCTGGATCGAAACAAACGAATTTGAGCACTCAGCTGAAGGCCTATTACATACTGCGCATGTACAACTGTTCCTCGATTTAGAGGCACGCGTAAGCGCGGGTGAGCAGTCGAACACTCCGATTGTTTCCAAACAGGATTGATACGCTCATTCATTCATTCATTCATGTTACTTTATTTTCAACACAACAACATTATATCATGAAATATTTAAACCACTGCAACAAAGGGTATGCGGGCCCCCAAAAAACAAGCTTGTCAAATGGGCCCCCAATAACAAAGACCAATACATATATTACAAATAACAAAAAAAACGACATACGATCACAGTAGCATATTAGAGAGAAAATAAATACTTATAACCTGTTGCTTGTAACCCATGAAACAGAGACGTATTTTAGTCTTCAGTTTGAAATAATAATTTAATTTTGTACTTGCGTTTAAAAATACGCAGGCTAGATGATGAGTTAGTAATTATTCATGCTTAGGAACCATACGATGGCTTCGCACAAGGACAAAGTTGTTTATTTATTGATCTCTATTTATACATAAATGGAGATCAATGGTTGTATCTCATAACTTGCTGGAAGGCGGTGTTCCCATGGTCAACACGCTATGACTCACTATTCTTCGGAACACGAATCATTACCATAAACTGTTTAATGTTGTTTAAAGGTAATAATTATACAACGTTTGCTTTAATTTTCAAATATGGATAAATGTGGGGGGATAGTATTTTGAAGCAAATATTGTTACACTGGCCTATTTAAAATATTTTGTTTGTAGAAGCTGTAGTCTGGCTCCCTGATCCTACTTCAGACGAAACGGAGCAATTCACAAACTTCGGGGAACAGTCGGATCCGGGAACCACAGTAGCTAGCTATACCACTGACCTCTACACCTGGGCCCAATTTCTTGGCTCTGCTTACCGTTAGCGAAAAATCCCTGCTTACTATAGCAGAAAATTCGGTACTTACGGTAAACGTATTTCACGCGTTAGCAAGGAATGTTGGTCTCTGAGCATGCGTACAACCCGTAACTAAGGATTCTGTGCTTACGGGGTGAGCACATAATTTTTCTGCTATCGCGGTTAGCGGAAAATGGTGGCCGTAAGCGAAAATTCTGCGGTTAACAGAGCCAAGAAATTGGGCCCTGGACGGACCATTGTCCATATTCTGCTGTGCTAACGCTTGAAGTCGGCAACATGGCGGACCCAAGACGTCACTCCTGTGAGCCAATGAAATGTCCAGGTGTAGAGGTCAGTGGGTTTACTCTATACATTTTTTATTTATAAACATTACGTCATACGTACCGTACCCACTGAACCTTACACCTGGACATTTCATTGGCTCACAGAGTGACGTCGTGGGTCCGCCATGTTGCACTCCCAGTTCGCACCGACTTCAACTGTGAACGGGCAATGATCCGTCCATGTGTAGAGGTCAGTGAGCTATACCCATTATCGGAAGTATAACCGACTGAAAAAGAAAATGTAGACTAATTATAAATTTGGAAATTGTATACCCAGCACGATATGTGGCAGAGGGGTACCCCCCCCCCCCCCCCCTCTTATCCTTATACTTTATACGCACTCAACACTATTGTAACCTAACACATCCCCCCTTGAAACCTAAAAGGAATTCCTGAGATTCCGGGAACACAATGGTCAACACAAAATAGGGGGGGGGGGGGGGGGGGGGTGGTGTTTCTCTGCCACATATCGTGCTTCATATGGGAAATTTGGGAGTAGTATTTGGGTCTGTCAATAGATAAGGCGTCAGTTTTGTCCTGTCCCTGTTGCGTATTTTTTTTCAAAGACGAATGAGGCCACTTAGCATAAATGGGCGTAACTACACTACACTGAATGTAAGTTTTAAGATCCTTACTTTCCCTTATTTTAAACTCACTCCAACCATAAACTGTAGGAGACCAAAAATAGTCAATGAAAAATAGGCAGAGACCGAATTTGAACCCCAGCCAAACAATCACCAAATTTTCTCACGGAAGTGACCGAAACTCCAACACTCGGCAAGACAAGTCGACGGGGCGGGAATATTTTTTTTACAAACCTAACTGGCCGATTCATGAATTATTCAGTAGTTGCATTGATCACTGTACAACACTTAGGTTCTAGGTCTCTTTTTTTCCCTTAAATTAAAAATACTCTGATGAATAAACATAGCTTCTCATCCAAACTACTGAATAATTCATGAAATATGCCAGTTACGTTTGTGAAAAAAATATTCGCCGCCGGGGCCACAGCCAACTGCGTGACATGCAGTATATGGTGCAATATGCACTGGGCCAAAAATCACCACAAAATAAAATAACGATGCGATCGAGTTATATTTCCTCCAATTACACCTAAACTGCGAACGTCTAAGTTCTGGCCCCGGTCATTGACCTCTCAAAGGTCACCAGAGGTCAAATATAAAATGCCCAAATATCTGATTTTTTTAAAATTTATGACATGAAGAACCAACATGCGAAGTTTCATACTTGTTATCACAAAGTGAATAATTCGTTGAAATATTGACGCTCAACTACAGAGTTGGGGTTATTACATGGTAACATAATGGAGAGAGTGTACGTGTGCACCTGAAACAATTTACACAGAAAACGTTTAAAATTCGAGTCTTTACCAACATTTAATTTACAGAAAAGTTTGAAAATCAAAAGAAACCAATCAAGTAAATGACAAGAAAATGTAATAATTAACCAAAACATATACAAATTAAATAAATAATGCGCAATAAATAAATGTATTGCTTTTAACGAAACAGACAACATATTCCTTAGTTCAGACCAACATATGAAGCACGATATGTGGCAGAGAAAACCCCCCCTCTTTTGTGTTGACCATTGTGTTCCCGGAATCTCAGGAATTCTTTTTAGGTTTCAAGGGGGGATGGGTTAGGTTACAATAGTGTTGAGTGTGTATGAGGTATAGGGATAATAGGGGGTACCCCTCTGCCATATATCGTGCTGGGTATACAGACCAAAACAACCTTACGCATAAGTATGGTGACGATATTTAGAGCTTTTAATAGTAATTCTCCTCAAATCAAATGAAACTTTCACGTAATATAAAAACAATCAAAAACTCTTCAAAACTATAGAATCCAATGCTCATAAATTCACATATATTTCTTACACATACTCGGACTGTGTGCCAAATTCCATGCTTGTATCATCGGAGGGACAATCCCATAACTCATCTGCCGCACTTTTTTGTTTCAGTCATATTGAAGTCGGTTTTGTTGGTCAAGTTGATCAAAACCCGTGTTCTTCGAGATTCGATTTGGTTTTCCTCAAAACGAATCGCATTAAGGCCAATGTGTTTTATTTCGTTGCACGTTTTCAATCCCCTGAAAATTACTTGTTTTTTATTTTGGGGTTGCTTTGGCGACAACACACAAAATACTATACGCCTGATTTATTGTCGGTCCACGAAGAAATCATTCTTTATTGTCCAGTTTGTTTTCTTTTGCGTGTGTGTGTTTGTTTGTATGTTGTCTTCAGTCTGTTTCATGTTTTGTCTTCGACGTTTCAGGTATGTGGGGGTTGCTGAGAAGCAACTTATAGTGCTTGCACTCTTCCCACTCTACCTGATTCGTCTTGTTTAATAATAATAATAATAATAATAATAAACGTACAATTTAACGTATTTGACATCCATCTCTGTATAAAAACACATTATAAAGAATACGACATGAAAATGACAGAGTGAACACAATACTGCTACTATAGGAACATACTCTTCACAACGAAAACATTGGCATTGTTGTGCACATCCTATTATGCAATGCAACGCCAGACGTTTCATTCGAAAACTAACCTTTACTTGAGCTGAAACCGTTATATGCTAATATGCTGAAAAATTCTTCTCCAAAAGGTATCTGCATTATAAGAAATCGATAAAATGATATTTATGCTAAAGTTGTCATTCCCTCTGTCTCATTAAAACGTTGTTTATACGTTTGATCAATACGTCATTTTTGATTGAGATATAAAAAGAAAACAATGTGCCATGTCAATGTCATTCATGTGCAAAACAAGAAAAGGTGAGTCTACCGACACAATAATTCTGCCACTTTATAACTATTCCAATGATATGAGCACCACCCTTTGAATACCAAGTTTTGTCGGAGCTATCAGTTATTATACCTCTCTATGGGGAGACAATCCCATAGAGACGTACACAAACTTAAAACAGTCCTAACTTGTTTACCCTAACCCTTTTCTCTAAGATCTTCGAGATTTATGCTATTTAGACCAAAATCTGTCGTTCTAGGACAAACATAACTAATTGTTTTTTAGGGTAGCTAGACACTTAGGGAGACACTGAAATGTCTCCCTTAGTGCCACTGTCTTCTTATTACCTAAAAACTTACGCTAATTTGTCTCCCCAAGTGCCTATTTGGAAGAATTGTTAATGATGATTAACAATTGTTAATGATGATTAACAATAATGTCAATGATGATTAACAACGGTTAACTATCATTATTAGACAGTGAAGACCGGGTCCTCACACTGTTATTTCCTAATTAGGTTACGCTGAAGCCGATCCAACGAATTCGCGCGCGCAGACCAGTGCATTGTAATAGTGTCGTTCATCAGTTCTCGTGTGAAAAGAAATTAAAGTCGCGTGACAATTGAGTCATCAAAAACGACCTCTGTAGTTCCCACAGCAAATCTATGAAAAAAGTTTACCTTGCGATTTCAATGTTTCTAAAAATAATATACTATGAAAGCGACAGAATGGGCAAAAGATGAATGTAGTATCTAAATATCCCATCTATTATATCTAAAGTACCTTCCTTAAAGGCCCCGCTGACTTTTGGGAATCTAAATGTTCACAGATTTACAAATAACTTACACGGTATAAAAATGATGATGTTAGAAAACTTGCCATGGAATAGTTTTTCCTGAAATGCTATAGTCGTTGAGAAATGAGTAAAACAATTAGTTTTGGTCTCATGAGAGGAGAAATAATCCGCCGATGCCGGTGAAAAAAACGTTCAGGAAATTCTCTCTTTTTTCTTGGACATTAAATGAGGCTGAAACTTTCACAAGGGAGTTTTACTACATATGTCTTTATTTACAGAAAATATGGATTATTTCAATATCCAAAAACCAATGCTGTACGATGCCTTTAAATGAAAAGAATGTATAGCTTACCGAATCTCTTTGGGTGCAATGTACCACGTAGGCGGCGGGTCGAACCCGTTAAAACCACATGCACACGTAGTGATATAACTCCCCATATCTGATGACAAAACAAAATAATTAAGAATAAAACTTTTGGACGTGCCACGGCAAAAGTGTTAGAAGGTCTATTCAATAATTTTAATAAACATTTCGGTTAAACATTTCCATATCCTAGCTATTCCCAGTTCAAACCGTGCCATAAGTTATTTACTTTCAAATAAGTAAGATTTTTCCGAATAATAATTCGGTAGTAAAACATTTTGATATTTACAAATGATGTATCCTACCTTTAAATTTAAAGAATTTTGTTATATTTATAAGATTTTTCGATATTTATACTTATAGTGTGGGCTGTGGGCCCGCAAGTCAAAGAAAAAAATGGCATTAACAGTCCATTCAGAACAAAAAAAAAATTCAATTGTTTCGAACAAAGACGTGTACTCACCATGGAACAAGACAAACTCCCCAGTGTCCAGCTCAGGCAAAATACACCTAGTCCTGATGACGTCAATGGAATCGCAAGTCGGTCCAAAAATGGAAGATGGCTTCAAATCGCGTTTTCTAAGTGATTCCTGCGTTGAGTACGTAACAATAATGAAGAAACAAAACGGCACAGGGGAAGATGGCCGATATTTTAGTTGAAATAACAATTCTCGAATTAAAGGGAGTCCGCTGACATTTTCAATAATTATTATCGCATGGTCTTTTTGTCGAACATAAGCCATGCAAAATTTCACAAACATTATGAAAAGAAAATATTATAGGACGGGCAACTTAGCGAGAGGGCACGTTGGAAAAGGGGCGAGTTGGTATATGGGGCAAGTAGGTCGGGGCGAGTTGACGAGTGCACATTACCTGTAAAGGTTCTGGAAGCTCGAAGTATTCGGGGTTGACCTGTTGTGCACCAAATTCATTATAGAAACCCACATTCAAGTAGTACATCCAAATGAATGATTCGTCGGTATCTGAAATACAGACAAAGCACATAATATGAATCGTCTTAATTATCTTATCCTCCCAAAACTGCACTGTCCTTTTCCCGTAAAATAAAAAAGGAAAAAGATATGTAGGGCCTAATTGGCCGTGATTAAACGTACGTTTAAAACTGACTGATGGGCTTGGACGCGTTAATGCCCGAGAATGTGGTTAATTGGGGGCAGTATTTAAAAAAAATATCTTATAGTTTCAAGGACATGGTTCGGGCATTAACGCGTATGTTTAGAACTGGCCAACCACATAAAAATTAGTTATTCACATTCATAAATACCTATTAGGTAAAATATAAGTCAACAATACAAGTTTCCAACTACATGTATTTTGTTAAACAATGATTACACTTCGTGTTTTGTGAAACACCCTCTAGCTACGTTTATGGTATGTTCCTCGAATATCCTCGCTCGCGTGAACGGTCCGCCGGGAGGTATTAAAGCTTGTTGACGCGCACGTTCCGCGTACTGCGCGATATTGCGCAGAACGCGATATTGCGCAGAACGCAAGCTGTCGGTACAGCGTGAATTAAGGACTATGAAATACGGACTCGTTTGTAGTATTGCGCATGCATTGTGAAGTTTCAACCAACACAACGGTAGAACGACCAGATTTTGCCGGCGTCCAAATTTTATGTGACACTGGAAAAGTGTTTAAAACCATTCAGCCGGTCATTGTCACCCGTTTAAAACCGACCAAATACATTTGATATATTTGCTGATGAATTCTATTTAGGTTTGGTAGCCGCCAATGTCAAGTGGCAAAAATGGGAGGAATGCTGCCCGTTTCTGGAAACAAATTCTTCAAATACGTTCCATTGACATGTTGTCATTATCGTTAAAGGGATTGTATACGTTTGGTAATTGGAACCCACTGTTTGTTTTAATATTATAGGCCTATAGTTATAGATGTATACCATAAAACTAACCTGTAAAAAAATCATTTCAAAAGGTGATAGCGATTTTGAGATATTGCCGAAAATCTGGAGCGGTTATGTCCACGCAGGAAGAATAATCTGCATTGGAATACACAATCTGAGAAACGTCACTGCAGTAACGCTTCTCAGATTCAAATTTGTTGGGATAAAAAGTGATATCTTTTCCCATAACCGCAGTACTTCGAAGTGAAAAGTTTCTAAAAATGCATTATACTATCCAAAGCTGCTGTACTTCTTACCAAGTAATGGGCCAGTCACAAATCAGTTGCGATGCGTCGGCGATGGGTAAAACCGGGAAATTTGAACAAAATCTTGAGACAGATCTCACGATTTTGCACCCGTCGGAGGCGCTCTCCGGACGCCTGCGGCTTGTCGCAGATTTTTTTGGCATCGCCACACCCGTCGCGGTCCCCAACTTTGAACTTAAAATTGTAAGATTGTTCGCAAGATTTTTCACCCATTTTGGGCATCCCAGACACAATCTCCGATGACCTACGATGCCCTCCGATTAATCGGAGGCGTCCTCCGAATAATCTGAGACTAGTCGCAAGATTCTGTGTGGGATTAGAAATTCAGGTTGAGATTCAATGTCTGCGAGTGGTCTCCGGCGCCCTCCGACTGAATCGGAGGCGCCCTGCGACGATTCGTACGCTTTCTGTGATCGTCTCCGACGAATCGTACGGTGGAATCGTAGTAAATCGCCGTGTATATAAGGGCGCCTCCGATCGGATCGCTAACATCGGAGGCGATCGGAGGCTAATCCCACGATTTTTCGACAAAACCGGGTCAAAATCCTTGAAAAAATCTCAGACAATGTGACTGCTCCACTTTTATTAGGATTATTGCTAGGATTGTTCAAGGATTCTTTATTTTCTACGACGACCCCCGGCCAAAACTAATCCCCGACAGATCGCCGACATTGTGACTGGGCCATTAGTTTTTATTGCCATTAATGTTTGGAGTAATTACCAAACGTATACGATCCCTTTAATGGTCGAGTGTTTCCGGGAGTGAAAGGTAAACAACGTTAACAAACTGATGCCCATCGATCCAAACACATTATACGAAATGCCTAATATTTAAAGCTAATGCAGGAGTTGTGCCTTTTTAAGGAAAAGTCGTCATACATTTGAATTGTAATTTGAATTGTTGTATCTTCTACAAACAGCTACACCACCTGCAGTGCCACTTCATCTATTTCTGTCACCAGTGGTTATACCTAGCCTACCATTTAGACGTCTGGACATAGCAAAATAAATGTCAGGTCAGTCAACAAAAGAGCAAGGAACTCAGTGAGAAAGAAAATGCGCAAAAAAAGAGAGCAATAAATAAGTAAATGAGCAGCGAAATGAGTAAAACAAGCAGCAAAATGACCAAATGTGACCGGCGCTACAAAAAGGTGTATTATGTCGCAAAATAAGAAATTGAGTTATATACATGGTTAAAACGCCCACAACATAAGCTTTCTTTTGGTATAAAATATAGCTCCATAGCCCCTCTCGTTTTGGAGATATGACGTGCTTACACATTGATTACTTCCTTGGAGTTCAAATTATACAACTGAGAAAACAGGCTTTGAAATAGCCGGCTCTGGGAAAAACTTTAAATTGAAGGACGTGTAACGCTGGGTTATGTTGATTTTTTTCTGTCAGACTATTAGGTTTTTTTATTAAAAGATGAAGTGCTTTTGCAAGAGAATAGCAATGAGAAACGTGTTTATTGGGAAGGGGCGTAATCATACGTGCAGCTTACGGAATTTGTTTTAATTATTAGAACGATTCTCGGTCACATGGAAAGGACATTAAATTGAAGGACGTGTAACGTCAATATTATATATTTTTAAATACCCTAACCAATAAATTATATATCATTTTAAAGTTAAGAATTCTGAAAGAGATCTGAAAATACCAATATCTCAAAATATAAAATTGTCAACTTTAATTAGGATAGGCTCAAAACAACTAAATGGCGTGCCCGAATTACTTGGCCAAGGATTAACACGGGTCTGTTGTAGCGGGTGCATCCACTTTCCTATATACCCTCGTCTATAGGATAAGGTAAGGTATATAAAGTCGAGGAGGCCTATTGTCTGTATCAGCCATACAACGAAGGAGTCTATCTCCGTTTCAAAGCGCTAGACCAGGTAGATATATAGTTGAGACAGAGCACCACACGTGTCTTCAACTCCCAGTTTACAATACTGCACCGAAGTGCTACCAATACGCTGGGTGAACGGAGACCGACTTGAACCGCGGACCAAGTTGCGATCTTTATTAATCCGATGCTTTAACTACCGACCGAGCTACATAGTTTCAAGCCGTAGCCAAGTATTTCGGACACAGCCATAACTCTTTTCTCAACTGGACAGATTTCGAATCTGTACGGAAATAAACAAAGTACAGCTCCCGACTTCAATCCCATCACCGCAGGATTTCCCAATACAAAGTCAACTGAGACATAATCCTGATTTCACTCAGTCGATCCAAGATGGTTCGTCGAGTCTATTTTCCAGGCAAGTCTAGTCTAACTGGAAATTTCAATATGCAACTCCTATCAGAAACCCTGACTTTTATTCAAATTACTTCATATTTTTCTGGTGCTAGCTTTTTGACTAGTTTAGAAGTAGGCCCTACATATTACAGGTATGGTGGGTTTTGTTTTATCTGTGGTCTTATAAAAAGAATTTTGACTTCAACTGCAGTCCATATTGTTTGTACAGCTGTCTGTTATATATTGCAAAACCAACAAATTACCGCATATTGACACCAAACAGTAACTTCAATTATTACATGTAAATGACAGTATTAATGTAAACATTCATCAAAACTGATCAGGTACATTTTCTTTTAAAGTGTAATAACAAAATAGAAACACACACAAATAAACCACAAGGGAAACTGACTAGGTAAATTTGCATAAATTTCACAGTGAACAAGAAAATTGGCAAGGTACCGTATAGGTCTCGAACCTGCAAACTCCGGAATACCGGACCGCCGCTCTACCAACTGAGCTATCTTGCCCTATGTTGGTGGTCACCAACAAATGTTGTATCGTTATTGAGTGCTCCCACAATGTCACTTCCCAGGTTGTATCAAAATGGTGGTCGCGATCCCTGGCCACACGGCATTCTGGTGTCTATGACTTCTGACTAGCGCTCTCGAACAAAATACTGAAAGTTTAGGAGACCACAAACATACATGTAAGACAAGATAGCTCAGTTGGTAGAGTACCGGTCCGGTATTCCGGAGGTCGCAGGTTCAAATCCCACCTTGCCAATTACCTTGTTCACTTTAATATTTCAGAATGTCAAAGTTGAACAGTAAACTACTTGATTTAATAGAGTTGTTCTATCATTTGACGATAATAACATAAAGAATGAAAATCGTGACGAACTAACAAGTGATTCGCACAATGTGAGTGTTTGTTTAAATAAAGAACACAAACATACATTAATTATATCGACACTATTGCAATCTTAGGCAGATACATGTTCGATATTAAACAATATATTAATTAAGTAATCTTAAACAGATACATGTTCATGGGAGTGTAACAGTTGTTGCTAATTTTGAAAGACCATTTCTTGTAAATATTGCCCTTAGCCATAGTGTAACGTAGATTTCTCTGGGGTCGACTACACACACAAGAAGGACTCCTGACGCAAGTATTCCTCTATTTCCGGTGATTCTCAGCCGTTTATTGTGGACTCTCGCCTACCAAAACTGGACAACAGGCTCACACAATCACGCGGTACCAGAACTGGTCAGAACCGGTTCGGCCGTTGCGCAATCCGAAGGCGGGTCGCCGGGGCGCACCAGCAGGAGCCACCTGGAGCGATCCCAACACCGTGGAACCGCTCCAGCGCCCTCTACCGCCCAACCGGCACGGGCGCTACACAGCCCCCCACGAAGACCTTGTTTGCCCCCAAACAAGACTATGGGCTGCTGCTGCCGCCCCCCGGCCAACCGCCCCGGAAAGCGCACGACGCCAACATTTTATACAACAAAAAGAAAACAACCTTAAGGTTACAACAAGAAAACAACACTGGTTAAAAGTTCTCATCTAGGAGGTAGGAGGTGGCTGGCGCTGGACTTCCGTCTGTCGGAACAACTGCTCCCAGAATTCCTGTGGCACGTCATCGGGGTAGCGTGGAGGTGGAGGTGCCCCAGGGGGTAGCAGTCCTCCCAGCGAAGGCTGGCCCGCCGCTGACGGATGTACGAAGTACTGGCCGTACTGCTGGCCCTCGTATGTCTGGAGGAGCCTCCCCGGAACTTCATAGGAGTGGACCACGCTCGATCGGAACAGCCGGTGGCCGTCGCCGTCCAACCCGGTGGGCGTGGTCTCCAGGCGCCACTCGTCCCGCAAGTGCTCGCATAAGGGGACCGGCATGTGGGTGGCCACCTCCCTCACCTCATGGGGTCGCTGGACGACGCCGTCCATGTCCAGCCTCATCCAGGTCCCGTCCGGCAGCTCCACCCGACTTCCGACCGGCAGGACCCGGGGCGACCCACTCCACGGGAATGTCGCCACCAGCGGAGGCGTCTGAGGCTCCGTCTGCGTCCCCCCCTCCGCGGAAACCGGCGGAGAGGCCCTGGCGGCGCTGCTTCCTTCCGGACAGCGTGAGCGATGCCGGTGGCCCCGTCGTCCCGACCAACGGCCCCTGGGCGACGGAGGAAGCCGTTCCTGCTTCTGGCTGGACTCGTCCGATTCTGCACAAGGCCGGGGGGAACACTCCGAGCGGCAGTGGTCCCTTGGCGGTCGAGGTAGCCCCTCCCGTCCTGGTCGTGGCTGGCTGGCCGACTTGTCCCGTCTGGAACGAGGCCGGGGGGATCGCTCCGCGCGGACGCGGTCCCCCGGCGGTCGGTGTAGTTCCTCCTGCTCCGGTCGTGGCTGGCTGGTCGACTCGTTCCGTCCCGCCCGAGGGGGCCGGGGAGGTCGCTCCGCGTGGAGACGGACCCCCGGATCCCTCGCCGGAACTGGGCTCCGTCGTCGCTTGGCCCGGGACAGTGACGCGGGACTGGCAGCGGTTGATTGGCTACGCCCCCTGCAGAGAAAGTCCGGGCTCCCTTGTCGGGAGAGACAAGGCGGAGAAAGCTCCCGGCTGGCAGCGTTGACGAGCTCCAACTCGTCCTCACTCGGGTGGACGTCTAAGGTGTCCGCCCCCGCCATCACTCCAGCCACCAACCCCCCTTGGCAATATCGATGGTGACGCCCCCGGACGTCCTCCCGGTAGAACTGAAAGCCGCAACCACGCTCGCATGCGTACGGGCGTTCCGCGTGGAGCTCCACGCACGCAGTGCGGATGTGTCTGCGGCGGTTGCTGCGGCGGGTGAAGGTCTTCCCACAGTGAGGACACACCACGGGAGTCATCCTGCGGGGGGAAAGAGGAGACGAAAGTTTGGTTAAGGCAAAACAATATCGACTAGGGCGGACTACTTTCCGGCCAACGCGAGTATACCGTTCGGTGCCTGGTTCCGTCGGCGGAGGAGGCGACTGGACATCCTCCCCCTCAGGTCCGTCCGGTCCCAGCTCTGCGTCCGTCTCCTCTACCCCGTCAAGAGTGACATCCGTTTCCGCAGTGGGCTGGAACGTCTCCCCTTCAGGTTCGTCCGGTCTCAGATCTGCGTCCGTCTCCTCCACCCCGTCAAGAGTGACATCCGTCTCCGCAACGGGCTGGGACGCCTCCCCTACTGGCCTCTCCGGAGGTAGTTCCGCTACATCCGACCGAGCACTCCCGTCCTCTGGCGGCCCCGCCGAAGGAGCCCGAAGCTCTGGGCTAGATGCTGGTGATGACCGTTCCCCCGGCGGTGACTGACCTTCCTCTGTGACTCGGCTGGGTTCCCCTGGATGGTTTCCTGCGGCCCGTCTCCACCAGTCTACCTGGACGTCCCCCAAGTATGGCTTAAGCCGGTTGAAATGGACCACCTTGGCCTTGGCGCGAGGCGACCTCTGGATCCGGTAGGTGACGTCGTCGGTCCTCTTCAACACCACAAAAGGCCCGTCCCACCAGCACTGTAGTTTGGGCGTGCGACCCACCTTCTTGGAGGGAGTGTAGAGCCACACGGCACGTCCGGGCTCGTAACCGGTACCCTCGGCCCGACGATCGTAATGCTGCTTCTGGTGTGTTTGGCTCCCCTTCAGGTGCTGTCGAGCGAATTTGTGCGCGCGCTCAATCTTCGCCCTCAGTTCGTCTACGTACTCCTGTACCGTTGCCTCTGTCGTCGGCTCCTCTGGCTGTCCCACCACCAAGTCCAACGGAAGCCGCACCAGCTCCCGGCCGAGCATGAGCATGTTCGGCGTGAACCTGGTGCTGTCGTGCTGAGAGGAGCGGTACGCCATCATTACGTACGGAAGGTGTTCGTCCCAGTCATCCTGGTTCTCTCGCACGAACAGGCTCAACATCGTCTTAACGGTGCGGTTGAATCGCTCCACCATTCCGTCAGACTGGGGATGGAACGGCGTCGTGCGAGTCTTGCGGACGCCCAGTAGACGGCAAGTGTCCTGGAACAGCCGGGCTTCGAACTCCCTCCCCTGATCCGTGTGGATCTCGAGGGGGGTGCCGAAACGGGTGATGACCTGCTCCACCAGGGTTCGGGCGACGGTGAGGGCTGTCTGGTCCGGGATCGGAAACGCCTCCACCCACTTTGTGAAATAGTCCGCCACCACCATGATGCTTGAATTCCCCGCCTTGGTTTTGGGGAACCGGCCTGTGAGGTCGATCGCGATGCGCTCCATCGGCGCACCCACCAAGTACTGCTGCAGTGGGGCCCGGAGGGGTCGAGGGGGCGGCTTCTTTGAACCGCACTTGTGGCACTTTTGGCACCACTCCATCGCCTGGCGTCGCATCTCCCGGAAGTACACCGGCGCTTGCCTCAACCGAGCAACCGTCCGGGCGACACCCAAATGTCCCGATGTCCTGCAATCATGGGTTAGCCGCAAGATGTCCTCCACCCGCGTCCGAGGGACTACGACCTTCCACTTGCGGAGTCCGTCCTGAGGCTGCTCCCACCCGATCTGTAGCACCCCGTGTGACAGTCGCAGGGTCCCCCACTTCGCCCACCAAAATTTCGTGCCCTCGTCCAGGGCCGACACGTCCGACCAGCCGGGTTTGGGGAGTCCCTCATCCAGCCAGTGGACGATTCGTCCTAGCTCCGGGTCGTCACGCTGCTCCTGCCTTAGCTCCTCGGAATCCCAGGCCGCCAGGAGTCCCTCCACCGGGGTGGTCTCTTCCAGTTCTGGCTCCCCAATGGCCCCCAACAGGGGTCCCTTGGTGTAGCATTCGTGGCTGACCTCGCCTGAACGTCCACATTGACCGCACGGAATTCGGGAAACGGCGTCGGCGTTCGTATGCTTCTTCCCCGCCCGATGTTCCACGTCGAACTCGTAACACCCCAGCCTCTGGATCCACCTGGCAGTCTGCCCCTCCGGCTCCTTGAAGTTGAACATCCATCGGAGGGATCCGTGGTCCGTTCGGAGCAAGAACCGTTTGCCAAGGAGGTAGTGTTTGAAATAGTGGACGAAATGGACTACGGCCAGCAACTCTCTCCGCGTGGTACAGTAGTTGCGTTCGGCCTTGGACAAGGTACGGCTCCCGTACGCGATCACCTGCTCGCCTTCCTCCCCTTCCTGTGCCAGCACGGCTCCGATGGTGCAGTTGCTGGCGTCCGTGTCCAGAATGTAACGGTGCTCCGTGTCCGGGTACCGTAGCACCGGTGCCGTGGTCAACGCGTCCTTCAGGTGGTCGAACGCTGACTGGCAAGCGGCAGACCATGAAAATGTTCTTTGGCTCTTGGCGGTCAGGGCGTGGAGGGGGCGGGCGATCTCGGCGAAATTCACGATGAACCGCCTGTAGTAGGAGGCGAGGCCCAGGAAGCTCCTGACCTGGGTCAGGTTCGCGGGTTGAGGCCAGCTCCGAATGACTTTGACCTTCTCTGGATCGGTCCTGACCCCGTCGGCTGACACGAGATGGCCTAGGAACGACACTTCCTTCTTGAAAAGGCTACACTTCTTGGGTTTAAGCCTCAACCCCGCGGCCCGGAACCGTTCCAGGACTACCGCCAACCTCTCCTGATGCTCCTCGAAATCTGTCCCCCACACGATAACGTCGTCCAAGTAGACTACTGCCACCTGCCATTGTAGTCCCTTCAGTACCTGTTCCATCAGGCGTTCGAACGTTGCCGGAGCGTTGCACAGCCCGAACGGCATAACGGTGAACTGGTACAGCCCGTTCTGCATGCCGAACGCCGTCTTCTCCCGGTCCTTCTCCTCCATCCCGACCTGCCAGTAGCCACTGGCTAGGTCGAGGGTACTGAACCACTTTGCCCCGCTTAAGGCGTCCAGGTTATCTTCAATTCTGGGGATGGGGTAGGCATCCTTAATTGTTACCTCGTTGACCCTCCGGTAGTCCACGCAGAAACGGACAGTCCCGTCCTTCTTCCGGACTAACACCACCGGCGACGACCAGGGACTACCAGACGGTTCTACCACGCCATCCCGCAGCATCTGTTTTACCTGCTGGTCGGCCTCCTGCCTCTTATGGATCGGCAACCTCCTGGGTGGTTGGCGAACCGGCACCGCGTCTCCCGTATTGATGGCGTGTTTGGCCAGCTCCGTGTGCCCAAGGCGGCCGTCGGGGCCGGTGAAAGCTCCGGCGAACTCCGTCAGCAGCCCCGCCAGTCGGGAACGTTGAGTCCGGGTGAGGTCCGTCGCTCCTCGCTCCAAGAGGTCTTGTAGATGAGGAGGAACCTCCGGCCGTGCATCCGCCGGAGTACGGCCAGTGGCAACCCCTCGCCATCCCTCTTCTAGCTCCATCACGTCCAACTCCTCCACCGGCGAGAAAAGAGCCAAACGGCTGCCCTGGTAGATCGTCACTGGGTCGGCCGTCGGGTTGAAAACTCTCACCGGCACGGCTCCATTATTGGTGTCCACCAGACCGGTGGCGACCGCAACCCGGCAGTTGTCCGTAGCCTCCAAGTTGGGGTAGACCATTCCGACTCCCACTCGTGTCCCGCTCCTTATTTCGCCGACGAGGATCGCTTCATGGCCGGCCGGAACCACCATGTTCTCTGCTACCTGCACTCTTGCCACGAGAGGCTCACGTGTCATACCCCCCAGGGTGAACTTCCTTCCGTCGAGGGTGACCGTATGGTCGTTCCAATTCCACTCACAGTGGTACTTCGCGAGGAAGTCCAAACCCAAAATCACGTCCGGCTCAATCTCGGCCACCGTAAAGGTGTGGTGAACGCGGAGGTCGCCCACTTGTAACTCAAAGTCTCCTCTTCCCTTCGACGGCATAGGACTGCCGTCCGCCATCCTCAGGCCCGGAACCGCGGGGAGTAGTCTCCGTCCGTCCGCCTTGAGCCAGGCATGGTAGAAACGTCCCGCAATCAGGCTCACTGTCGCCCCAGTGTCGAGAAGGCAACGCACTGGCCTTCCCGCTACCATCCCTCCAATGTAGTTGGCTCCGGGCGTCCCTGTCGCGGCCGGGCCGACTGGGCTTGCCGGCCCAGAAACTGGCGGTCTCCATGCTCCCCCGGCCCTGGGCCGGCGCGGCGGGGGGCCGCCTTTCCCACTCCGGCGGGGGCAGTCTCTGCTGATATGGCCGAGTTCATGGCACATGTAGCACTCCACCTGGGCCCGCCGGCGGGGGCAGTCTCTGCTGAAATGGCCGAGCTCATGGCACCTGTAGCACTCCACCTGGGCCCGCGTCTCAGGTTTGTACCCCACTGGCAGGACCGACTCAGGCTCCACGGCCGGAGCCTGAGGAAGTTGCTCCACTGACCTTACATCCCTGGCTCCGGCCCTCCCTCTCCGGCTGAACTCTTGGGACTCCACGAACGCCTCCATTTCGGTCGCCAGTGTAACAGCCTCGGTCAGGGTCTCCGCCTTACGGGAGAAAAGATGACGTTGTAGTTGTTCCTCCCCCAAGGCCCTCCGGAATGCCTCAACGCCCAAGTCCTCCCGCGCCTGTGTCGGTAGTCTCGGGTAGCTTTGCAGTACCAGCCGCCGAATGGACTGTCCCAGGCTACTGAGCGACTCATCTCGTCCCCTCGTCCGCATGGACAACTGGGCCCGATGTAATGGTACCTGTGCTGTCACGCCGAAACGGTGCTCGAAGTTCCCCAAGATGGAGGAATATTCCCCCCGTGCCTCTGGCGTCATGTCTGCCAGTGCCTCCTGGGCCGTACCCTTTAGGTGAGACGCCAGATACATTGCCTTTTCGGCATCGCTCCAGTGGTTGACTGTCGCGACGCTCTCAAAGTGAATCAAGTAGTCCGACCAGGACGCAACTCCGTCGAACTTATCCGGAAGCATCATCGGCCTCCGACTACCTATTCCCGTTGGCTCCGGTCCTGCGGCGACTCTAGGTGGCGCCGGCCTAGGCGCGGCTCTCCCGACGCCCATAGTGGGGGCCAGTCCGGGCCCACCAGCGGGCACCGGGTGTTGGCCTCCCCGGTCGTTTCCCCACTTGGACGGCCCCTCATTGAGTACATCGCCGGCGTCGCTTCGGCCTGTGTGTGAAACATCCCCGCTCCATTGGCCTGTGCGCGGAGCATCTTCCGCTCCATTGACCCCCATGCGGAGCAGTGCCGATTGCTCCGCTCCATTGGCTTGTGCGCGGAGCAGCCCCGCTCCATTGACTCCCATGCGGAGCAGTGCCGGTTGCTCCGCTCCATTGGCTCCCATGCGGAGCAGTGCCGATTGCTCCGCTCCATTGGCTTGCGCGCGGAGCAGCTCCGCTCCATTGACTCCCACGCGGAGCAGTGCCGATTGCTCCGCTCCATTGGCTTGTGCGCGGAGCAGCTCCGCTCCATTGACTCCCACGCGGAGCAGTGCCGGTTGCTCCGCTCCATTGGCTCCCATGCGGAGCAGTGCCGATTGCTCCGCTCCATTGGCTTGTGCGCGGAGCAGCTCTGCTCCATTGACTCCCACGCGGAGCAGTGCCGACGGCTCCGCTCCATTGGTTTGTGTGCAGAGCAGTTCTGCTCCATTGACTCCCACGCGGGGCAGTGCCGATTGCTCCGCTCCATTGGTTTGTGCGCGGAGCAGCTCTGCTCCATTGACTCCCACGAGGAGCAGCTCTGATGGCCCCGCCCCATTACCTTGTGTGCGGAGTAGCCTCGTCCCGTTGCTTCCCGTGAAAAGCAACTCCAACGGCTCTGCTCCACTTCCCCGTGTGAGGAGCAACCTCGACGGCTCCGCTCCCCTGCCTGGTGTGCGCAGTAACTCTGCTCCGTTGGCTCGCTGGGAAAAACCCTGTCCCGTCTCCCTGTGTTGTCCATTGTCCTCTGAGAGGGCGCTGTTCTGGTGGCCTGCCTCCAGACGACTCCTTGTCCCCGCCGCGTCGACGAACACAACCCGCGGGCGCTCCGAGTGAAACGACCCGCCAGCTGCGCTGTCGTCCACGGCCCTGGGCGGCCCCTCCTCAGGTTGAAAACCCACCGGCCTTGAGTAGGAGCTGGATGTTACCTGGTGAGGCCCCGCTGGTGTAGAAAAGTAAACCCTGGGAGTGTCCCGAAGAGTCCCCGCCCCCGCCGCACCAACAGCCACGGCTTGGGGTCGCCCCGCGTGGCGCGACCCGTCTGCCGCGCTGCCGTCTACCGCACGGGCCGGGCCCCCCCGGACTCGATAATTTGTGTATGGAACAATTGAGGGATGTCCCGGTGAGGCCCCGCCCGAGCTGCACCGACGGACCCAGCTTGGGGTTGTTCCGCGTGGAACCACCCGTCTGCCGCGCCGCCGTCTACAGCACGGGCCGGGCCCCCCCCGGACCCGAAATCATTTGCATAGAACGACTGGGGAATATCCCGGTGAGGCCCCAACTCCGCTGCATCGACGGGCACAGCTCGGCATCGTTCCGCGCGGAACAACACGTCTGCCGCGCCGCCGCTTACAGCACGGGCCGGGTCCCCCCCGGGCTCGGTAGCGGCCCCAGACAATTTATGGGGAAGGGCGCCCTCACCCTGAATCGGAGTGGACGCCCCGTCGCCCCCTAACCATTGGGACATGTTCTTAAATTCCCCGTTATCAGTCCCCGAATCCTCCCCCAGAAAACACCCTGACTCCCAGGAAACCATAGCCTCCCCCCAGAGCTCTCTGGTATATCCTTGAAAAAGACCTCTAACTCCTCCGGCGTAATGCACGGAGTGCCTGAAAGCTTCCTGGACTGGTCCCCGTTCCCTGGGCCCATGCCCTGGCCTGCCCTCTCGCCGTGGGGCGAGTTGGCTGCCGTGCTATCGTGGTTTTCCGAAAACATGAACACTTCACCTGGTCTTTTCCCGTCCTTCCGTATGCCGACCGCTGCCACCAATGTAACGTAGATTTCTCTGGGGTCGACTACACACACAAGAAGGACTCCTGACGCAAGTATTCCTCTATTTCCGGTGATTCTCAGCCGTTTATTGTGGACTCTCGCCTACCAAAACTGGACAACAGGCTCACACAATCACGCGGTACCAGAACTGGTCAGAACCGGTTCGGCCGTTGCGCAATCCGAAGGCGGGTCGCCGGGGCGCACCAGCAGGAGCCACCTGGAGCGATCCCAACACCGTGGAACCGCTCCAGCGCCCTCTACCGCCCAACCGGCACGGGCGCTACAATAGCAACTAATGACAAATAATGGACTCTCCCTGTGGCATTGACTTTAGCCTACAAGCTGTTTGTAGACCAGTGTTTGCTGTTCAATTAACATCCATAGCAGAGCTCTGTAAACTATTAACAACCATCACAAGCTTCTATGAGTCACATACATACATCAAGGAGGATGTTTTCAGTTGTGTCTTTCATCCAATAAAAAAAACCGGACTAAAACTGCAGGCAATACGGGATGATTCCAAGGTGGATATACATGTAAATTGGTATGTACCGGTATATTGTTTTTAAAAAAAATTCATTCATTAATTTACGTTGTTTTTATTGCAGGCTTTCAAGCAGACCCAGGTGAAACAGTAGGGAAAACATTTTCAAAAAAGCAGGACAAAAGTAGGACTTAGGAGGACCAAATCAGGATAAAATTTGAACTTTTGCAGGCTAGTACAGGTAGTTTTTCGATAATACTCACCCATCAACATCATAAGCCTGAACTATTAAAGGTATAGGATACACCATTTGCAGATATCTAAAAATTGTACTATCGAATTATCAAGAAATATCTTACTCATTTGAAAGTAAACGTTGATTCTAGGCATCCAGCAAAATGATTGCGCTAGATATCCTGTAATTATTCCGAAAAATATAATTTTATAATGAAAAATTTGCGATCGCCGGACGGTGATTGCCCAAAAACCGCTATTGTCGGTCCTCAAAGAAATCACAACTAAACGTGGACAGATTTGTTTTTTATTCAATCGGATTTGTTTTAATTTAATTTAAAGGGAGGATGCACCATTGGTAATTGCTTTAATTATCAGGAAAGGGTGAATTTGGGGGGTTGTATTGTATAGTAAATATCAGAGAAAAAAGCAAGAAAAACGGCGTTTGTTTTTAACCAGTGTCGGAAAGTTGTTCTTGTTGTTCGTGTTTTTTTTCGCTATCCCCGTCCGATCAATTTCGCGATCGTAAATTTGTTCATTAAAATTCAATTTTTCGAAACAATTACAGGATATCTAGCGCAATCATTTTGCTAGATGCTTAGAATCAGTGTTCACTTTCAATTAGGTATGATATTTCTTACCGTGCTAATATGAAGCAGAATCAGTACTAAAAAAGATCGAACAAGTTTTTTGTGTGCACCCATCTTTCTAAAATCTTAGAGATAATTGGCAGTATAGAAATAGGCCCATAGTTACCTGTACTACATTTATCTTCTCCCTTGTGAATTGGTGCTACTAAAGCATGTTTCCAATCGTGTTTTTACAGCTCGCATGCTTTTGAAGTTCGGATGATTTTCTAATTCGGATGTGTTTTTTAAAAGTAGGATGCTTTTAGTAAACTCGGATGCTTTCCTAATTCGGATGTTTTGTTTTTTGTAAACTGAGATGCTTTTTACAAACCGAACATATTTGCAAATCGGATGCTTTCCCAATCCGGATACTACGAAGGCCCTGAAGGGACATCACACGTCGCAGATTCTGCAATATTTTATATTATCGCGCATTTTGCGCAGATTCTAAACTTGTTGTGAAATAATTCCATCTGACATGTTCTAATTTTGAAGAAGAATGTCATTTTCCAAGATGCGTCTAAGAGACGCATTTTTTGAAATTTCCGTAATGGTGCGCGCAAGCGTTCGAACGATAGCGTTGGGCGCTACTATTGGTCTGTCCAGTGCGTGACACGCGGCTGGAAGAGAACGCGCCCTGGATGCAGGTTGTGGTCGCCATTCAAGATGTGACTCGGATAATTTTAAATTAAAAATCGAAATGTTAGGATATTGTTTTATCGGAATAATAAATAACTTTGCTTCATAAAGGTACTCTGCTTGTCCAACTTGGCAAATTCGTTCTCGATGACGCCTGTAACTTATAGTATAAGTCGTGCAAGTGTTTTCAAGTGAGCTTACTACTTGGCGCTATTCTAACTTATGTGGATACTCGTAGTAGTTTGACTCACGGTGTATCTCTTCATCCACAGAGCACATAGATCCTGAACTTTTTGGAAATGTAGGTTCAACAATCTACCAAGCATGGGAGCAGGAATAACGTCAGCCGAGTGTAGCGAGCGAGATACTGTCAATATAAGCCAGCGGGCGGTTTCTTTGTGGCTATATACTCCCTTGGATGTCTCTGTTACGACCATCGTCATACCCACCCTCTGGTGCCTTGGTATCATCACTAACTTGACATTCCTGTTTGTCGTTATCCGCGTACCCAAACTGAGGTCAGATACCAACATTTACCTGGCACACTTGTCACTTGCTGATCTTCTCTACTTGAGTTTGACATCTACGTACACAGTGTGGCGTTACATAGATTCCCCAGTGGCCTACCATTTCCCCTTGTCGAGTACCGCCCAATGCGTTTCCTATTTCACTGTCAACAATACTGGCTACTTTGCATCCATTGCACTCGTGACCGTAGTCTCTCTCGAGAGATACCTCGCCCTGTGCCATCCTATTAAACATCTCGCCATCCGCGGAAGAAGACGCACCTATAGAATGATTGCACTCTGCTGGCTGGTGGGGTTACTGTTTGCCGCGTACACGTCGTTGAGTCAGGCAGTTATTCATGTGCAGTGTTTGCGTTGGCCGGATGACGACGCCTACCAAGACTACCCATCGAGCAGAGCGTACTGTGCTCCGGTAGCACCGTGGGTTAACTACTACAATCCACCAGTGCTGAATATTCCTTGGCTCCTTGCCATAGTGGCCAACAATTACATGTATGTGCGCATCATACACATGCTCAACAAACGGAGCGGTCAAAGCTTGGCCAGTAATGACCTTAACGCCATTCAGATCCGAAATCAAGTGGCCAAAATGCTGGTGGTCAACGGCGTGGTTTTCTTCCTCTGTCAGACCCCGTATCGCGTCTACAGTTTATCTGGGTGGATCTGTTCGTTGGTTGGCGTTCGCAATCCTCTCTGGTTGCCAGGCATTAGTGCCTGGATTGCCAATATTCCCCAGTTCATCAACACGATCATTAACCCGCTGATCTATGGCGCTGTCAATAAGCAATATCGGATAGCATTTGTGCAGGCATTTCGTTGCAAAAATCCCCAAGCCACCAGACGGCACGGATCGTTACTGTCTATCTCCATACCACGTGCAGCTCGTTCTGAAACATCAACTGTTGAGGATACCAAACTTTGAATGCTGTACTAGTGGGGCAGATAGGGAAAATGTTTGAGGGAATTGTGCCTTCGATGATGCAAGCATGACATTTGGCACACGGTTAGAGTAGGCCTATGTCAAAAGAAAGATATTTGGATATAGGGCCATCTCAGATTTGTTCTTTATATAAATATTGCTAGAATAACAAGCAATGAAAGTCATTTTCAAAATTTTCAAAATTGCTTGTTATTCTACCTATGTTTTTATTGAACAAATTTGTATTGGACAAATCTCCAATGACAATCAATCCAAATATCTTTCTTAGTAGTATACACCATTGGTAATTGCTTGAATTATCATAAATGGGTAGATTTGTGGGGTTGTATTTCATAGTAAATATCGTTTAACTGACTTTTCCGAAGCTTTACAATCATGGATGCCGAGAAAAAACAGCGTTTGTTTTCAACCGGGGTCGAGCCGTTTTTCTTATGTTATCTTTGTTTTTTCCTGATCACCGTCCGGCGATCGCGAATTTTTCTTAATAATTCGGTAGTAAATATTTTCGACTGTGTGCCAAATTCCATGCTTGTATCATCGGAGGGACAATCTCACAACTCATCTGCCGCACTTTTTTGTTTCAGTCATGTTGAAGTCGTTTTTTTCTTCCAAGTTGATCAAAACCCGTGTTCTTCAAGATTCGACTTGTTGTTTTTTCTCAAAACGAATCGCATTAGGGCCTATGTGTTTTATTTCGTTGCACGTTTTCAATCCCCTGAAATGTGGGTCTCGGACAACAAAATAAACTCCAGACATTACATAACAAATGCCAGAGCAATTTGTTTTGCTCCATTTAGAACTGATGTTGATGATCTACTAGATAAATTAGGCTGGGTGTGACTGTAGGAAGAACCAGAGATTATCATACTGCTACCTTAGTGTATATAAATGTATTAATAAGCTTTCTTCCGCTTATTTTGCTTCATTTGAACATTTTCTTCATTTTTACATTACTAGGGCTAAGATTCATGGTAAACTTCAGTTGAATAATGTTAACCTCAATAAAGTTCAAAACATGTTTTGTTGTATAGAGGCCAAATTGTGGAATACAATTTCAGAACTGTTGGGTTTAGTCTGTATATTTTAATGAATGATAACATGTTGGTGGTTTATTTAGAATATGTTGACATGTCTGAGCGGTATATGTATAGTGGTTAATTTGGTTAAGCATTTTAACGAGGATGGTCTTGATTAGTCATGGTTAGTTATGGTTTAATCGTACTAACCAAATTATCTTTTTGAGAGGAAGTTTAGGTATGTTTGTATTTGACCGCACAATTGTTATATTTCACAAAAATAGAGAAATTGTTAAATGTACACGTGGAACAAACGTTCTTCGTGTACATAATTCAACACCACCTGGGTTTACGGTTAGATGAATTTTTTGGTATTAGAATGAACTCATTCCATTGATTTCATATGATTATTGGGCGAGTATAATAAAGGTTTTAAACTATGTTATCCATTGCTTACTTTTTCTTTTTTATTTGATGGCGACACAGCATTTGGCTCTCCATACTATACTATAACAATTCCTTGGTAATAATTCACCCCCTGAATCTGCACAATCCTTTTCCAGGTTGAAAGTGACACTTTTGGGGGTCAAATTAAACTTGACAAAAAGGCAATTTTGACCCGGAGAAGTGTAATTTTAGACCTCCCAAAATTGTCATTGTCAACCCAGAAAAAAGATTGTGATTTTGGGGTCAATATGAGTTTTTAGAGTGTAAAATAGGAAAATATCTTATATGCTGTTTAATACGAATCACATTTAATTTGTTTAAATAGTTTGTCACAGTCATAAAAGGTCATTATTGGTCATTGTTGGTACGCTTTCTGAACCGTGGGTTTGACCACGCTTAAAGATGTAGCTTCATGGGTCAAAGGTCGCTCAGTAACAACAACTAAGACAAAGTCATATTGGATCGATGGAAAATTCAACCAGCTTTATGAATTTGTTGAATGTTATGAAATGTGCAGAAACAATGTCGATGACGTACCGTGATCAGACCGACATTATTGTTAGACAATTTACAAATTGTAATTTCCATTAAAATGTCAAGTTCACTAACGGTCGTTTTAAACGCACATGCATGTCGGTCATACGTAATTAATATATCAATTAAATTGTTTAAACTTAGTTCGTTGAACTGTGTGTTATTATTATAACTTAATAATTTGTAACAAATTATTTTTAAAAATGACATATTTCAATTACATGCCGTAATCGCACAAACACTAGCCTTGTGTAGCCTTGGTTGCAAGACGTCCTAATCGCGGTATGCAGCGCTTGTAGGCTTGTAGGCTTGTAGGCTGCCAGCGTACGCTGTATAGAACACGCCATGACCTTGGTTTAACCAGCAAGATATGGGACCGAGCGACTTCCTCCTTAGTCCCTCATCTATACACTTCCTAGGCTAGTGTTACCTAACTCACCCCCCTAAAAACCTCAACAGAAATCACAACATTCCGCAAGCACAAAGACCGCCATAAAGAAGGGGGGGGGGGGGGTCTCTTCGTCTCATACTTCATAAGCTTCTTGGCTAACTCACATAATCGCTCGAAAAATTCCGAGTACATTTATGTCGCATTTGCGCGTGTGACGTTGCGTGCATAATTACGTGATTATTCACGCAACGTCACACATGCCTGCAAATGCGAAACAATTCTGCTCGGAATTTTCAAATGGAACGGAGAGCTGACATGTAACATCTGTTGTTGTTGGTTTTTAGTTATTAATGGTGGACATAAACTACGGGAATAAAACAAGGACGATAGGGCAGATGAGAATGTTATAGGCTTGTTATGTTAAGCTGACGGCGGCAGGGATGGTTGCGCCTGCACGAAAAAAGACGACTGTGTCTATTGACTTGACTTCAAGTCTACGTACACTGCACAGAATCCCAACAAAAATGTGATGCACAGTATCCAAACAAGTCGAAAAACTTCGACATCTCTTGGAAATTTACTCATAACTCTGTCAAACATTATCAGATTTGGACGTATGATGTCTCATTTTATAATGAAAAGGTGTATATCTTTCAAATCATATTAGTTATTATCTATCTTGGTTACACATTCTACGTGTGGTATTCCTTTATATTTTGTTTCGGTGTTTGTATACGCCCTTTATAAATGGGTACCGGCATTTGCTGGGGAGTAACGTGCGAAGAACTAGAAGTAAAATCCAGGCGTGACGTATTCCTATTGTTCCTGCACGACATTACTAGCCGGTAATGGCTTGTTAGACAGAAACTCATCATTAACCAGCACAATAACTCATCGTTACCAACACAATAACTCATCATTACCAATACAATAAATCGTCATTACCAATACAATGATATTGCTGTCCATTATCAAGTAAACAAACACAACAGTACTGTATCACTGTGCCAACCAAATGGAACATAATGTGTGTCATAGAATATATACTCTATAGTTCACACTGCGGTATTGTGCGGTGCCGTCAATAAGCCACACTGTCGGCCCGTACGCAGGGGGGGGTGCGACGGGTACGTACGCATCCCCCCAAATTACCAAAAAGTCCACAATTTTCGGGGTAAATAATGGTATTTTGATGTAGAAATAACGGTATTGGCACACAAAAATGGACTTGGCTTAGGCAATATTGTCCAACAAAATTCCTGCGTACGGGCCTGCGTGACTGGCAGTGCACTTACATTGTAGCTTAATTGTACTCGGTCTTTGTTGTTCACATTCCCATTCCTAATGAGAGTCTTGATTTTACATAGGCTAATAGCTTCGGAACATGCCAATACCAGCAATAATCGGACTCGGCGCTGCGCGCCTCGCCCGATTATTGTGCTGGTATTCGCGTGTTCTTCAGCCATTACCCTTTATATATTAATATTCTCAGTCGTTTCATGCTACTAAAACTGAAGATAAACACCGGCCTGATGAGCCAGGAAGGACGCGTGACAGACTTTACTTGACGTGATAGTACTTTTGCATTTTTGTATAATTTATGTAGTTATGACACATCAGTAGTTCTCGAAAAGTGCATTGTTCGGGGGCGAGTATTTTAATGACGCATGACGACGCGTGTTATTTGGCGGTTACTAAACAATGGGATCATTAAAGATGGACTACAACGAAAACTCACACATTAAATTTATTATCGGACCTTGTTTATGTTGTGTTCAGGTAACACTTTATTGTTACGGTCATGTTTTTCTCTAAATAATTTTGTTGCAATTTGACCGAAAAAATTAGACCTCGATTCTTCGATTTTGAAATTTCCCGCCCTGTACTGGTTCCCGGCAAAGATCCACTGAAAACCACGATAAAAACCACGATATAGTACCAGCGGACTTGTAAACCAGCGAAAAGTGATGACGTACTACCCATGAGCAACCGAGAGTAAACAAAAAACGCCATGTTATTCCGTGTGTATTATGTATGCGTTTTCATGCAGAGGCATGAAGTTTTTACGAATCTTTTTTTTATAGTGTATCACTATCAGCTACAATAATGCCAACTTCATGTGTTGTTGGTGGACTGGATGCACGAGAAATTGTTCGAAGAATCCAGAGATTCATTTTGTGCAATTTCCGCGGGATCCTGCGTTATCAAAGGAATGGGTGAAGTTCGTAAATATTACACAAAAGGATTTCACCTTCTGACCTTCTCGGCAAGAAGTAGGCCTTTGATTTGTTCAGCACATTTTTCAGAGGACTGTGTTGAACCTTCATGATCAAGTGCTTTGAAAAATTCACTGGGATTGACAACAAAGTTTCGTTTAAAGCCTGGATCGATCCCCACATTGAAAGCGCCAAACATCGAGAGAATTCGTACTACTACCACCAGGCCTACTGCTTCTACGTCGGCCGAGTCATCGGCAACCGCCGGGTCTGCCGTGGCCGCAGAGTCATCGCCTTCTCTCTCGTCTGGTGAGCTCCCCTCATCGCTAGAGCTGCCATCACTGTCCTCAGAAGTACCTCCACGAAATGCCTCTTCCTCATCTATACTGTGGTCTTCCCAATACTCGCTGCTATCGGACATTTTTCGCTGTTTTTCGGTCGAAAATAGTTGTACCAAAATATAGCCTAGCTTGTCCGCTGTTATTCCGCATTGCATTGTACGGTAAAAATGCACGCACACGATCGACCCGAGTAAATCGTCATGGGTACTACGTCACACACAATGTATGAATTATTCATGAGTTAAGGGCTTTTGCTGAAACTGAGTTTTTCTGGGTCGTAGAACGCCGATCAATTTTGGGGTTTTTTTTGCATGAAGGAACAAGATTTATTGAATACTAATGATATATTAGTAATCATTATACATTTCTCGATCAAAAAAAGGCAACAAAGCCTTTATCATTATTCCGTTGTAGTCCATCTTTAAAGCAATGCATGCAGTAGCTGTTTTACCGTGTTCGATTACTTTCCCCGCGCTACCGTCGGACAAACCGAGGGGCTCATTCGTGAGGGCACGTTTTGATACTTTTGTGTATTACTACGACATCTTTAAGCCAATTCCGCAGAATTGTTTTTCTAACTAACCTTGTACCCCACCTGTGAATACTGTAAATGCATGTTTCACACAAAGTTCGTTCACCCTTCAATCTATATAGCCTCCAGTATTCGAGCCCTTAAGCTAAGGTCACATTACCCAAAAGTAACCTGCTCGGCGGCCGAGCGGCGAGTTTTTAACCAATTCTGCCCGGCCACCGAGCGGCGGCCGCCCAGGCACCGCTCGTTTTTATGGCATCGCTCGGTCGCCGTTAAAGTTTTAGCGCGGAGTTAAAATTTGGGCGGCGCCTGCTCACTTTTCACTCGCCGCCCAAAATACGCTCGGTGCCTGGGCGGTCGCTGCCCGGGCACCGACCTAATCGAGCGTTCGCCGCTGAGCGATTTAAGTCAAAAATCGAAGCCGCTAGGTTGGAGGCTTCCGAGCGGTCGCCGCCCGGTCGCTGCTGGGAGATCAATCGGTCACTGAGAGGCGAGTACAAAATCGGTCGGCGTCCAGCAGCGCCAGCTCCATTCACCGCGACGTCTAGCCAATAATGGCTGACAATTACAATGACAATGGCAATGACAAAGCAAAAGCGGTTTTGATGAAGACCAGTCTGGGGAAGTCACATCCCAGGTTGCCCGTGAGAAATTTTCGGCAGAGCCTGGTGGGCCGCCGCCAGTACGCCTACGAGACACCCGCCGATGATGACCCGTCGATTACCGGCCGGCCGTCGGGCAATTTCTTTAAAATCAGCCGGTGGCTGGTGGGAGACCGCCCGGCAATCGGAGGGTCACCGGTCGGTCACTGCCGGGACACCGCGCGAAAAAGCTCCGATTTCGCCCAGTTTTGACCTAAAATCGACCGGCGACCGACGGGAAATCGACAGGTCACTGCCCAGGCATCGCTGGGGTTCTACAGCCTGCTCGACTTCTCAAAAAAAATCGCTGGGCGATGCCTAAATTCCAGCAGCGACCAAGCAGGCTACTGATCGGTCGGTCACTGCTCTGATTTGTGACCATAGCTTTAGCCGAGCCCAATTCTTTTGTGTAGAAAACCTAATCCCTTTGTGTATAGAAAGCCTGTCACCAACAGCTGTGGTGTATCAAATGACCCCGAGAAACGGTCACATGGTGTATTTTTCAATAAGTTGCACATGCTTTATTCTTTTTCACAATACCCAATTATTGCTCTTTATGGGATGGCCTTTGGACCAAGTCGTGATGCAAAAGAAATGCAAATAACATGATTGTTGACACGTTGTATAGAGATTCTCCCTAAATCTTTAGGGGTTTCCTATTCTATCCAAGAAAATACTCACCTCCGATACCTACATATGCATTTCTATGCGCATGCGCAAGCAATTCGCTGACACGAAAACAAAGGCTATGACGTCACCAACACACTGCACCTTCCAGTAGCCCATACGAATCGTCCTTCTTATTTCACCTTCTGGTTATTTTTAGGATACTGATCTGGGCAGGATGGTATCGGAGGTGAGTATTCTCTTAGATAGAAAAGGAAATCCGTACAGATTTAGGGAGATTCTATTACAGAAAATACGTCACCTCCGATACCTACATATGCAGAGTAGCACCGAGTCCAAACTGAAGGGGGGGGGGGGGGGGTAAGTGCAGTGTGGAGCTCTATAAAAGATGCCTTAACTGAGCCTGGTACACGTCCAAATTGGAGGTATATAAAGGAGTTAAGACATACCGGTTAGCTGTACTAAAAAGCTCTTATGAGGATGAGTTGACAGTCCTGCGGTGTTTCTGGGCTGAAGAACGTGCTGCTGCTTGCAAAACTTGTCTTCCCATGTGCCCCTCAGACTGAAGAACATCTCGCAGGTAGCAAGAAGTGAAAGTTGAGAAGTTTTTTCAACAAGCTGCCTGCATAATATCTGTAATAGAAACACCTTGGAAACGATCCCATGAGGTAGTCATGCTCCTTGTTTGGCGAGCTTTGACCGAAGGAGCAACTGGTTGAGGGGGTGTGTTCCGTGCCAGAGTATGTACTAGGCGCACCTGTGGTATGGCTGAGTGTGAACCTGGGGTGCTATTAATTGCTTCTGTCAACAGTTCGCCTGGTAAATCTGGTTGAACTGCAGGACCAGACAGAGACCCCCGGGGCTGGGCAGTAGAGGGTAGAGAGGTTGTAGCTGGTAGTATGGCTTCGACGATCCACCGAGAAAGAGTACCAGTGGAGGCTGGGTTGAACGGACGGACTGTTGTAATGAAGAGTTGTGTAGTGTTCCCACGCAGCTCCTTGGTACGTGCTATACAAATTTAAGGATCCTAACGGGGCACCAAAGTTTATCTTCTGGGACACTTGAAAATGAATTCAAGCTCGGAACGAATGTGTCTAGAGGGGAAAACTTGGTGATTGTTTCTTGGTTAGGAAGTTGATATGTGGGACAAGACGAACACCTTCATGTTCCCAACGCAAGTGGCCAGGTTCTATTGAAAGAGCGTGGATTTCACTTCTGCGGCGAGCTGTGGAGGCTGCTAAAAGGAAGACTGTCTTGACCGTGAGGCTGTGTAGGGAAGAAGACCCATCCGGTTCAAAGGGAGGCTTCGTCAACCTGTGAAATACAGTGCCGAGGTCCCAAGAAGGAGTGAGCTTCTTAATAGGTGGTCTTTCTAAAAACATGCCTTTTATCAGTTGAGATATAGCAGTATTATTGGTCAGAGTAGAGCCATCGTCAAACCTGGATGTACTACTGCGATGGCTGATCTTTAGCCTCGAATGGTGCTAATCTGGGGGCCAGAATTAAAGAGATGAAGTAAAAAAAATCCCCCATGACAGTTACAGATGCTGAATTGGGATCGAAACCTTCCTTGGCGCACCATCTGAAGAAGTGTTGTAGGCGATTGTCATACGTTCTTAAGTTCTAGTGGACGGCCGTCTACATTTTGCTGCAAGGGAAGCAGCGTCTTTGTATGGTGTCGTGGCCGAGTGGATAAGAACACCGAACTCAATCTCTGGTGTTTCTGTTTAGCACAGTGGGGGTTCGAGTCCCGGTCGTGACACTTGTGTCCCTGAGCAAGACACTTAACTATAATCGCTTCTCTCCACCCAGGGGTAAAATGGGTACCTGCGAGGGCAGAGATGGTTATTGTGATTGATTTAGCCTAGTAGCGCATATATTGTAGCACAGGCTGTATACTCTCCAGGGAGCTGAGATGGTTTAAGAATTGAAAATGGCCCAGTGACCAGGGGTAATAATGTTGGAAAGCGCTTTGAGATGCCCTTCGGGTGTGAAAGGCGCTATATAAATCCAAGATAATGCTATTGCTTTAGAAAGGCCAACCGTTCGGAGGGAAGACTTGATAACATCCAAGCCCAAAGATGAAGACTGGCCGGATCTGGGTACAGCATCTTGGACACGGGTTCTGTGAGAAGGTCTGGTCGCTTTGGTAGAATATTGGGAGGTCGAATGAGGAGGTCCAGAAGTTGAGGGAACCATGGTTGTCTTGGCCAGAGGGGGGCTATTAAGATTATCTTGCACCTCTCTTGGTCGATCTTTGATAAGACTCTGGGTAAGGGGGATAGCAGGTGGGGGGGGGGGGGGGGGGGGGGCATACCCCAGGTAGCCCGACCAGTTGATGCTCAGAGCGTCTGTGGCCCAAGCCTGCGGGTGAGCATGCCGAGAGCAAAAGACCGGAAGTTGATTGTTGGTGAGAAGCAAATAGATTTATGTGTTGGGTGTCTAGGACGTTGAAAATCTGTTTGACCACCGGGCGATGAAGGAACCATTACGTGGGGATTGCTCTCACTCATGTAAGGGCATCCGCTATAATGTTCTCCTTCCCGGACAGTTGGCTCGCTTGTAAAGAGATTTGACGGGGAATGCACCAAGTGAGTAGGCTCCAGGTTAGCAGGCATAGGGAAGAGGAGTGAGTCCCTCCCTGACGGGTTATGTAAGACACTACGGTGGAGTTGTCTGACTTCAGTGATTCCTCACCCTGCCTTTAGTTGACTGGAGGGCCTTTTGAACGGCCAGGAGTTCCAGTAGATTGATGTGAAGATATTGTTCCGAGGGAGACAAACGCCCTGCTAGGGAAAGGTCGTTCAGGTGGGCTCCCTAGCCTGACTTCGAAGCATCTGTGGTCAAGGTTACTGAAGGGAAAGGGCGGGAAAAACTGTTCCGCAGAGGATGTTCCGTTGAGAGAGCCACCACTTGAGATGGGATCGTATAATGGAGTCCACTGGGACCAGAGTTGAAATTGGGACCCCTTCGTGGGCGGTAGTGGTAAAGCAGATGCAGTTGAAGAGGTCGCATGTGCATTCTGCACCATAGCACAAGATCCACGAGGCTTGCCATGAACCCCAAGAGACGAAGTCATGCTCGAGCTGGTAGTGTTGCTGATGAGAGGAAGAGTTGAATACATTCCTCCAGTACTCTGCAACGCTCCAGTGAAGGAGAGGCTCTGCCCGTAGTCATGTTGAGGGAGGCACCGAGGAATATTGGATTCTGAGAAGGGACTAGGGAAGACTTGTCCTGGTTGATGATGAAGCCCAATTTTAGGGTAAGCTGGATAGTCTTTGACAAGGATAGAAGAGTGGTTGTTCGTGAAGGGCCCACGATGAGCCAGTCGTACAGATACATGTAAAGGCGTATATGTTGTCGGTGTAACGCTGCTGCTATCTACCCGTGTTGCGGTAGACAGGCCGAATAGAAGACACTGGAACTGGTATTAAGTGATGTTCCGATACATGAATTGCAAGAACCTCTGGTGGTTTCTGTGGACGGGAATATGAAGATACGCATCCTTCAGATCCAGGGTCGCAGCCCACCAGCCCTGGGGAAGGGATTGCAGGACAGTGGCCAAGGTTTCCATCCGAAAGTGTTTCGCTCTGATAAAGGCATTGAGGGGTCGGAGATTGATAATAGGGCGCCACCCGCCGGATTTCTTTGGAGTGAGAAAGAAAATAGAAGTGAAGCCCGTCGTTGATCTGCGAGGAAGAGAGATTATGGCTTTCTTTTCCTTGAGAGACACAATTTCTTTTTCTAGGGAGCAACGGCGAGACAGATCGGAGGGAACCGTAGTGGATCGACGGAGACAGTTTAGTAGCTGTGGAGGGGAGATCGTAAATTCCAGGAGATAACCCGACGACACGGTCTGTAGAACCCATGTGTCTGTGGTGATATGGAACCAGTTGTGGGATAACTCCCGCAGTCGACCTCTTACGGGTCCCGAGGCTGATGGGATGAGCATAAAGGTATCTATGTAGTCATTGACCTTTGGCTCCACGTGACCCTTGTGGCTTGAAAGAGCGGGTTTATATGAAGATGCGTTATACGAGGGCTGTCGACGAAAACGTGGTTTGTTCGGAGTCTGGGCGAAAGAGACTTTGGCTTGTCGGTGTTGGTTAGGGTATGAGTGACGAAAAGAATTACGGTGACCCTGGTTTCCCTTATCTGTTGTCCGAGTAAAAGATGAGGAAGGCTTACTAGAGGAAGGGCGTCGTAAGTCGATTCTTTCCTCTGTCTTTAGTCGTTTAGCCTCTTTGAGCATGACTTCCTCAAACTTGTTATCAAACAGGTCGTTCCCGAAGAGAGAAAGATCTTCCAAGCGCTCTCTGGAGCCTTGAGAGGGCCAGAACATATGATCAAGTATCAGTGATCTACGAAGATAACAGGAGATAGCTGAACTAGTGGCAAAGGCTCGCAAACAGGAGGCTAGGCAATCAGCCATAAACTTGAACATGACTGGGAGAAGATCGGGGTCAACCAGTGACGGGTCAACAGATGCACGGGCTAGGCAATCCGAAAGTAATATGGAGAAATTTGAGACCTGAGCCCCAACACGCAGTTGACGATCTAATTTTTTTAAGCTAGAATTAAGATCCTTGGTGCGCTTTTCTGGGAAAAAGCTTCTCTTGGAAGGGTTGGAAGAACGTAATTTGTCTTTGACTGCCGATGGAATTGTTGGGACAGTAAAAAAAATGATTAGAGTCATCATCTTTTGTTTTAAAAGGTGAATGTTCTCTGGAGGAGGCTTTCGGGTGTTTTTTCTTCTGAATGAGAGAAAAGGCTTTATCCATGATGTCCGCCAAAAAACTGTCAACGGGAAGAACTAAATTTGGAGGAGAAGTGGGTCTAGCTGTCTCCCTCCGGAAGGAGGAGCGGGAGGCTTCAATATGAGAAGAAGGGGAAACTGTAAAATCTTACCCACTTCTGAGATGATCACCTTGCCCCGATGGAACATCGAAGAAAATTCGGGCTCCCGACTGTCTTGATCTAAGTCATTGGAGGTGGGTGAAAAAGACGAAGGACGGTCGTCGAGACGACCTGATGGGCGATCGAGAACGAGAGCGGGAACGGGAAAAATCCCCAGAACGAAGACGGGAAGTTCCCTCCGGAAAATGATCCCTAACGTAGCGTTGACAGCGGTAGCACTATCACTATACGACCAAGCCGAAGCGCCCGAGCCCGGTCGATGTACGTGATTTTCCGGCTCAGCCCAAAAAGAAAGGTCGTTCCGTCTCTCCGACGAGGCGGGAATAGGGCGACTGTAGGATGAAACTACGATGTTTTTTTAAGGAAGACTGCTTACATGAACCTGTGACGACGTAGTATTCACAAGGAGGGAAGCTGTAGTTTCCCGCCCAAGTGTAGAAACTGACGTGCTTTTATCTAGCCACGAAGTGAAATATTTCCACTCTACAGTCGTCCAATTTGAACAGATTCCGCAAGGGTTATCCTGTGAGCAAAGACGACAACGAAAGCAGGAAGGATGTATATTGAAGTCCAAGGGTGACGGTGAACTACCACAGAAACGGCAAATATTTCTGCGATTCGCTGTCTTTTTCTTAGATTTCGGTTTAGCGATGTCTTGTCGGAAATAAGATCTTTACGCTTGCATCGTGTATCACTAGGAGTAAACCTAAAACGCGTGTACACTCAACGCTCGCTGAAATAAGAAGGACGATTCGTATGGGCTACTGGGAGGTGCAGTGTGTGGGTGACGTCATAGCCTTTGTTTTCGTGTCAGCGAATTGATTGCGCATGCGCATAGAAATACATATGTAGGTATCGGAGGTGACGTATTTTCTGTAATAGAATGTCATTGTGCCCGGCTGTGGTGTATTATCGTAATATCTCGCTAGGTTTTACCATGGGACCAAGTTTTTCGATTTTGTTTGGATACTATACGTTCAAGTGTAATGCAACTGAGAGGAAGGTGTGTTCGTGGGTCAATGAGTTAATCGATAAGAAGGGAATGAGCGATAAATGATGACGCCTACGAAAATAAGACGATCGATAATCGATTGCCGGGCTGGGTGAAGAAGGGGATTAATATAAGATATTTGGAAAGCCCTTGCTGAATGGACAGATTCTTGAAGTCAAGATACAGTGTTGTTTTACATAATTAATCACCAAATCTGCTCGCATTTCATAGACGCTCGTCCAACGAGCAGATATTCCATAGACTAGTTGTTAAGGTGATCATTGTAGAACGGATTTGTTTTTTGTCAAAATCTTTCTTTTTCATTGTCTTTTGATTGTCAGAGGCGGATACACGATTCCCAAATTCTGATACCAACGGTCGGGTACTTTGATACCCGGCTCCGATGCACAGCCCTACCTTAATTGTGATTTGTTTAATATTGATAAAACAATAAACCTACTTGTTCAACTATTTGCCGGTTTTGGGTATGTAGTATTAACTCTAACAACCCCAAGACATATTATTGCACAGGCTTTGGTCACCCATGGTCACAGCATAGCAAGTTCAGTTCTTCACCGGCACCAGGGACATTTTAGCAAACTTTAGCGTATAGCGCCCTCACTAGACAATTCCTGAAAGGAAACTCTGACAAAAACAATATATAAACGAGTTAGTTTGTTTTGTTCAGGGGTGGTTCATAAATTCTAACGTATTACATGTTTTTTTGTATGCGAAAGAAATGTTTGGGTAATTGCATACAATTAACGACATTCGTTTTTTCTTTATTTATCCACAAGGGTAAACAATATCAACATAAACAAACCTGGTTTTTATTGTAGTGCATTAAAATAAATAAACTAATCAACATTGTACAAGGTCTGTGACAATACAAATTAAACAAAAGATCAAAAATATGTTTCAAGTGAATACAAATACTCAAACCATATAAAGATATTATACATCATTTGCAGATATCGCAATTTGTTGCTACCCAATTATTAAGAATTATTTTACTTATTTGAAAGTAAATAACGATGGTAGGCATCCAGCAAAATGATTGCGCTAAATATGATGTAATTGTTCCGAAAAAACAGTTTATAATTATGACAAAAATACTGTAATGCCCCTTTAATTTACAAAACGCAGCTTGTCCATCACCATTTTCTTATTTATTTAGCCGGAATTCGGTAATATTTGCTAGCTACTGCTATTTAACGAAAATCCCTTTCTGCAATACAGAGTATTTATTATTATTATTATTATTATTATTATTTATTCGACCAATACATACACACCAAGTTACAAAAGCACAAGACAGAACATTAACGGAAAAACAATTATAAAAAGCAAGAAATAAGGAAAATAAATACACAATTATATAAATAAGTAAATAAAATTAAGTGAAAATAAATAAAATAAAATAAAATAAAAACAATTATTTGAACAAGAAAACAAAAACAAAAAATGAACAATAAACACTGTAAGAGGGCGGCTGAGAGCGGAGCTTGCAGGAAGAAAACAAAACCAAATGGGAACGACAAACAGAAGAGATACAAAACAAGGACAAATCATGCGGGTCAGGGGTAACAAAAGTAAACCAAACTAGAACTACGTCTGTTCGAGGAACAGAACATAGGGCTTTTTCGTATTCGCAATTTCTTAGATAATTTTTTTCTTCAAAATTTGAACTTTTATACCATCAATACAATTTAAAATCATTGAAAACGAATTTAAGTTAATTTAAACAGATTAAAATGAATTCAAACTGAATAAAACGATGACGTCACACGTTTTTGAACTTTCTGTGCAACTATCTATTACCTAACAATACAAAACGATGTGTTATGTTAGCACGTTCCGTTGCTGAGATGTGGATTAAAGGGCTAAAAACGTAATAATTCAACTATATAATCGTAATATGACGTAACATTTCCAACATGCATGTATTACAAATTATGAAGACCATGGATTAATCTATCAATTCCCTTACAAATCTAAATCAGATATCTTACAGTTGATTTTATATTGATTTTCAAAGATTAAATCTCGAAATATTTGGTTGCTTGTAATCTGACACTTGATGACTCATCGTGACGTAATTAACAGAAAGCTCGAGAGCTGTCTTAACTTTGCTATTTGAAGCAAAAATCTGAATTATATCTATAGCGGTTGATTTTTAAGCGATTTTTTAAGGTTTAAAGGATTTGTTATTGTAACTTCCGGTTTGGTGACGTCATATAAATTTCCCCTTCCCAATATGGTCTAAGCATGAAGCTGATTATATACACCGGTTATAAAGTGGTTTCAGCTAACTTCGCCACACAAATCAACAGATTATTCATTTGTATCATTGTTCAACCTGCCGCTAGAGGGCGCTATAACATGTTATGACGTCGCCGCAATTATTTTTGAAAAGTTTGTTCCAGCCAGACACTAATATCGTTGAAAGTAAGCTCATATCATTTTTCAGTTTTAAATTATAAGGCACTTCCGGTTTGGACCGGAAGGAAGGGTCACGTGACTTCACGCACACGAGATAAAATGAAGATCCTGGATTATTCTATCTGTTGCCACAAAAATCAAGTTTCGGTCTTTTGCGGTTGATTTTGTATTGATTTTCAAAGATTAAATCAATTACACCTTTAAGATGACGTCACGTGACCCCTGATGACGTCACCATGTCGTATGTCGGCTAGGCACGAGCTTACTATAGGGTCTTCACTTGGGTTAAGTTTTATGGAAATACGACTTTGTTCTCTGGTAAAAGTACTTGTGCAAAAAAACGTGTACAAAGTCTATGGGGTTTAGGTTACTAAAAGAAAAAAAAAAAAAAACTAGAACTACGTCTGTTCGAGGAACAGAACATAGGGCTTTTTCGCTTTCGCAATTTTTTAGATTAAATTTTTCAAAAATTGAACTTTTATACCATCAAAATAATTTAAAATCATCGAAAACGAATTTAAGTTAATTTAAACAGATTAAAATGAATCCAAACTGATTAAAACGATGACGTCACACGTTTGTGAACTTTTGTGCAACTATCTATCACCTAACAATACAAACGTATGTTATGTTAGCACGTTCCGTTGCTGAGATATGACTTAAAGGTCGAAAAACGTAATAATTCAAATGTAATCGTAATATGATTTAACATTTGTCAACAAGCCGCTAGAGGGCGCTATAACATTTTAAGAAGTCACCGTTAACTTGTTTGTTACTTACAACCTAGCCAGCGCCTAACATCGTTGAAATTAAGTTCACATCGTTTTCCACTTTTAAATTATAATGCACTTCCGGTTTAGACCGGAAGGAAGGGTCAGTTTGTTTTGCATGTAATACAAATTATGAAGACCATGGATTAATCTATCAATTCCCTTAAAAATCTAAATCAGATCTCTTACAGTTGATTTTATATATATTTTCAAAGATTAAATCTATAAATATTTGGTTGCTTGTAATCTGACATTTGATGACGTCATCGTGACGTAATTAACAGAAAGTTCGAGAGCTGTCTTTACTTTGCTATCTGATGCAAAAATCTGGATTATATCTATAGCGGTTGATTTTTAAGCGATTGTTTAAGGTTTAAAGGATTTTTCATTGTAACTTCCGGTTTGGTGACGTCATAAATATTTCTCCTTCCCAATATGGTCTAAGCATGAAACTTAATATTTACACCGGTTATAAAGTGGTTTCAGCAAAATTCGCCACACACATCAACAGATTATTCATTTTAACCATTTTTCAACCTGCCGCTAGAGGGCGCTATAACATATTATGACGTCGCCTGATTTTTTTTGGAAAAGTTTATTCTAGCCAGACACTAACATCGTTGAAAGTAAGTTCATATCATTTTTCACTTTTAAATTATGAGGCACTTCCGGTTTGGACCGGAAGGAAGGGTCACGTGATTTTACGCACACGAGATAAAATGAAGATCCTGGATTATTCTATCTATTGCCACAAAAATCAAGTTTCGGTCTTTTGTGTTCGTTAAAAGTGCTTGGAATTGTGCAAACAACGTTTACAAAGTCTATGGGATTGGATTCTGCGTAGCCGAGAGCCTGTTTACCTACCTGTCGCACACGGCGCCCTTCCCCATGGGCAATTTGATGACGACATCCTGTTTCGCTTGTTGGCGGCTAGTGTCCTCTTGGGTGAGCGTACATTTGCATGCACGTACGATGTCAGTAGTGATACATTCGCTCAATGCATAGTACACTATCAGTGTATACGTACGTACATATACAAGCATGTACACCCCTACTATACGTGTGCCATGCACATAAGGGGTCAATGCTTTATGCGCCTAGGCCAAAACGATTAAATTTCAAGGGTGCCGCAGGGTATGTCCAAGTTCGTTTTTTGCCAAAAAAACACAAGAAAGTTCGAGAACTACTTTTACACTAACCTTTAGAGTAAAAATCAAGATTATATCTGTCAGGTTTAATTTTTTAGGAATTTTCAAAGGAAAAGAAGTCTTTTCATTGTAACTTCCGGTCTGGTGACGTCATAATGTTTTCTTCTCGTCTACTTGTTCCTAGCATGAAGCTGATTAAATACACCGGTTATAAAGTGATTTCCGCAAACTTCGCCACACACATCAACTGATTATTCATTTTAAACATTTTTCAACCTGCCGCTAGAGGGCGCTATAACATGTTATGACATCGCCGGTATTTTTTTTGAAAAGTTTGTTCTAGCCAGACACTAACATCGTTGAAAATAAGTGCATATCATTTTTCAGTTTTAAATTATAAGGCACTTCCGGTTTAGACCGGAAGGAAGGGTCACGTGATTTTACGCACATGAGATAAAATGAAGATCCTGGATTATTCTATCTGTTGCCACAAAAATCAAGTTTCGGTCTTTTGCGGTTGATTTGTTATTGATTTTCAAAGATTAAATCAATTGCACCTTTAAGATGGCGTCACGTGACCCCTGATGACGTCACCATGTCGTATGTCGGCTAGGCACGAGATTACTATAGGGTCTTCACTTGGGTTAAGTTTTATGGAAATACGACTTTGTTCTCTGGTAAAAGTACTTGTGCAAAAAAACGTGTACAAAGTCTATGGGAATTAGGTTACTAAAAGAAAAAAAAGAAGAAACTAGAACTACGTCTGTTCGAGGAACAGAACATAGGGCTTTTTCGCATTCTCAATTTTTTTGATTAAATATTTCAAAAATTGAACTTTTATACCATCAAAACAATTTAAAATCATTGGAAACGAATTTAAGTTAATTTAAACAGATTAAAATTAATTCAAACTGATTAAAACGATGACGTCACACGTTTGTGAACTTGTTGTGCAACTATCTATCACCTAACAATAAAAAAGTTATTATGTTAGCACGTTTTGTTGCTGAGATATGGCTTAAAGGTCTAAACACGTAATAATTCAAATATAATCGTAATACGACGTAATATTTGCCAACATGCCGCTAGAGGGCACTATAACATTTTATGAATTTACCGTTAACTTTGTTGTTACTTACAACCTAGCCATCGCCTAACATCGTTGAAAATAAGTTCACATCGTTTTCCACTTTTAAACTATAAGGCACTTCCGGTTTGGACCGGAAGGAAGGGTCAGGTCCTCTTGCATGTAATACAAATTATGAAGACCATGGATTAATCTATCAATTCTCTTAAAAATCTAAATCAGATCTCTTACAGTTGATTTTATATCAATTTTCAAAGATTAAATCTAGACATATTTGGTTGCTTGTAATCTGACACTTGATGACGTCATCTGGACGTAATTAACAGAAAGCTCGAGAGCTGTATTAACTTTGCTATTTGAAGCAAGAATCTAGATTATATCTATCGCGGTTGATTTTTAAGCATTTTTTTTAAGGTTTAAAGATCTTTTCATTGTAACTTCCGGTTTGGTGACGTCATCAATATTTCTCCTTCACAATATGGTCTAAGCATGAAGCTGATTATATACACCAGTTATAAAGTTATTTCAGCAAACTTCGCAACACACATCAACAGATTAATCATTTTAACCATTTTCAACCTGCCGCTAGAGGGCGCTATAACATGTTATGACGTCGCCAGAATTTTTTGGAATAGTTTATTCTAGCCAGACAATAACATCGTTAAAAGTAAGTTCATATCATTTTTCACTTTCAAATTATAAGGCACTTCCGGTTTTGACCGGAAGGAAGGGTCACGTGATTTCACGCACGGGAGATAAAATGAAGATCCTGGATTATTCTATTAATTGCCACAACATTCAAGTTTCGGTCTTTTGCGGTTGATGTTTTATTGATTTTCAAGGATTAAATCAATTGCACCTTTAAGATAAGGTCACGTGGCCCTGATGACGTCTTCCTCGTGGTGTCTGTCGGCGAGACTGGAGTTCACTATTGGGTCTTCACCTGGGTCAAGTTTATGGGAATACGACTTTGTTTTCCCGTTAAAAGTGCTTTGAATTGTGCAAGCAACGTTTACAAAGTCTACGGGGTTGGATTCTGCGTAGCCGAAAGCGATTTTACCTACCTGTCGTACGCGGCGCCCTTCCCCATGGGCAATTTGATGACGTCATCCTGTTTCACAGGTTGGCGGCTAGTGTCCTCTTGGGTGAGCGTACATGTGCTTGCACGAACGATGTCAGTGGTGATACATTCGCTCAATACATAATACACTATTGTTGTATACGTACATGTACTAGCATGTACATGTATATTATACGTGTGCCATGCACGCGTAAGGGGTCAATGCTTTTTGCACCTAGGCCAAAACGATTACATTTCAAGGGTGCCGCAGGGTATGTTCAAGTTCGTTTTTTGCCCCAAAACACAGGGAAGTTCGAGAACTACTTTTACATTAACCTTTAGAGCAAATATCAAGATTGTATTTGTCAGGTTTAATTTTGTAGGAATTTTCAAAGGAAAAGGAGTATTTTCATTCTAACTTCCGGTCTGGTGACGTCATAATTTTTTCTTCCCGTCAACTTGTTCCTAGCATGAAGCTGATTAAATACACCGGTTATAAAGTGATTTTAGCAAACTTCGCCACACACATCAACAGATTATTCATTTTAACAATTTTTCAAACTGCCGCTAGAGGGCGCTATAACATGTTATGACGTCACCAATATTGTTTTGAAAAATACATTGTAGCCAGACACTAACATCGTTGAAAGTAAGTTCATATCATTTTTCACTTTCAAATTATAAGGCACTTCCGGTTTGGACCGGAAGGAAGGGTCACGTGATTTCACGCACACGGGATAAAATGAAGATCCTGGATTATTCTATCTATTGCCACAAAAATCAAGTTTCGGTCTTTTGCGGTCGATTTGTTATTGATTTTCAAAGATTAAATCAATTGCACCTTTAAGATGACGTCACGTGACCCCTGACGACGTCACCATGACGTATGTCTGTTAGGCACGAGCTTACTATAGGGTCTTCACTTGGGTTAAGTTTTATGGAAATACGACTTTGCTTTCTACTAAAAGTGACGTGCAGGAAAAACGTGTACAAAGTCTATGGGGTTTAGGTTACTAAAAGAAAAAAAAAAAGAAACTAGAGATATGTCTGTTCAAGGAACAGAGCATATGGCTTTTTCGCATTTTTTTGTTGTATTGTTCATTACATTTATGATTTCATTTAATAAATTTCTTTACTTTAATTTTTTCAAAACTGCAAATTTTTAATTATTAATTGGATTATATCTCTCGCGGTTAATTTTCAGAAATGTTTAAAGGTTTTTTATTTGTAATTTCCGGTCTAGTGACGTCATATTATCGTGACGTAATTAACAGAAAGCTCGAGAGCTGTCTTAACTTTGCTATTTAAAGCAAAAATCTGGATTATATCTATCGCGGTTGATTTTTAAGCGACGTTTTAAGGTTTTAAGGTCTTTTCATTGTAACTTCCGGTTTGGTGACGTCATCAATAAATCTCTTTCTCAATATGTTCTTAGCACGAAGCTGATTATACACTCCGGTTATAAAGTGATTTCAGCAAACTTCGCCACAAACATCAACAGATTATTCATTTTAACCATTTTTCAACCTGCCGCTAGAGGGCGCTATAACGTGTTTTGACGTCGCCGGTAATTATTTTGAAAAGTTTATTCTAGCCAGACACTAACATCGTTGACAGTAAGTTCATATCATTTTTCAGTTTTAAATTATAAGGCACTTCCGGTTTGGACCGGAAGGAAGGGTCACGTGATTTCACGCACATGAGTTGAAATGAAGATCTTTAATTATTCTATCTATCGAGAGCTGTCTTAACTTTGCTATTTCAAGCAAAAATCTAGATTATATCTATCGCGGTTGATTTTTAAGCGACGTTTTAAGGTTTTAAGGTCTTTTCATTGTAACTTCCGGTTTGGTGACGTCATCAATAAATATCTTTCTCAATATGTTCTTAGCACGAAGCTGATTATATACACCGGTTATAAAGTGATTTCAGCAAACTTCGCTGCACACATCAACAGATTATTCATTTTAACAATTTTTCAACCTGCCGCTAGAGGGCGCTATAACGTGTTATGACGTCGCCAGTAATTATTTTGAAAAGTTTATTCTAGCCAGACACTAACATCGTTGAAAGTAAGTTCATATCATTTTTCAGTTTTAAATTATAAGGCACTTCCGGTTTGGACCGGAAGGAAGGGTCACGTGATTTCACGCACGCGAGATAAAATTAAGATCCTGGATTATCCTATCTATTGCCACAAAAATTAAGTTTCGGTCTTTTGCGGTTGATTTGTTATTGATTTTCAAAGATTAAATCAATTACACCTTTAAGATGACGTCACGTGACCCCTGATGACGTCACCATGACGTATTTCTGCGAGACACGAGTTCACTATGGGGTCTTCACCTGGGTTAAGTTTTATGTAAATACGACTTTGTTTTCTATTAAAAGTGACGGGCAGAAAAAACGTGTACAAAGTCTATGGGGTTTAGGTTACTAAAAGAAAAGAAAAAAAAAGAAGAAGAAGAAGAAAAAAAAAATCAGAACAGAAACAAAGGCTTTTTCGCAAAATTTGCGAAAAAGCCAAAAAAAAAATCAGAACAAAAACAAAGGCTTTTTCGCAAAATTGCGATAAAGCCAAAAAAAAGAAAAAAAAAAATCAGAACAAAAACAAAGGCTTTTTCGCATTTGCGAAAAAGCCAACTAGAACTACGTCTGTTCGAGGAACAGAACATAGGGCTTTTTCGCATTCGCAATTTTTTAGATTAAATTTTTCAAAAATTGAACTTTTATACCATCAAAACAATTTAAAATCCTTGAAAACTTTAAATTATAAGGCACTTCCAGTTTGAACCGGAAGGAAGTGTCAGGTCTTTTTGCATGTACTACAAATTATGAAGACCATGGATTAATCTATCAATTCCCTTAAAAATCTAAATCAGATCTCTTAGCGTTGATTTGATATTGATTTTCAAAGATTAAATCTAGAAATATTGAGTTGCTTGTAATCTGACACTTGATGACGTCATTGTGACGTAATTAACAGAAAGCTCGAGAGCTGTCTTAACTTAGCTATTTGAAGCAAACATCTGGATTATATCTATCGCGGTTGTTTTTTAAGCGATTTTTTAAGGTTTAAAGGTCTTTTCATTGTAACTTCCGGTTTGGTGACGTCAGCAATATTTCTCTTTCTCAATATGTTCTTAGCACGAAGCTGATTATATACACCGGTTATAAAGTGATTTCAGCAAACTTCGCCACACACATCAACAGATTATTCATTTTAATCATTTTTCAACCTGCCGCTAGAGGGCGCTATAACGTGTTATGACGTCGACGGTAATTATTTGAAGAGTTTATTCGAGTTAGACACTAACAACGTTGAAAGTAAGTTCATATCATTTTTCACTTTTAAATTATAAGGCACTTCCGGTTTAGACCGGAAGGAAGGGTCACGTGATTTCACGCACACGAGATAAAATTAAGATCCTGGATTATTCTATCTATTGCCACAAAAATCAAGTTTCGGTCTTTTGCGGTTGATTTTGTATTGATTTTCAAAGATTAAATCAATTACACCTTTAAGATGACGTCACGTGACCCCTGATGACGTCACCATGTCGTATGTCGGCTAGGCACGAGCTTACTATAGGGTCTTCACTTGGGTTAAGTTTTATGGAAATACGACTTTGTTTTCTGGTAAAAGTACTTGTGCAAAAAAACGTGTACAAAGTCTATGGGGTTTAGGTTACTAAAAGAAAAAAAAAGAAAAAGAAAAAAAACTAGAACTACGTCTGTTCGAGGAACAGAACATAGGGCTTTTTCGCTTTCGCAATTTTTTAGATTAAATTTTTCAAAAATTGAACTTTTATACCATCAAAATAATTTAAAATCATCGAAAACGAATTTAAGTTAATTTAAACAGATTAAAATGAATCCAAACTGATTAAAACGATGACGTCACACGTTTGTGAACCTTTTGTGCAACTATCTATCACCTAACAATACAAACGTATGTTATGTTAGCACGTTCCGTTGCTGAGATATGGCTTAAAGGTCTAAAAACGTAATAATTCAAATATAATCGTAGTATGACGTAACATTTGTCAACATGACGCTAGAGGGCGCTTTAACATTTTATGAAGTCACGGTTAACATTTTTGTTACTTACAACCTAGCCAGCTCCTAACATCGTTGAAAGTAAGTTCACATCGATTTTTACTTTTAAATTATAAGGAAATTCCGGTTTGGACCGGAAGGAAGTGTCAGGTCTTTTTGCATGTAATACAAATTATGAAGACCATGGATTAATCTATCAATTCTCCTAAAAATCTAAATCAGATCTCTTACAGTTGATTTTATATTGATTTTCAAAGATTAAATTTAGAAATATTTGGTTGCTTGTAATCTGACACTTGATGACGTCGACGTCATCGTGACGTAATTAACAGAAAGCTCGAGAGCTGTCTTAACTTTGCTATTTGAAGCAAACATCTGGATTATATCTATCGCGGTTGGTTTTTAAGCGATTTTTTAAGGTTTAAAGGATTTTTCATTGTAACGTCCGGTTTGATGACGTCATAAATATTTTCCCTTCCCAATATGTTCTTAGCATGAAGCTGATTATACACACCGGTTATAAAGTGGTTTCAGCAAACTTCGCCACACATATCAACAGATTATTAATTTTAACAATTTGTTGAGCCGCTAGAGGGCGCTGTAAGATTTTATGAAGTTACCGTTTACATTTCTAAAATGTTGTTTTTGTTAAGTGTTTTAGGGTAAAAAAACACCCACTTTTTATGTTTCATGATAATATATAATTGGATATGTTTAGGTACAATTTTGTAATTATTTACAGATTTGTGTCTACACATGGCGACTTGGCGACAATTTTTAATTACGTAAATGCTCTCTACATCTCAGTAAATATCGCTGCAGGTCATCAGAAAATGTCAAATTTATGTGACGCGACTAGGGAAAGGTATTACAAATCAGATAAAAACCGATTGGAACATAATTATTTCGATCACTTGCCTCTGAGGTGCGTCCATGCATGTGTCAATATCATAAACCGTAGAAACCACTCCCAACTGAACATACTTCAGAAAGTGTATAACATTGATGATATTTATAATCTAGTACCGGACGCAATGACTGGAGATCTGCGACAATGAAAATGTCCAACTGATGTCCTTTCACAGGATGAAGTTTATTTGAGTCCGAGAATGAGTATGTTAATTAACGCGAAACTTCATTGAACACAATCAAGTATTTTACAACTAGGTTTTGTTCTAGATATTTTCTATACTTTAAAGCTCAAACAGTTTTAGCATAAAACGTTCAAAAACTTGTTATAAGTTGTTATAATTCTTCCATGAAAATTGTATAATTATACCCAAGTTTCTATCCAATGATGCTTTCCGTTTTTGTGGGCACCTCTAATCCCTTCAAGTTATTAAACCATCGCCGCTGCTTATAGCACACGATCAGTATGAAGCGTAAAGGGTCACAGGGGGGGTGGGGGGGGGGGGGGGGGGGACGCTCATATAACAAATCGTTGCTTATCCGTCGGCGCGGTCCACTGGAAATTAAACAAATGGAACAAAATATATATAAATACTAGCTGTTGGGCGCTCTCCCAAAAAACGCGTCTAGTCTAGTCCGCTTGTCAGGCTGCTTGGATTTGGGACTTGTGAAGTGAAAGGTAAGATTACATTTTGTAAATTCTTTTGTAAATTGTGTTATAATTGTTGTGTTACACAGTAAATTTGTTTAAAACTGTATTTAAGAGTGCGTTGTTAATTTTTCGGACGAAAAAGATTGAGTGAGTCAGTGAAGAAGTGTGGCTGTAAACGTTGAAAACGGTACAGCGCCCTCTATTTTCGGCTAATCAGCGCGATGATCGCGCAAGGCATGATGGGAAAACATGGCGCAGCAAGATTGTAGCCATGAAAACGAGGTTGTGTTCCTCGCGACATAGGGCCGTTTTCCAAACCCCTGGCTCCGGTTCTTTGGCTTCAGATTATTGGTAAATTGAATAAATGAAGCACATACGAAATGAAGCTGGTGTTTGGAAAACGGTCTTAGTCTAGGTTGTTATTGTATACGATCAGATATCATTATGCCATGCGAGGTTTGTAAACGAAAGGAAGATTTGTCAATCTTTAGGAGATTTTTGGTTTAAAATGTCATTTTTTGATAAAATTTGTGTTTAGTTTGTAGTTTCCATTGGATGATTATGATTAGATGTTTGAATTTTGAAATTAGCCTAGTCATGTTTGTTGGTGGTTTTGGGTAATTAACTTTAACATTAAGCCCCGGTTAACGTTCGCTAAATAAGTACTATGATACTAGTACATGTACATGACATCATGTACATCACATGTACACGCATGTACATGAATGCATAGTCTGACAATGCGCTTTTCAGAACTGTTTGGTGTTCCCCAACCCACAGTCATGACAGTACATTACATAATTTACACTAGATATAGAATGCAGGGCCACTCAACTCCTGTCGGGTTTATATTAGATAGAATAGTCCTACTTAAATGTGATCACGGCTTGTTAAAAAACAAAAAAAATTGTGGACTGAGTACGACTACAGCAATATGGCTAAATGTTTTACTTGGAAGGAATGTTGGAATGTGACAGTGTTTTTTCCTTTGATTATGTCAATGAAGGTCAATCAGTGCAAAAATGTTGAAAATATACCGTATGACGGGAACTGAGAAACATTACCAATTTTTTAAGGAAATACTAGTAAGACCATGCTTAGATTTAAAATTTGTATTTTGACTGTCTATATACTTCGTACACAATTACCGCTGAATCACATGTAGTGTCAAGGTACACTGTACTACATTCTTTCCTTTTTTAATACTGACGGACCAACTGATGTGATTGGACATAAACAAATTACATGACTGACTGCAGCCGCGGGTCATCTCTGTCATGTCATATATGGTAGGTCATCATATCTCTGTATGGGCTTGACCATTTTTGAAGGGTGAATTATTTTGTTTTCATTGTGCAATGGCAATGGTGTATGTGTGGATATGACGTGCATGCTTATGCTGTTTTGAAATTATTTACAAAATAATATTTTGCTGATTATTAGTTAAAAATTTACAGTTAAATTAACAAACACAATTTTGTTTCAGTTAAATTTATTTAAGGTTAAACAATAACACAAAAATGGGAAGTAAAGACAACTGAAATAATTATTAGGATTTCTGTGATAAATTTTATTGATTTCATGTTATACGTTGACCTGACGTACTGCAGTATTTAGAAAAAGAAGCCAAAAGCAGTTATGTCAGCATTTAAAAGCTGACACAGAGGCCGCCGAAAGCTGTGTATAACAGCACGTCATGTCCACACGTTACTGTTTTGCAATACAAAGACAATAATTTCCCCTTAAAAAATGGTAAAGCCCATCAGGACCTACAAAACAAAATACCACCATGTGACATGTCAGAGATTACCCACGGCTACATGTGTACATGTAATTTGTTTATGTCAGATCAAGTTGGTTGGTGAATAAAACAAATTCAGTTTTTTTTTTCAGGCCATGGTCCACAAATATTGTAAAAGTCTCAAAGAGCTGTAGTTAATTTACATTGAAGATAGCTTTTGAGGGTAGATTAGTATTTGAGAAAGTGGAATTCTAGCCTAAAGATAATGGACAATTTGTGTCAATATTATTTATGAGTGTTTTTATGACTTACTAAATTTGGCGAGTCAAGTGTTTTGTTTTTTAGTCATTTTAGGAAGTGACTTGAGTTAAGTTGATTGTGTGAAATTGAGTTCTAGTGTCAAGTTCCCTTAATATGTCATTTTTTTTTACACAGAATTGAGTTACTAATATTGTTGTATTCAATTTGATTGTATTGTAAAATATTATCACGACTGACGACTCAGAGAAAGAGTGGTTTGGGATTCACAAATCATTTGACATTTGTACATTTTGTTGGGTCATACCTATTGTGATACAAAAAAGTAAGTCACTGTAGAGCTCAGTAAAGTTATTTTAGTTATTTACATGCGAGTGAATTGAATTAGTGATATCAAACACCAAATTAAAACGACAGATCAAGAAAATGGGCTATGATACAGAAGGAATTTCCAACTGGTGTCGTGTAGTCCTTATTAAAAATGAACATCTGGCATGATTTAAACATGATGCAACCTAAGTAAGAATAACATCATTTTGCTGATGGTTCAAGTCAAAATGGTTTTTCCTTGCATTAACTTGAGTTCATCAGTTGAGTGAAGTCTGTGTTGGAACTGAGGTTGACATGACACCAAATTTGTGACTCGAGTCGGAAATATTGAATCAAGTTGGTAGAATTATTTCAGTGTACGGTACATGTAACATAAATGTACATGTGTTTTGATGTTTATAGAATACAGATAATCTAATTTTAAACACTTCAAGGTGCTGAGGAATTATGAACTTGTTTATTCTCACTTTAATTAAAGTTTAACCAATTCGTGTCGGATGACGTATAGAAATGCATACAAGTGTTTCCCAGATTTGAAGCGGAGGACGGATACACACGTCATGAGCAAGTCGGGGAATATCGGTCAGCAGCGGGCGAGGCTGGAAATATCATGGGTGTGCATCCTACTAATAAATTATGCGGCCTGAAACTTGTCTTGATTGATTTAATAAGGCCAAGTAAAAACATAACAGTTGATTTGCTTGTATTTTAAAGGAGTTGGCTCCTTGTTTTGCCATTTTGACAAAAGTTTCGAATAGTTGACATTTTTCCTGGACGGTTTTATTTTTTAATTTTTTTTGAATGACTGTACATGTAGTCTTGTATGTAGAGGCTAGAGAATCTACATGTAAGTCTATAATTACCGTTGTTATAAAATGTTGAAATAAAAAATAAAATGAGGCCCTGTGCCCAAAACATAAAGTGATTGTGACAACATTTTGTTTTTACTTGGCCTAATATAAAGAAATTGTTGCTTATGTATATATGCACATTGTATTAATTATGATTTTTTTGCATTTTGCATTTTGCAGAAAATGGTGAAGACTGTGAAAACTCCAGCAGGCGAAGGCCACTTCAGACACTGTGTTCCATCAACTTCCCTGAGGTTGGCACCTCCTCGGGGAAGACGCATGCCCCAGTGTAGGCATTGCGCAGCCCAGCTGGCACACATACAGCGTGTGTTCGTACTCCGGGAACTTGGGGGCCAGTGTACCCCCAGTTCTCTTTACGAGGGTACTGGGACCAGTGTGTCCTTCAGCTGGGATATTATGGCTTATAAAAGGTGTACCCGAATGAATGACTTAATGAATGGATTAATGAATGGCTTAATGAATGGTTCAATTAATGGCTTATTGAGAAAGTATCAGAGAGGCTCATTGAGCTATAAACTGAAGAGAAGTTACCAGAGGCATGAGCTGAGAAAGGATGCAGAGCTTGTGGCTGAACCTAAGAAGAAGAGAATGGCTAATGTGAGTATCAAGAAAAAAGGGAGCAATCACACAGCAGTGACAGAATTAAAGGTGAGGAACAAGACCTGCTGTAGCAGAAATGAGGTATTGGAGTGTCTGGTAGAGTATAGTAGACAGGAAAGGAAGGTTTCAAAACCAAATAGAAAGAAAATTAGAAGATGTCAACGAAGACAGGCAAACAAAAAGATGAGGAATGGTAGGATCATTGAATCACGTATGAGTAAGGAAGAGAGGAAGAACCATGACAAAGCACAGAAAAGTATCCAAAGTCACACAAGAAGAGGTCTGAGCTATGTTATCAAGAATATGCAGATTAAGAATGAACAATGGAAAAAAAGGACAGCTAGCAAAAGTCAGAAGAAAGAACAGGATTCATTGAAGAAAAGTAAATGTTCACATGGAGTAATTAAGAATGGAAGAGGAAACGGGTCACATGAAAGAATTGAGAAGGCAGAGATTAAGACTATCAATCACGCTGTGAAGGAATCACAAGCTATGTGTTGGTTATGTGATCAAGTAACTACTGCAGTTAATATAGTTGTGGACTGTGATACTTGCAATATAAGCTATCATGTCAATTGTATGGGATTTTCAAACATGAAGTCTATGTTGGCAAGTAAATCAGTATCATGGTTGTGTTTGAAATGTGGAAGATGTACTTATGCAGACTCTTTGTTGTATAATCTTGGCATTCCTACAGATAAGAACAAATTTCAGATGACATACGAAGTGAACATAGAAGATAGGGCTGTCAATTCATGTACTGAAGAGATTTCTCACTCATCAGAAGATTATGGTCAAGTTTCAACAGAGAATGGAAATCATGGAGGTGAGACCCAGAGAAGTACCAGCAATATGAAACATGTAAAAGCACATATGAAATGCAGAGATACAGATTCAAATGAAAACCTGCAAATAAATGTAATTAGGCAAAGTGGAGGTTATAACCTGCGCAGCAAGAAAAGTACTAATGTTGATAGTGAAAAGGAAAAATCCAAAGGAAATGAGGTTAAAGTACAGCAGACGAGAAGGCAATCTGTCAGTCGAGGTCAACAGCATGATGTGAGCAGCAATGATGCAACTTTGGAAACCAAACCTACTAGATCTAAGCTTCAAAGCAGAAAAGAACAAGTGTCGGTAGTAAATGAAAAGGATAGAGATGTGAAAAAGACGTCAAAACGAAAAGCAGGAGATATTTTGCAAAATTGTGTTGAAAAAAATGATTGTAGAAAAAAGGTCAGAGTCCTCACACAAAGAAATAATTCACAGAGAATTGGTAAACCTGGTGAGGAAAACCAAACATGTCGTGAAAGCAGTTCTAGTAAAAACAGTCAAAAGACAGATGTCAGATGCATTCAAGGCAGTTTTCATCAAGGTGATTTCAGATTTGCAGACTTAGCTGGTAGACAATGTGTTTGTATGAGCCTCTGCGGAATCCTCTTCAGCCAGATAAAGTCGTTGAACAAGTGGTGTCCTAAAGACATGGATTTTGTGTTAAACACTGGAAATGAACTGTACCGTTATTTGTCTTGTAGTTCTACAATGAAGAATGAATATTTGTTAATCAATGAGTTGCCTGATGAAATTGATGCATTCAGTAAACATTTCCATATGAAGATTGATGAATCTGTTTCTGGTACATTTGCAGAACAAACAGTTCTGGCTGAGTTCAATATGATTCCATTCAGCACGGCAATAGAGCAGACAGTTCAGAAATATTGTGCATGTTTTATCTGTTTCCATGGAAACACATTTTCAGTAATTGCTCAAGATGGCTTGTATTATATTTTTGATTCACATAGCAGAAACCAGAATTCGCACTTAGATTCTGAAGGGAGGAGCTTGCTCAAATGCGTATCATCGTGGCAAGGTGTGTACAGGTATTGTACTGAACTTGGCAAATCTATGAATGTCAGAGATTATGAACAGTTTGAAATAACAGGTGTTACAGTCTGGATAGATGATGATGTCAGTGTTTGTATAAATAATGACGAGACTGCTAAAAGTGCGAATGCAAGCACTAGTACATGTACCGGTAGTGTTCGACAGGAAACAGAGGAACCTAGAGAAAATGACATACAAATTGTAGAAGTAGAGAAAGTTAATTTTAGGTTTGTTCCATTATCTTATAGTAATAGGATTGCATTATGTGAGAGGTTGGGTGTGACCAAAGTTATTCTAAATGATGATAAAATGTCTATGAAATGCAAGAACTTGGGGAGACCTGACTCTATAAAGAAAATTAAAGGTGATGGCAACTGTTTTTTCAGAGCGATTTCCTTTGCTATATCAGGAACTGAATATAATCACATGGAATTGAGATTGGCAATTGTGAATCATTTGTTGAAAAATGCAGCTCAGTTCAGGGGGTATTTACGTGAAGGTTACAGAACAGTGGAACAGTATGTAACAAGTGCAGGATTGTACAATTATGGTACATGGGCTACTGAGGTGGAAATTATTGCAACAGCACATATGTTGGATTGTAATATTTACACGTATGATGACACTAATGATTGGTATTTATTTTCAAATAGATACGTATGTACAGACAGTAGTATTGACGATTCAGTGAAGTTTGGAATTTATTTGTACCATAGGAATAGAGTAAATTATGATTTGGTGACACAAGTTCATAAACCCAGAACTGTGAAGTTAGACAGCTGTGAAAATACAAATGAATGTAAACAGTCAAATATAACAGTATCAAAGCAGTCAAATTGTGAAAAACGTAAACGTGTAAATATGGTGACACAAGTTCATCAACGTCCCATAACTGTGAAGTCGGACAGCTGTGGAAATAAAAAGAGATGTAAAGACTCAAACATAAAGGTGTCAAAGCAGTCAAATTGTAAAAAGCGTAAACATGTAAATGTGAGATTGAATACAAAACTAAGAAAGGAGAAAAACAGAGAAAGATATTGGAAAAAGAAAAATGAGGCCAATCCAACAAACTGTGAAAATGTAAAGAAAACTAAACGTAACACACGGAAGAAAGAAAAATACCACAGCTGTGCAAAATATAAAGAGGATGCTATAAAGTATGGCAAAAAAATATATAAAGAAAATGCTTCAAAAAGGAAAGAGTCATTAAAGCAAAAATATGAGAAAAATGCCGAGTATAGAGACAACAAAGTTGGAAGTGCAAATCAAAAATACCATGAAAATGCTGAATATAGGAGTAAATTGATTTGTCGTGAACAAATTAAGTACAAGAAAGATGCAATACATAGGCAAAACATGATGAATTATGCCAAACATTATTCAAAAACTAAGTATCAGGACAATGCAGCACACAGGCAAAGAAAGATTGATAAGGCAAAAAGAAAATATCACTCCAATTTAGTATATAGAAATGCTCTCATCAGGTCTATAAAAAACAAGTATGCTATCAACAGGCGATATCGGATAAATTTAATTGAAAAAGGAAAAAGAAAATATCAGAGTGATGAAAATTATCGCACAAATATTAAACGAATGAATAAAGACCGGTTAAACAGAAGGAAAGAAAGTCAATCTAAGATGAATAATGTTGTGCAAAATTGGAGGCAAAGTGTATCTGCAGGACCCGAGTATGTATGTGCAGTTTGTCATAAACTTCTTTTTCGTAAGCAAGTTGTTAAGTGTAATCCAAGTAAATACAGAAATGTTGCATGTATATCTGACAAGTATTTACATAGGTGTGGAGAGTGTAGTGAAAACTGTGTAGTGTCACAATCAAGTAGGTCATCTCTGTGGATTTGCTATACATGCCATAGGAAATTGCTTCGGAACAAGATACCATCAGAAGCTTGTGCAAACAATCTGTCATTGGCAGATATCCCTGAGGAATTGAGTTGTTTAAATACATTGGAGGAACATCTTATAGCCATTAACATTGCCTTCATAAAAATGTTAGCTTTACCCAGGGGTAGTCAATTTGGTTTGCACGGCCCTGTTGTATGTATACCTTCAGATATTTCAAAAACGGTGACATCATTGCCTAGATGTAGAAATGACCAATTAATGAGAGTTAAGTTGAAGAGAAAATTATCATTCAAAGGGTATTACCAGTATCAGTTTATAAGCAGGGAACATGTTAAGCAGGCGCTGTGTTATCTGAAGGCGAATAATAAGTGGTATAATAACATTGAAATAAACTGCGAGTGGGAAAATCTCTTGGAAAATGATAATAATAATGAAGGACATGAAAGTGATGATTCTACTAACAGTGATGATGAAACAGATGAAGATACAGATGAGGAGCGTTTGACAGGAATAGCTTATGATACATGTATGCAACCAGTGAATATTGCCTCTGAGGTTCTTGATCAATATTTCGATGATGTGCTCTGTGTTGCACCTTGTGAAGCAAACAGCCCAATCCGAGTATTAATGGACGAAGGTAATGAGGCTAAGTGTTTTCCAGCATTGTTTCCAAGTGGCCAACCCATATTCAGTGATAATCGTGATGTCAGATTAAGTCTGGCCAGATATTTTCATAACAGGTTAATGAATGCAGATAATAGATTTGCAAAGAGTATTCAGTATATATTTTATGCTCAGTATCTATCGGAAATACAGCAAGTAATGTCAAGTGTATCAATTGCAATGCGTCAGAGTTCAGGCAAAGTACACTGTGCTGAGAGTGTGAATGCTAGCATGATTAAAGATAAGGATCAACTCAGAGATATACTGCAATCTGATAGTGGGTATAAGTTTTTAAAGCCAATCAGAGGTACACCTCCATACTGGCAAGGAGCTCAGAAAGACGTCATGGCTATGATTAGACAACTTGGAATACCGACATGGTTTTGCTCATTCTCAGCGGCAGATATGAGATGGCCTGAAATTATAAATACAATATTGAGGCAACAGGGTGATTCCAGGGATATTGATGATTTAGATTGGAATGAGAAGTGTAAAATATTGAGAAGTAATCCAGTGACTGCAGCTAGAATGTTTGATCAACGATTCCACACATTTTTAAAAGATGTCATCAGGTCTAGAGCTCATCCCATTGGCAAAGTCAAGGATTATTTTTATAGAGTGGAATTTCAGCAAAGAGGATCTCCACATACTCACTGTTTGTTTTGGATTGAGAATGCTCCAAGATTGGGAGTTGATAATGATAAAGATGTTATTAAATTTATTGATACATACATCAGTTGTAAAATGCCTTCAAAGGAAGAAGACCAGGAGTTAAATGACATAATAAGTCATGTACAGGTACATAGCCGGAAACATTCAAAATCTTGTAAGAAAAAGGGTACCGACTGTAGATTTAATTTCCCACGACCACCTTCCAGTAAAACATTTATTACAGAGCCAGACCCAATTGATGAGAATGATGATGATGATGATAATGATGATGATGATAACATTGACGATAATGTTATAAATGATCATGTTGACAGTGATCATGTTGAGTCTTCTGGTGATGAACACAGTGATACTGATAAAAAAACATCTGGAAAGAGGCATAATGATGCCAAAGGATTATTGAAGTCAGTGTGGGAAGCAATACAGAATGAAGAGAACCAAGATTTATCAACTACAGAATTGTTTAACAAAATTAATATTACACAGGATGAGTTTGAAAAAGCAAATAATGTTTTGAATGCTAAACCTACCATTGTCTTAAAAAGGGAACCACAAGATGTATGGGTCAATCTGTACAATCCTAATTTGATAAGATGTTGGAATGCTAACATGGATATCCAGTACATTAGTGATGCATATGCTTGTGCAGCTTATGTTGTGTCATATATGTCAAAGTCTGAACGTGAAATGGGACAGTTATTATCGAATACACAGAAAGAAGCAGAGAAGGGTAACTTAGATGCCAGACAAAGTATGAAAGAAATAGGTTCTGTGTATCTACATAATCGAGAAATATCAGCCCAAGAAGCAGTGTTTCGTGTTTGTAGTCTGAGATTAAAGGAAGGTTCTAGAAAAGTAGAGTTTATACCTGTAGGTGAGAATCCTGTCAGAATGAGCTTGCCACTGAGTGTAATTAAGAGCAGATGTGAGGATGATGACAGTGATATATTTATGGCTAACAGAGTTGATCGCTACAAAGCAAGACCACGTATTGCTAAATTTAATGACATGTGCCTTGCCACATTTTGCTCAGAATACATAATTATTTATAATGGAAACACAGACAGGAAAAGAAAGGAATCACCAGTGTATGCACTAAAAGATGGATTGGGTCACATACAGAAACGTAGTAGAACTGAGCCTGCAGTGATTAGATATCCTAGATTTTCAGAGAATAAATATCCTGAGAAATATTATCATAGTATATTGCAGCTATTTCTTCAATATCGTGTAGATGCTCAGCTAAAACCACCTCAATTTGAAACTTATGAAGAATTTTACAAAACTGGAGCTATATGTGTAAAGGAGCAATTAAACCTTGTTAAAAGCATTGTTGACAGTAATCGGTGTATTTATGAGGCAAATGCAGAGTGTCTTGCAGCAGCAGAAGAGCATGTAAGAAAATTTGGTCCTCAAGAAGATGCATGGGCTCTGATTTGTCCTAACTCTGAACAAGAAAGGCTCGACTGTGAAGCAAAACGTAAACCAGTAACAGAGGAAGAGAATGAATTTGATATCCCTGACCTAAAAGTTGATGGAAAAAATGATAAAATATGCAATATTGAACCACATTCAGTAAAGATTTCAAAGCATGAAGCTCTGATTTTATTAAGATCATTAAATGAAATGCAGAGACAGGTGTTTAACAAGATTCGTAATTGGTGCTTACAGAAAGTGAATGGTACAAATCCTGAAGCATTTCATGTATTTGTGACAGGTGGAGCTGGAACTGGAAAAAGCCACTTAATAAAGTCAGTTCATTATGAAGCAGCAAGACTTTTTTCAAGAATGGCTGATAACCCTGACAATGTTTCCGTATTGATAACTGCACCTACAGGAGTTGCTGCATTTAATATTAATGGTAGTACAATTCACAGTGCCTTGTCAATCCCTGTTGATGCTAGATTACCTTATCAACCACTTGGTGAAGAGAAGTTGAATACATTAAGGAATGCATTGCAAGATCTTCAAATTGTGATTATTGATGAAATATCAATGGTTGATCACAAGATGTTGTGCTATATACATGGACGTTTGCGTCAGATAAAACAAACACGCAATCATAATCCCTTTGGTAATGTCAGCATTTTAGCTGTTGGTGATTTCTATCAGTTACCTCCAGTAAAAGGAAAGCCACTTCATCAAAGAGCAGTTGCAGTTGATTTCTGGAATGATAATTTCAAGAAAGTTGAGCTGAATGAAATTATGCGACAAAAAGATGATGTTAGATTTGCAGAAATATTGAATAGGATACGCATTAGACCAAAGATTGAAAAGTTATTAGATGAAGATGTGTCAATTTTACAATCTCGAGAAACTGGAGAGGATTGGGATGATGCATTACATATCTTTCCATGTAACAAAGAGGTGGATGAATACAATACTCAGACATTGTTTGCAAAGTGTACGGAATGCACATGTATTGTTGCAAAGGATTTGCGAAAGGATTCATGCAAAGGTAAAGCAAAGGTAAAAGTTTATAAAAAATCCATGTACACAAACTTGCCGGAATCATTGTGGCTTGGTGTTGGTGCTCGAGTAATGTAGAATATTGACACTTCAGACGGACTTGTAAATGGAGTATTTGGCATTGTGCGTGCAATAAATATGTTGCCTGATAATTCGTGGCCAAAGTGCATTGAAGTTGAGTTTGATAATAAGGATGTTGGGTATAAGTTGAAAAACAAATTTAAATCATCAAATAAAGAAGACACAGTTCCAATTTAAAAGGAGGAAGAAAATGTCACTAAACAGTGTGTTAGACAACAGTTTCCCTTAAAATTAGCCTGGGCATGTACAGTTCACAAAGTACAAGGAATGACAACAGACAGAGCAGTTGTTTCTCTGAAACGTATTTTTTCATGTGGACAAGCTTACGTTGCACTGAGCAGAGTAACATCTATGAATGGCCTTGTCATTGAAGGTTTTGATGAAAAATATATTTACTGCAATAAGGCAGTGTCAGAATCATTGAAAAGTATGCCAGCATTTATTAATGAGACAAAGTCAACAAAAGTAAAATCCAATTCGACTGTTATAATGATGCATAATATCCAGGGATTAAAGGAGCATTATATGGATTTGACATTGAATAATGAAATGATTAATTCAGATTTCATCTGTCTTACTGAGACATGGATTGATGATGAGCTGTACTATGATGCAGAATTAACTGAATTTAAAGCTTATCATCAGATCAGAAGTGCTTGCTACAATAATTCCAGTAAATTAACAAGATTGTTAAAACAACAGTGTCACGGAGGCGTCAGTGTATATGGAAGAAGGAACAGAGCTTTCAGTAGGCTTATGTTATCAGTGCAGAATGTTGAATATATTGCATTTCAGATAACCAGTGAGATATCATGCTCTGTGGTAGTCATTTACCGTCCAGCATCATACTTGATAAATGAATTTATTGGTAATCTTACAATTTTGCTTAATGAACTTCACAAAGTGTCTAATAGATGTATTATCATGGGTGATTTTAATGTAGACATTCTGAAACATTCTTCACATATTCAAAAGCTAATTGAATCTCATGGCTATAAACAGATTGTGACTGAGTCAACAACTGAGGGTGGAACTTTGATTGATCATGTTTATGTTAGGAATATGGATTCAGTTAATGCTTCAGTAGTCCCAACATATTATAGTTATCATGAGTCGGTTTGTATAACGGTGTGAACACATTGTAATAAAAAGACAATAGCTGTGCAATGTCGAAAAAATTCTGAAAACAAGTAGATATCAAAGGTATAACCAGGCCAGTGAGAGCAAACAACTGATTGCTACAGATTTTACCTATTCCATACATGTACTTCTACAATAACACATTGTACGGTGCACTTTGTATAATATGTAACAGCTAACATGTTTACTATTTGGAAAACATTTGGATGATGTGGAGCAAGAAAACTCTCTTCAAGCAAACTCTCTTTAAGCAAACTCTTAAGCAAACTTTCAAGCAAAGTCTCTTCAAGGAAACTCTTTTCAAGCAAACTCTCTTCAAGCAAACTATCAAGCAAACTCCCTTCAAGGAAAATCTCTTTAAGCAAACTCTCTTCAAAGAAACTCTCTTCAAGCAAACTATCAAGCAAACTCCCTTCAAGGAAAATCTCTTTAAGCAAACTCTCTTCAAAGAAACTCTCTTCAAGCAAACTCTCTTCAAGAAAACACAAGTAAATGACAGTATCAAGCAAAATCAAGAAAAAAATATCAAGCAAACTCTCCAAAAAACAACTATCAGCAAATTATCAAGCAAACTCTCAAATAAAAAACGTTTATCAAGCCAAAACTCTCAACCAAAGCCTCAACCAAGCCCCAAGCAAATTTAAAGCCCTATAGAAAACTGCAAAGCCTCAAAGAAGGCCAGAAAAACTTCATAGAAAGCTTTGTTCATGTCTGTAGCAAAGCTTTAAAGAAAACTGTTATTTAAAATAGTTTTAAACGACCCTTCACAAACATCAACCAAGGTTTATAAATTATTACCCAATGAATGCCCCACTATTTGTTACTTTATTATTGGACATTACATAAGTACCGTATTCCAATAACAAATTAAACTGATTGTTATCATTAAATGTCAGGTGCACTAATCAAGTGGGGTCAGATCAACTCGCCTATCAAGTTCTGACGAATACTTCATTCCAAACAACCAGTTAATTACTGTCTCTACCATTGGCAACTTGAGGTTATTGGAGCATCCAATGGACAGGTGAGTACAACACTTTTTGAATTTTTTTTTCCCCACTTCCATGGAAATTACATACGTGTATCATCAACATCTTACTTTAAGCTGACCTAGTAGAGTAGTTTGCTGGGTTACCAAAGTACTGCAGTCAATAAATGCCTATGTACAATTTTCGAGCACGATTTGTTTGGGACCGTGCGTGCACGGTTGTGCTTCAGCACTTTGAGATACATGTTTCGGTTATAATTACCTGCAGTGTGCATGTTGTGGCAGATTTCTCGGTAAAATTGGTGCAGTTATTAAGCTTTAATTACAGTATTTTTTTGAGACATACCCAAGTTATTATGAAGTAGTCATTTTTGTGATCTTAACAGATCTTAATAACTTGTACAAGTCATCGACCTTGCTCTCTCTCTTTATCTTGAATAAAGGTTGACCATGTTACTTTAGTCAAAACAACCTGTACTGAATTCATCAGTTTGCTGCTTGTCCCTCTATCTGGCAGACATGGCTGCGCTTCAGCACGTCAAGGTAAGTTGAGTTTGGGTAATTATGTTATTGGATGTACATGTACATGACATATTGTTTTACCATTCGTAGAAGCTGCATTTATATGTATTACATCAGTAACTTGAAAAAGAGTCTTGTACATATAACTACAAGCAAATCCGCCAGTTGCATGTTTGGGTGATAGTATTTGGTGTTTATCTTTTTTCTTCAAGGATGAAAGTTTTTAAAACCAAATTAACACTACCCAAAACACTACCCTAACACATACTCTTATGGTGTGTACACAATTATGAATGCAGTACTTTATAAGTATAATCTTTTCAAGTCAATATTTATGTTATAGTATTAAATGCCAAAACGTATGTACGTCTATATTTCGTTATGGGTCATTTCAGCGAGTTTGAACACGGTGTCCCACGGTTAATCCAAAACCTGTTGTGAGGCCGTATAATTATACTATCACTACACAGTTGCAGAATGGACCCTATGCAAGCTTTAAGTAGTTAATCTTATCTGAAATACATTGAATAAGTAGTTATAAACAATTTAACATAGTGTACCCTATTGTGATATTTGTTATGTTGGAATATTGTAGTTTATCTACATAACCTTATAAAAACATGAATAGTTCCATTTTGTAGTAAATGAATACTAAGCAGATAATGTTTATACCAAAAACCTTGCAACATGACAAAAAGTTGTAAAAGAGATGCGGTATCCCTGTTACATCCAAGACCTACATTTTTCATTAAATACAATTTCTTAGGAAATGTTTGAATGATACAAAACTTGCCCAAATCTGTCTAAAATCCAAGACAAGCATCAGGAATAAATCTTGAAACAAATGTCACACTGTGTGTTTCAACTTCATGGAATGACCCTTACCTGACGCTATGACCAATTCTCTTTCATGTAGGTAATTCCTCTTGCTTGATGAAGTCTGAAGTCCCTACTGTGAATCTGCACATAGAGGGATATATATCTTAGTTTTAGTCAGCACATCCATGTGGACATCGTCTGGTGGTACTAATTCCTTAAGTGTCCATCTTGCAATTTACTTCCAGAAAATTGGCCTACTTTGGGTAAGTACATACAGGTTGACAAAACAAAGCTTGTTGAATGTGCCTTTATATTATGTTCCGATAGTTTGCAAGCCTCCTTGTCATTGCAACCTGAGGGCAGTTTGCAACTGGGATATTATAATGATAATGAAGTCTTCAATAGAATGATACATTCAACTTGTGCATGCATTTGTACTGAAGCTACCTCAGATAACCAATACATACAATACTCACTAAATTAAAGAAGTGAAGTTGCATACAATCATTAATAAACAATACAAACAGAATATAGACTTCACACATTTTGCTTGGATCACTAGATTGTTGCCAAGGATATTATGTAGGGTAACTTTGGAGCCACAACACTAACTGAACAATGAAAGTACTTGTAAACACACACACATCATCATAACAAGCCTTGATGCTACAGGCAATTGGTATCTTCTGATGAGCCTTTTTTGCATTTGTAATTGTTTATTAGTGGACTGCTTTTTATCTTTACAGGGTACGGTATGACATTGGCTTCACGCTTAATATAGTGAAGTACATGGCTTCTTTGCTTGCTTGCTTGTGCTGTGCTCAGCTACAGTATACACATCCTTCCTCGGCCTGATGGGCATACAAGTAGGAGATTACTGCCAGTTCATTGTACAATGTTGGACATCATATATCCCCTGATCATCCATAAACAGGACCAGCATCTGATGAGCTGCATATGGTAGGCCATCAACTGAATGCTAAATGTGTTATTTTGCTACAGCAACACCAGAAATAGATTTTCTGAGAAAATCCAAAACATAAACAATGGAACATTGATATCATGCAAAGTTCTTTACAGTTCATCCTGCTGTTTTTCTATAATTCTAGTGGAAAGAGCAACCATATTTTGTCTCCAGGCAAATTAGGAGACTCTACTGTGGCACATTAAAATTAATTATTGCAAATGATACAATGGAATTGTGTGACATAAATTGTCTAATTCGACACTAGGTCATTGATCATGGATTATGACATTAACAAATGGCGACATCCCAGTGCCAACAGTACACCAACTTCATTATCGACCGATGCCAAGTGTTGAGTGCACATAAAAGTACCGGGTAGCTGAATTTCACTGGTAGACACCGTGCAATAAACGGTTACTCAATCTGCAATATGACAAATCACATGGAAGGCAGTTGAACCTGAGTTCGATAACACTCGTTATGAGTGGTTTATAAAGCTGCAGGAAGATAGCTTATCTGAAGCTGTGGTTTTACCCCCGGAAAAGGTCCAAGAACATATTTTAGAACAGCTTGCCCATCATCATTTATGCAGCTTGTTCACTGCATCATTTGCAGTACAGCATGAGCTCTACATAATTCAGAATGCCTCAATGGTCTTTACATATTCACAGGATGTGATTCTACAAATGCTTTATACATTTATGAAAAAGGGAAACAGTAGGTTGTACAAGATGACGGATAATAAGCACCCACAGTTTCAACAAACATTCTCCGAGGAAGCGAATTCCAGTTACCATAACAAATTAGCAAAGTTGTTTTTTGTCCAACGGCCAAACAAAGGAGAGCCTTGATGCTACCAGGTATAAGGCTTTATGTTCCTTCTCCATCCTCGGATCAGAGTCTACCACAAAAAGGACATTCCGCACCCATTACATTCCGCTACATTACTGAATTTAAACTAGACTCTATTGGATGAAAAATGCACCATATTTTTTGACAGTGTTTTAGAGAGGCAAGTGTCTATTTTGTGGTGAACTGTTGTTTTTGTTTTTAATTAAAGCTGAAACTAACCCTAATGTCCTAGGCATTTGGGATAAAGTACAGAGTACTGCAAAATACTACTCGGTTGGCCCTGCAGTCTTGTGTAATTCAAAACAATGGCATCTGATGATTTAATTAATAAAGACGTCATTCATCCACTCACAGCGCTTAGAAATGACCTGTCAGTGACCAGATTACCCTAGTCATGCAGTGCTTGCACATACAACCGCGCGCTACCCCTGGTAATTTTTGCTGTCACTGATTACAGGACCTCATGAATATGTAATAAGATACCATATTTGGAATTGCAGTAAGTGTCCTGCATACTGCAGTGGAGTGCCGTGGCCTCATAGTCTGGTGTATTGAATTTGTAATCTGTAGGTAAAGCTGCAGGTTGTGGGTTCGAGTCCAGCCTAGGACTATGGTATGGCACGTGTGCCATTGGGCAGTAAGTGTCCTGCCTACTGCAGTGGAGTGCCGTGGCCTCGTGGTCTGGACCATGAAATTGGTAATCTGTAGGTAAAGCTGCAGGTTATGGATTCAAGTCAAACCTGGGAACATGGCATAGTACAGGTGCCCTTGGGCAAGGCACTTTGTCACTATTTGATTTTCTCGACCCAGAAGTAAACTTTGAGGGCAAATCGAGATGGTTTTTGTGGTTGATTTAGCTGCTTTGCACTAAATTAGGTAGATTTAGCTGCCTTGCAAGGGATATACCGTACTCGATGGTATTTGGAATGTTTTATGTGCCCAATGACCTGGGCCCAATTCCATAAAAGCATTCTAACTTAGTATATTACTAGGTTTTAGCAAGATTTCAAATGCCTAGTTGGTTGCTTGCTAGCAATCAACTAAATCGAATTCCATAACACCATTCTATGAAACATTCTTACTAGTTGCTTGCTTGCAGCTTGCTAGAATGGTGTGGGGTTTGCATAATCGCCAAAGTACATGGTCAGTTTGAGTTAACAATAGGAAAAGAGTTCAATGCATTCCTCTGTACCCTATTTAGGGTACCGGTATGTACATTTGTATGGCCTAAGCACATGTTTCAGAAATGGCTAATTCAGAGAGTGTTTCAAATCAAAAAAGAGGAAAGAAGCCTTATGATTACTCGACTCAGGAAAATCTGTTCTTGACTTTGCGCATAAGGATGTCAATACAAATTCCCAAAAGTTAAAAGATTGAAAGTGACTTAGAATGGTGCTAAGGATTTAGACATACCCCAAACCTATTCTAATTTTAGCAAGCAACTACGAACCTTGCTAAGCGTATAATGGTTTTATGGAATATATTTAGCAAGTAACTAGAGAGAGAAAGGAAGTTAGCAACCAACTAGGCTTAGAATGCTTTTATGGAATTGGCTCCTGGGTAATAATGTGAAGCGCTTTGAAACTGTTGGTAACCACCGCACCTTATTATTATTATTATTGAAGTATTATTTTTGAGTATTTGGTAAACAGTTTATATATTATTATTATTTGTAAAAATCCATAGATTTGTAGGTTTTTACAGATTTGAGTATGAATGATGTTTCAAGTGAAGAAGATTTGTGAGAATTGAGGATGAATGGTGTTAACAAAAAAGGGGATTTTGGAGAATGCCATTTGAAGAAGAGATAGATTTTCCAGGATTAGTGTGGTATACATAATAGGTTGGTGGAATAAAACTATTGAACTTTGAATCTTTCAAAGTTAACCCTAACCATCAATATACATTTCAATCATTATAAATGTACACACACCCTATATAGGGAGTTAGGGTTAGGAAGTCCATACTGTACATTGTACATTATATCCACTGCTGGTAGTGTTTTATTGGTGACAGTGTAATGCATGTTATACACTACTTTAAATATGACAAAGATCTAATTATGTCACGTGTACTATTCACATGTGTACTTTTCTATGTGCGCCATAGTACCAACTTGACGTCTATAAAGGGCATATGGAAACAAATCCATTATCTTATTGTTCCAGCACTTTTGACGAAGGAGAGAACTGCAGAATTTAGGATGATTGAGGCAATGTATGCTTCAATTTGAACTTATGAAGTACGCACATTTGGAGAATTTTTTAAGATGGAAGCAGTAGGTACCCTTTATTTTGAACACTAATATAAAAAGACGATTTTAGAGGATAAAGGATAAATGCATATTTGTGGCAAGTTAATCGAAAGATTTTGAAGGATTGAGGATGCTTTAAACCAAACAATTTCCTTCGGGTTAGCTGGATCCATCACTGTTGATGAGTAAACCAAATTAAACAAAATAAATTGAAAAACCTAAAAGTAATGTAGTGATGTTTAATTGTACTAATACAAATTCAAATATCTTCCATAAATACATAAATCATGCAGTTTTACTTAATAAAGGTAATGTACAGTACCGTACCTTACATCAATTGTCAAATGTGCATTTGTTTAGGCAGCAACAAATTGCTCAAAATTTGAAGATAAATGCACAACAATATTGCTTTTTGCAAAAGTCTTGCTCGGTAAAAACAGGTTGCCAGCCAAAACTCCATGTGCTTTTCATGATAAACAACAACCAGATGTATACTAGTCACAAACAATATAGATCAGCTAAACATTTGGTTTGTAATCCTGTTTTTCCAAATAAATATATTTATGCTAAGCAATTATTTGTACTTGGCAGCTCTGTCAAATTTGTGTGAATGCTGTAAACCTCAAGAACACAGAATGAACAAACACAATATTCTTGATCTCGATTTCACCATGGAGCCCAAACAAGGCTTTTTATAGCTCCATGAATTTACTTTCCGTACATGTATTTGTATTAACGGAAAATTCCACAAATTTATTTAAAATTTATTTAAATGCATTTTTTTCTGTTGATTCTAGTTAATATAAACACTGTTGATATAACTTGTGGTTATAAACAAAAAATGGACTCTGCATTAATGTGCACAGTGAATAGGACTGACACTCCACTTAAATATAACAATTCGATAAAGGGTGTCCCAAACAAAATGGTTCAAGTGAAAAAATGCGTCATTTTGCTCAATACATATTCATCGTTTGCTATTGATCTTTATATGAGCTTTAAGATAACTAAATTAAATTTTAAACATCGTTTGTCTTACATATTTGCTTTTGTCAATTTAAATATATGTTTGGTGAACCACCAACACTCCAAATCGAGTGTGCCAATTTCAGAAATAAACAATTATCCTAATAATTATGAAGCACATTAATACTAGCATTTTACACATAGGTGAATGTTCACACAACACCATAATTAAACTGGAAATTCGATTTTGGGTAGCTTTAGTTAATTAATTGGGTATATCTCTAGACTGACAAAACAAAATCAGATGAAATAAAAATCATCTTTAAACCAGATATTTAGTCTTTCCAAGTGTACAGCTTTTTGAAAGTAATTGTTATAACTTCATGATTAAAAATGATGCATTCCACTGGCAATTTGTTTGGGGGCACACTGTGTATAACAATATCTGTATAATGTTAAGGTGATAGAACATTTGTGTCATGGTAATCAGTATCTGCATTATCTTAAAAAAGATGGTTGTAATTATTTGTTTTTAAATGTGTGTTGAAGGGAGAATGGGAAAATGAATTTTGACATTTCACATTTGTTTTTTGTGAAAAATTATAACTTGTTGGAGTCTTATCACAATCCCATACATGTACTGTTGTTTCGTATTATTAGCACATTCTTTAAATTGGAAAGGTAAATATTTCCATGATTTATGTTGATATTCAATACTTCTATTCAAATAGTCAAAAGAGCACAACACTGAAAACCTTAACTAAATTGCAGTTAACTTTAAAAAAAGGATTTAAACAATTTTTATTTTTTACTTTAACGTACAAATCACAAATTTGAGCCTTTAAGCAAGCTTTATATTGACTGCTTTTATGTGTGAAAAAATATATAAAATCCTTAAAAATACCAAAAATATGTATAGGAATCGTATATTTCTGTAACTAATTAAATTGTTAAAGAATTTAAATGAAACAGATAATTATTATTACTTGTATTGTAAATTATACATCAACAATGTCAGGTAAAGAAGAAGAAAGCTAATAGTATACTCTAAAATATTAATTTCAAAATGTGCATATAATAAACATTGATTTTAATAAATACAAAAAAATGCGAGATATAGTAAATGTGTCAAATTGATAATAACTTTTATAGCTTATGAATAAACATAATTTTTTGAATGGAAAATAATAAGAAATCAACTCGGAATATGTGAAATATATTCATTAAATCTGATTAAGTGAACATAGCGCTTACTTAAATCACCATAATTATGAAGCAATATATAGAACGGAGAGAACCACCCCCTCCTTTGTGGTGATCACTGTGCTTGCGGAATGTTGCGGTTACTTTTTAGGTGGGGGGGGGGGGGGGGGGGTGGGGTAGGTAAGGTAACAATAGTCTAGGAAGTGTATATGGATGGGGGACTAAGGGAGTCGCTCGGTCCCATGTCTTGCTTGGTACAAGGTCCTTCAAAAGGGGGGAAATTAGTGATTAAAATAGCCTAATTGACTGCAAAATCCAATTATAGGCCTATATGCATGATATGTCCATCCGCTACATGTCCAATCGACACTTGAACACTCCAGGTTGGAGTTGAACATTGAACAATGCCTTCTGACATGTATTAATAGTCCACATGTAGCCTTAGCGTGTTATTAAAATTGACACTAATCTAAGGAACAAATACAAATCCAGGAACCGATCGTTAGCTTGAAGAAAGTGAGCCCAGCAATACACGATGCATCAACAAACCAAGACTACAACATTAACCGTGCGCACACTCGCAAGTCGCAAGACTCGGGTTGATGTAGTCTTAACCGTGTGAGGGCGCTGTTTACCTTTAATGGTCAGATACATTAAACCCTTCGCTGTGTGATGATGTATATATGTAACGCGTTCCCAGTAAAATCATAGTACCGAATGACCGCGGCGCTGTTTACTTTTAATGGTCAGATACAATAAACCTTTCGCGCGCTGTACGTGTGCTATTATTATTATTATTATTATTTATTCGGCCAATAGCAACATACAACAAACAATTCACAAAATAAACAGATTTAACTAAACAAAAAGGACGTTACAAAATTTAGTCCATTTTATGAAACGCCAAATTTAAATATTTTTCTTCATTACATCGCATTTTAAAATCTCAGAGATTATCTGCGAACATGACATCAAAACCCTTTAATAACCCTTTTTAAAATGACATTTATTGAAAATTAAAAACCCACATAAAATTCATACAATGGCGTCATTACGTCAATTTCGTTTACGGCATGTGACTAAGTTCATACAAACTTTTGACCTAATTTGACTTATAGTTATATAAAAATTAGACCTAGCAGTATACACCTTTAACATGACGTCCCATGCCCCATAATGACGTCCTCATGACGAAACTTTTGATTTTACATACTTTCAATGTAGTATTGCTCTGTGCCAAGTTTAGAGTCCTTGTGATCAAGGGAAATGTATATTTTTGTTAGTATAATACAATTTAAAAAAGGGATAAATTCATAAAAAAATCAAATGATGGCGTTATTAATACGTCACTTCAGACTTGACGTTCTAATGACTGTTTCAAACATCCTACAAAGTTTTGTGACAATCGGTTGTACCCGCCTTGTTTGCGTTTAAACAAAACAAAAATGTGTGATCTAACAAACATGAATTTATTTTGAATTTACCACGTTCCTTTGAAGAGATATGACTTAAAGGTAAAAAAATGTAATAATTCATTTACATCGTACGATGACGTCATCATGACGTCACCTCATTTTGCCTACCCACGTACCAAGACTGACCCTAATCGGGCTTATGGTTCCCTATACATGTATATAAGGCCTTACAATATACACCTTTAATATGACGTCACGTGACACCTGTCTGCGAGACACGAGTTCACTATAGCCTGACCTGGGTCAAGTTTTATGGGAATACGTCTTTTGTTTTACTAGTTAAAAGTGCTTGGAATTGTGCAAATAACGTTTACAAAGTCTATGGGATTGGATTCTAGCGTAGCTAGCCGTAGCTTCCCCGTGGAAAAATTGATGACGTCATCTTGTTTCACAGGTTGGTGCATTGAGTCCTCTTTTATGAGCGTACATGTACATGTCCATGCACGTACGATGTCAGTAGTGATACATTCGCTCAATACATGTACATAAGTGTATACGTACAATCATGTACATGTATCATGACGAATCTATATAATGTGAGGACAGCCCATAGGTACATGTATATTATACGTGTGCCATGCACACATAAGGGGTCAGTGTATTATGCACTAAGGCCAAAACGATTAAATTTCAAGGGTGTCGCAGGATATGTTAAAGTTAGTTTTTTGCCAAAAAACACAGGAAAATTCGAAAAGTACTTTTACATTAACCTTTAGAGCAAAAAACAAGATTATATCTGGCAGGTTTAATTTTTTAGGAATTTTCAAACGAAAAGAAGTCTTTTCATTCTAACTTCCGGTATGATGACGTCATAATTTGTTCTTCCCTTCAACTTGTTCCTAGCATGAAGCTGATTAAATACACCGGTTATAAAGTGATTTCAGCAAACTTCGCCACACACATCAATATATTATTCATTTTAACAATTTGTCAACCTGCCGCTAGAGGGCGCTATAACATGTTATGACGTCGCCGGTATTTTTTTTGAAAAATACATAATAGCCAGACACTAACATCGTTGAAAGTAAGTTCATATCATTTATCACTTTTAAATTATAAGGCACTTCCGGTTTAGACCGGAAGGAAGGGTCACGTGATTTCACGCACGCGAGATAAAATGAAGATCTTGGATTATTCTATCTGTTGCCACAAAAATCAAGTTTCGGTCTTTTGCGATTGATTTTGTATTTATTTTTAAAGATTAAATCAATTACACCTTTAAGATGACGTCACGTGACCCCTGACGACGTAACCATGACGTATGTCTGCGAGACACGAGTTTACTATAGGGTCTTCACCTGGGTTAAGTTTTATGGAAATACGACTTTGTTTTTCGTTAAAAGTGCTTGGAATTGTGCAAACAACGTTTACAAAGTCTATGGGATTGGATTCTGCGTAGCCGAGAGCCTGTTTACCCACCTGTCGCACACGGCGCCCTTCCCCATAGGCAATTTGATGACGTCATCCTGTTTCGCTTGTTGGCGGCTAGTGTCCTCTTGGGTGAGCGTACATTTGCATGCACGTACGATGTCAGTAGTGATACATTCGCTCAATGCATAGTACACTATCAGTGTATACGTACGTACATATACAAGCATGTACACCCCTATTATACGTGTGCCATGCACATATAAGGGGTCAATGCTTTATGCGCCTAGGCCAAAACGATTAAATTTCAAGGGTGCCGCAGGGTATGTCCAAGTTCTTTTTTTGCCAAACAAACACAGGAAAGTTCGAGAACTACTTTTACACTAACCTTTAGAGCAAAAATCAAGATTATATCTGTCAGGTTTAATTTTTTAGGAATTTTCAAAGGAAAAGAAGTCTTTTCATTCTAACTTCCGGTCTGGTAACGTCACAATTTTTTCTTCTCGTCGACTTGGTCCTAACATGAAGCTGATTAAATACACCGGTTATAAAGTGATTTCCGCAAACTTCGCCACACACATCAACAGATTATTCATTTTAACCATTTTTCAACTTGCCGCTAGAGGGCGCTATAACATGTTATAACGTCGCCGAATTTTTTTTGAAAAGTTTATTCTAGCCAGACACTAACATCGTTGAAAGTAAGTTCATATCATTTTTCAATTTTTTAATTATAAGTCACTTCCGGTTTGGACCGGAAGGAAGGGTCACGTGATTTCACGCACACGAGATGAAATTAAGATCCTGAATTATTCTATCTATTGCCACAAAAATTAAGTTTCGGTCTTTTGCGGTTGATTTGTTATTGAATTTCAAAGATTAAATCAATTACACCTTTAAGATGACGTCACGTAACCCCTGATGACGTCACCATGACGTATTTCTGCGAGACACGAGTTCACTATAGGGTCTTCACCTGGGTTAAGTTTTATGAAAATACGACTTTGTTTTCTGGTAAAAGTACTTGTGCAAAAAAACGTGTACAAAGTCTATGGAGTTTAGGTTACTAAAAGAATAAAAAAGAAAAAAAAAAATCAGAACAAAAACAAAGGCTTTTTCGCAAAATTTGCGAAAAAGCCAACTAGAACTACGTCTGTTCGAGGAACAGAACATAGGGCTTTTTCGCATTCACAATTTATTTTTATTAAATATTTTAAAAATTGAACTTTTAAACCATCAAAACAATTTAAAATCATTGAAAACTAATTTAAGTTAATTTAAACAGAGTAAAATTAATTAAAACTGATTAAAACGATGACGTCACACGTTTTTGAACTTTTTGTGCAACTATCTATCACCTAACAACACAAAATGAGGTGTTATGTTAACACGATCCGTTGCTAAGATATGCCTTCAACGTCTAACAACGTAATAATTCAAATATAATCGAAATATGACGTAACATTTGTTACGTCAGAGGGCGCTTTAACATTTTATGAAGTCACTGTTAACTTTGTTGTTACTTACAACCTAGCCAGCGCCTAACATCGTTGAAAGTAAGTTAGCCTCGTTTTCCACTTTTAAATTATAAGGCACTTCCGGTTTGGACCGGAAGAAAGTGTCAGGTCTTTTTGCATGTAATACAAATTATGAAGACCATGGATTAATCTATCAATTTCCTTAAAAATCTAAATCAGATCTCTTACAGTTGATTTTATATTGATTTTCAAAGATTAAATTTAGAAATATTTGGTTGCTTGTAATCTGACACTTGATGACGTCATTGTGACGTAATTAACAGAAACTCGAGATCAGTCTTAACTTTGCTATTTGAAGCAAAAATCTGGATATATCTATAGCGGTTGATTTTTAAGCGACTTTTTACAGTTTAAAGGATTTTTTATTGTAACTTCCGGTTTGGTGACGTCATAAATATTTCTCCTTCCCAATATGGTCTAAGCATGAAGCTGATTATATACACCAGTTATAAAGTTATTTCAGCAAACTTCGCAACACACATCAACAGATTAATCATTTTAACCATTTTCAACCTGCCGCTAGAGGGCGCTATAACATGTTATGACGTCGCCGGAATTTTTTTGAATAGTTTATTCTAGCCAGACAATAACATCGTTAAAAGTAAGTTCATATCATTTTTCACTTTCAAATTATAAGGCACTTCCGGTTTTGACCGGAAGGAAGGGTCACGTGATTTCACGCACACGAGATAAAATGAAGATCATGGATTATTCTATTAATTGCCACAAAATTCAAGTTTCGGTCAATTGCGGTTGATGTTTTATTGATTTTCAAAGATAAAATCAATTGAACCTTTAAGATGACGTCACGTGACTCCTGATGACGTCATCATGACGTCTGTCTGCGAGACACCAGTTCACTATTGGGTCTTCACCTGGGTCAAGTTTATGGGAATACGACTTTGTTTTTCCGTTAAAAGTGCTTTGAATTGTGCAAGCAACGTTTACAAAGTCTACGGGGTTGGATTCTGCGTAGCCGAAAGCGTGTTTACCTACCTGTCGTACGCGGCGCCCTTCCCCATGGGCAATTTGATGACGTCATCCTGTTTCACAGGTTGGCGGCTAGTGTCCTCTTGGGTGAGCGTACATGTGCTTGCACCAACGATGTCAGTGGTGATACATTCGCTCAATACATAATACACTATCAGTGTATACGTACATGTACTAGCATGTATATTATACGGGTGCCATGCACACGTAAGGGGTCAATGCTTTTTGCACCTAGGCCAAAACGATTACATTTCAAGGGTGCCGCAGGGTATGTTCAAGTTCGTTTTTTGCCCCAAAACACAGGGAAGTTCGAGAACTACTTTTACATTAACCTTTAGAGCAAAAATCAAGATTGTATCTGTCAGGTTTAATTTTTTAGGAATTTTCAAAGGAAAACGAGTCTTTTCATTCTAACTTCCGGTCTGGTGACGTCATAATTTTTTCTTCCCGTCAACTTGTTCCTAGCATGAAGCTGATTAAATACACCGGTTATAAAGTGATTTCAGCAAACTTCGCCACACACATCAACAGATTATTCATTTTAACAATTTTTCAAACTGCCGCTAGAGGGCGCTATAACATGTTATGACGTCACCAATATTTTTTTTGAAAAATACATTGTAGCCAGACACTAACATCGTTGAAAGTAAGTTCATATCATTTTTCACTTTCAAATTATGAGGCACTTCCGGTTTAGACCGGAAGGAAGGGTCACGTGATTTCACGCACACGAGATAAAATTAAGATCCTGGATTATTCTATCTATTGCCACAAAAATTTAGTTTCGGTCTTTTGGGGTTGATTTGTTATTGAATTTCAAAGATTAAATCAATTACACCTTTAAGATGACGTCACGTGACCCCTGATGACGTCACCATGACGTATTTCTGCGAGACACGAGTTCACTATAGGGTCTTCACCTGGGTTAAGTTTTATGGAAATACGACTTTGTTTTCTGGTAAAAGTACTTGTGCAAAAAAACGTGCACAAAGTCTATGGGGTTTAGGTTACTAAAAGAAAAAAAGAAGAAGAAGAAAAAAAACTAGAACTACGTCTGTTCGAGGAACAGAACATAGGGCTTTTTCGCATTCGCAATTTTTTAGATTACATTTTTCAAAAATTGAACTTTTATACCATCAAAACAATTTAAAATTATTGAAAACGAATTTAAGTTAATTTAAACAGATTAAAATGAATCCAAACTGATTAAAACGATGACGTCACACGTTTGTGAACTATTTGTGAAACTATCCATCAACTAACAATACAAACATATGTGTTATGTTACCACGTTCCGTTGCTGAGATATGGCTTAAAGGTCTTAAACCGTAATAATTTCAATCTGGATTATATCTATCCCGGTTGATTTTTAAGCGATTTTTAAAGATTTAAAGGATTTTTCATTGTAACTTCCGGTTTGGTGACGTCATAAATATTTCCCCTTCCCAATATGGTCTTAGCATGAAGCTGATTATATACACTGGTTATAAAGTTATTTCAGCAAACTTCGCTACACACATCAACCGAATATTCATTTTAACCATTTTTCAACCTGCCGCTAGAGGGCGCTATAACATGTTATGACGTCGCCGGTATTTTTTTTGAAAAATACAATCTAGCCAGACACTAACATCGTTGAAAGTAAGTTTATATCATTTATCAATTTTAAATTATAAGGCACTTCCGGTTTAGACCGGAAGGAAGGGTCACGTGATTTTACGCACATGAGATAAAATGAAGATCTTGGATTATTCCATCTGTTGCCACAAAAATCAAGTTTCGGTCTTTTGCGGTTGATTTGTTATTGATTTTCAAAGATTAAATCAATTGCACCTTTAAGATGACGTCACGTGACCCCTGATGACGTCACCATGTCGTATGTCGGCGAGGCACGAGCTTACTATAGGGTCTTCACTTGGGTTAAGTTTCATGGAAATACGACTTTGTTCTCTGGTAAAAGTACTTGTGCAAAAAAACGTGTACAAAGTCTATGGGGTTTAGGTTACTAAAAGAAAAAAAAAGAAGAAAAAAAAGAAAAAAAAAAATCAGAACAAAAACAAAGGCTTTTTCGCAAAATTTGCGAAAAAGCCAACTAGAACTACGTCTGTTCAAGGAACAGAACATAGGGCTTTTTCGCATTCACAATTTTTTTTTATTAAATATTTCAAAAATTGAACTTTTAAACCATCAAAACAATTTAAAATCATTGAAAACTAATTTAAGTTAATTTAAACAGAGTAAAATGAATTAAAACTGATTAAAACGATGACGTCACACGTTTGTGAACTTTTTGTGCAACTATCTATCACCTAACAACACAAAATGAGGTGTTATGTTAACACGATCCGTTGCTGAGATATGCCTTCAACGTCTAAAAACGTAATAATTCAAATATAATCGTAATATGACGTAACATTTGTCAACATGACGCTAGAGGGCGCTTTAACATTTTATGAAGTCACTGTTAACTTTTTTGTTACTTACAACCTAGCCAGCGCCTAACATCGTTGAAAGTAAGTTAGCATCGTATTCCACTTTTAAATTATAAGGCACTTCCGGTTTTGACCGGAAGGAAGTGTCAAGTCTTTTTGCATGTAATACAAATTATGAAGACCATGGATTAATCTATCAATTTCCTTAAAAATCTAAATCAGATCTCTCACAGTTGATTTTATATTGATTTTCAAAGATTAAATTTAGAAATATTTGGTTGCTTGTAATCTGACACTTGATGACGTCATTGTGACGTAATTAACAGAAACTCGAGATCAGTCTTAACTTTGCTATTTGAAGCAAACATCTGGATTATATCTATAGCGGTTGATTTTTAAGCGACTTTTTAAAGTTTAAAGGATTTTTTTATTGTAACTTCCGGTTTGGTGACGTCATAAATATTTCTCCTTCCCAATATGGTCTAAGCACGAAGCTGATTATATACACAGGTTATAAAGTTATTTCAGCAAACTTTGCAACACACATCAACAGATTAATCATTTTAACCATTTTCAACCTGCCGCTAGAGGGCGCTATAACATGTTATGACGTCACCGGAATTTTTTTGAAAAGTTTATTCTATCCAGACAATAACATCGTTGAAAGTAAGTTCATATCATTTTTCACTTTCAAATTATGAGGCACTTCCGGTTTAGACCGGAAGGAAGGGTCACGTGATTTCACGCACACGAGATAAAATGAAGATCCTGGATTTTTTCTATTAATTGCCACAAAATTCAAGTTTCGGTCTTTTGCGGTTGATGTTTTATTGATTTTCAAAGATTAAATCAATTGCACCTTTAAGATAAGGTCACGTGGCCCTGATGACGTCTTTCTCGTGGTGTCTGTCGGCGAGACTGGAGTTCACTATTGGGTCTTCACCTGGGTCAAGTTTATGGGAATACGACTTTGTTTTTCCGTTAAAAGTGCTTTGAATTGTGCAAGCAACGTTTACAAAGTCTACGGGGTTGGATTCTGCGTAGCCGAAAGCGTGTTTACCTACCTGTCGTACGCGGCGCCCTTCCCCATGGGCAATTTGATGACGTCATCTTGTTTCACAGGTTGGCGGCTAGTGTCCGCTTGTGTGAGCGTACATGTGCTAGCACGAACGATGTCAGTGGTGATACATTCGCTCAATGCATAATACACTATCAGTGTATACGTACATGTACTAGCATGTATATTATACGTGTGCCATGCACACGTAAGGGGTCAATGCTTTTTGCACCTAGGCCAAAACGATTACATTTCAAGGGTGCCGCAGGGTATGTTCAAGTTCGTTTTTTGCCCCAAAATACAGGGAAGTTCGAGAACTACTTTTACATTAACCTTTAGAGCAAAAATCAAGATTGTATCTGTCAGGTTTAATTTTTTTGGAATTTTCAAAGGAAAAGGAGTCTTTTCATTGTAACTTCCGGTCTGGTGACGTCATAATTTTTTCTTCCCGTCAACTTGTTCCTAGCATGAAGCTGATTAAATACACCGGTTATAAAGTGATTTCAGCAAACTTCGCCACACACATCAACAGATTATTCATTTTAACAACTTTTCAAACTGCCGCTAGAGGGCGCTATAACATGTTATGACGTCACCAATATTTTTTTTGAAAAATACATTGTAGCCAGACACTAACATCGTTGAAAGTAAGTTCATATCATTTTTCACTTTCAAATTATGAGGCACTTCCGGTTTAGACCGGAAGGAAGGGTCACGTGATTTCACGCACACGAGATAAAATTAAGATTCTGTATTATTCTATCTATTGCCACAAAAATTTAGTTTCGGTCTTTTGGGGTTGATTTGTTATTGAATTTCAAAGATTAAATCAATTACACCTTTAAGATGACGTCACGTGACCCCTGATGACGTCACCATGACGTATTTCTGCGAGACACGAGTTCACTATAGGGTCTTCACCTGGGTTAAGTTTTATGGAAATACGACTTTGTTTTCTGGTAAAAGTACTTGTGCAAAAAAACGTGCACAAAGTCTATGGGGTTTAGGTTACTAAAAGAAAAAAAGAAGAAGAAGAAGAAAACAAAAAATCAGAACAAAAACAAAGGCTTTTTCGCAAAATTGCGAAAAAGCCAAAAATCAGAACAAAAACAAAGGCTTTTTCGCAAAATTGCGAAAAAGCCAAAAATCAGAACAAAAACAAAGGCTTTTTCGCATTTGCGAAAAAGCCAACTAGAACTACGTCTGTTCGAGGAACAGAACATAGGGCTTTTTCGCATTCGCAATTTTTTAGATTAAATTTTTCAAAAATTTAACTTTTATGCCATCAAAACAATTTAAAATCATTGAAAACGAATTTAAGTTAATTTAAACAGATTAAAATGAATTCAAACTGATTAAAACGATGACGTCACACGTTTGTGAACTATTTGTGAAACTATCCATCACCTAACAATACAAACATATGTGTTATGTTAGCACGTTCCGTTGCTGAGATATGGCTTAAAGGTCTTAAAACGTAATAATTTAAATATAATCGTAATATGATGTAACATTTGTCAACATGCCGCTAGAGGGCGCTATAACATTTTATGAAGTCACCGTTGACTTTGTTGTTACTTACAACCTAGCCAGCGCCTAACATCGTTGCAAGTAAGTTCACATCGTTTTCCATTTTTAAATTATAAGGCACTTCCGGTTTGGACCGAAAGGAAGGGTCGGGTCTTTTTGCATCCAATACAAATTATGAAGACCATGGATTAGTCTATCAATTCCCTTAAAAATCTAAATCAGATCTCTTACAGTTGATTTTATATTGATTTTCAAAGATTATATCTATAAATATTTGGTTGATTGTAATTTGACACTTGATGACGTCATCGTGACATAATTAACAGAAAACTCGAGAGCTGTCTTAACTTTGCTATTTGAAGCAAAAATCTGGATTATATCTATCCCGGTTGATTTTTAAGCGATTTTTAAAGGTTTAAAGGATTTTTCATTGTAACTTCCGGTTTGGTGACGTCATAAATATTTCCCCTTCCCAATATGGTCTTAGCATGAAGCTGATTATATACACTGGTTATAAAGTTATTTCAGCAAACTTCGCTACACACATCAACCGAATATTCATTTTAACCATTTTTTTACCTGCCGCTAGAGGGCGCTATAACATGTTATGACGTCGCCGGTATTTTTTTTGAAAAATACAATCTAGCCAGACACTAACATCGTTGAAAGTAAGTTCATATAATTTTTCACTTTCAAATTATGAGGCACTTCCGGTTTAGACCGGAAGGAAGGGTCACGTGATTTCACGCACACGAGATAAATTTAAGATCCTGGATTATTCTATCTATTGCCACAAAATTCAAGTTTCGGTCTTTTGCGGTTGATGTTTTATTGATTTTCAAAGATTAAATCAATTGCACCTTTAATATAAGGTCACGTGGCCCTAATGACGTCTTCCTCGTGGTGTCTGTCGGCGAGAATGGAGTTCACTATTGGGTCTTCACCTGGGTCAAGTTTATTGGAATACGACTTTGTTTTTCCGTTAAAAGTGCTTTGAATTGTGCAAGCAACGTTTACAAAGTCTACGGGGTTGGATTCTGCGTAGCCGAAAGCGTGTTTACCTACCTGTCGTACGCGGCGCCCTTCCCCACGGGCAATTTGATGACGTCATCCTGTTTCACAGGTTGGCGGCTAGTGTCCTCTTGGGTGAGCGTACATGTGCTTGCACGAACGATGTCAGTGGTGATACATTCGCTCAATACATAATACACTATCAGTGTATACGTACATGTACTAGCATGTATATTATACGTGTGCCATGCACACGTGAGGGCTCAATGCTTTTTGCACCTAGGCCAAAACGATTACATTTCAAGGGTGCCGCAGGGTATGTTCAAGTTAGTTTTTTGCCCCAAAACACAGGGAAGTTCGAGAACTACTTTTACATTAACCTTTAGAGCAAAAATCAAGATTGTATCTGTCACGTTTAATTGTTTAGGAATTTTCAAAGGAAAAGGAGTCTTTTCATTCTAACTTCCGGTCTGGTGACGTCATAATTGTTTCTTCTCGTCAACTTGTTCCTAGCATGAAGCTGATTAAATACACTGGTTATAAAGTGATTTCAGCAAACTTCGCTACACACATCAACAGATTATTCATTTTAACAATTTTTCAAACTGCCGCTAGAGGGCGCTATAACATGTTATGACGTCACCAATATTTTTTTTGAAAAATACATTGTAGCCAGACACTAACATCGTTGAAAGTAAGTTCATATAATTTTTCACTTTCAAATTATGAGGCACTTCCGGTTTAGACCGGAAGGAAGGGTCACGTGATTTCACGCACACGAGATAAAATTAAGATTCTGGATTATTCTATCTATTGCCACAAAAATTTAGTTTCGGTCTTTTGCGGTTGATTTGTTATTGAATTACAAAGATTAAATCAATTACACCTTTAAGATGACGTCACGTGACCCCTGATGACGTCACTATGACGTATTTCTGCGAGACACGAGTTCACTATAGGGTCTTCACCTGGGCTAAGTTTTATGAAAATACGACTTTGTTTTCTGGTAAAAGTACGTGTGCAAAAAAACGTGTACAAAGTCTATGGGGTTTAGGTTACTAAAAGAAAAAAAACTAGAACTACGTCTGTTCGAGGAACAGAACATAGGGCTTTTTCGCATTCGCAATTTTTTAGATTAAATTTTTCAAAAATTGAACTTTTATACCATCAAAACAATTTAAAATCCTTGAAAACTTTAAATTATAAGGCACTTCCAGTTTGAACCGGAAGGAAGTGTCAGGTCTTTTTGCATGTACTACAAATTATGAAGACCATGGATTAATCTATCAATTCCCTTAAAAATCTAAATCAGATCTCTTAGCGTTGATTTTATATTGATTTTCAAAGATTAAATCTAGAAATATTGAGTTGCTTGTAATCTGACACTTGATGACGTCATTGTGACGTAATTAACAGAAAGCTCGAGAGCTGTCTTAACTTAGCTATTTGAAGCAAACATCTGGATTATATCTATCGCGGTTGTTTTTTAAGCGATTTTTTAAGGTTTAAAGGTCTTTTCATTGTAACTTCCGGTTTGGTGACGTCATCAATATTTCTCTTTCTCAATATGTTCTTAGCACGAAGCTGATTATATACACCGGTTATAAAGTGATTTCAGCAAACTTCGCCACACACATCAACAGATTATTCATTTTAATCATTTTTCAACCTGCCGCTAGAGGGCGCTATAACGTGTTATGACGTCGACGGTAATTATTTGAAGAGTTTATTCGAGTTAGACACTAACAACGTTGAAAGTAAGTTCATATCATTTTTCACTTTTAAATTATAAGGCACTTCCGGTTTAGACCGGAAGGAAGGGTCACGTGATTTCACGCACACGAGATAAAATTAAGATCCTGGATTATTCTATCTATTGCCACAAAAATCAAGTTTCGGTCTTTTGCGGTTGATTTTGTATTGATTTTCAAAGATTAAATCAATTACACCTTTAAGATGACGTCACGTGACCCCTGATGACGTCACCATGTCGTATGTCGGCTAGGCACGAGCTTACTATAGGGTCTTCACTTGGGTTAAGTTTTATGGAAATACGACTTTGTTTTCTGGTAAAAGTACTTGTGCAAAAAAACGTGTACAAAGTCTATGGGGTTTAGGTTACTAAAAGAAAAAAAAAGAAAAAGAAAAAAAAAATCAGAACAAAAACAAAGGCTTTTTCGCATTTGCGAAAAAGCCAAAAAAAAATAAGAAAAAAAAAAATCAGAACAAAAACAAAGGCTTTTTCGCAAATTGCGAAAAAGCCAAAAAAAGAAGAAAAAAAATCAGAACAAAAACAAAGGCTTTTTCGCAAAATTTGCGAAAAAGCCAATTACTGTTGCTCGGAAGCATGCTGCCCCACGCATGACCAACAAACACAATGAACTCAGAAACAACAATAGGGAAGGGAAACCAAACAGGGGATCGTTCACGACCTGCATGCAAACAAATTGAAAATCTATTACAATGTGTGGTTTAAACAGTGATCCTTAAGGAGGCGGAAAAATGTCACAAGAGAACAAATTACAGCAGCTTCGCGAATGCAGGGTGGTATAGTGTCCCACAATCTGGGAAATCGATGGGAGGGTGAATGGAACAATGAGTCGGTTCGAGCGTAAAGATGGCGAAATGTGAGTGAGTCAAGATGACGAGGATTAATGAATACCCCGGCAAGAATGGATTCGCAGTGAGCAGTGCCATGTAAAACCTTAAACACAAAGGCACTGAGCAAGTAATTACGCCTGTTAGTTAGAGGATGCCAGTGAAGATGCTGCAATCTGTCCTCATAAGACATTACTCCGCGCCTTTGTTTAAGAGCAAGCCGGGTGGCAGTTCTTTGGACCCTTTCAAGCTGATTTTGTTGCGATAGTGTAAACGGATACCATACTCTAGGATTGGGAGAACAAGAGATTTGTACAGTGAGAAAATTGCGTTAGTGGAGGACCCTCTAGCAACTGATCTGATGAAACCTAACATGCGGTTGGCTCTGGCAACTACTGAAGAGGTATGAGTAGCCCATGAGAGTTTGGAATCAAGTGTAAGCCCTAAGTACTGAAACAACAGAAAACAACAGAGTGCACTTGAAAAAGGCGAGCATACTACCACTATAAAATATATTAGAACATTATCATTAAACAACAAAAACAAAAATAAGATATACAATGTTTTTGAAAATGTTGAATTATTTTGCCGAAATGACCCTTTCCACTCAGAATCCAGCTTGGTGTCTATATCATTTTCGGATTCAGCGCCCCTGAATTAGGCAAAATAGCTAGGATAACAACTTCTACTAAAAAAAGGACTCTTCTTGCCCTAAAATGAGCCTTTAAAAAAAATATGGCCCAGACTATTGTGGTCTTGTGGGTCCGGGGTGGGCTGATCAGAAATAGATACCGCTATGCCGGCCTGTGCACTCACCATACATAATCACGGCGCGGACACTATGTGTACTTGCCTACATTTAACCAACAGAGATGGAACAGAATCTGACCATTTTCTAGTAAATATTTAACCAAGAGATGTGGTGGAAAATCTGGTAACAAAAATAAAAAATTACCAACAATTTTTGAAACTGCACATAACCAATTTTATAATATATAATTATCAGACACAATTAAACTACAATTTACCAAGAAGGGAGTAAAGGCAAATAATTATCACCATAAAGCATGAACCCATTATTTGGTAAAATAAATGCCCAACACCGGTTGGGCAATACCTAACAATTAAGTTCCCCTCTTGATATTTAGAGCATCATTGGACAACAAAATGGGCAAACAAATTCCATATTTTTTTAACAGTGCACACTCTAAAAACAGATTGGTTGAAAATAACCAATTGAATGGTAGATATGTGTCCAATGAATATATTGGTCAATTTTAACCAAAATATTAGTTAACATTTACCAATATTGTTGTTACAATTACCAATATCATTGGATATTTTGACCACTATTTTTGTTAAAATTTACCAATATAATTGGCTGGACACATATCTACTAATCAGTTGGTTATTTGAACCAATCTGTTTTAAGGGCGTGTAATTGACAATTGTGCAATACATAAGAAATCAGTCATGTATATTTAGGAGATATTTTTAACATTTGAAGACGAAATTTCTTTTTGAGTTTACTGTAGTTTATTTATAACATTGAAATCGGGGGCTTTATTGAAACCTAACTGCGGCTACAGAAAACGCCCCCCCCCCCCCCCCTCCAAAAAAAATAATAAAATACAATAAAAAGTGTGTTGTCCTAATGTTGGGTTGGCGGTGTGCGTATGTCACTAAAACATTGGAAGGAGGATGTAGTAGGGGTGGTATGAGCTGGTTTGTTTTTTTTTTTTGGGGGGGGGGGGGGGGGGGGGGGGTGTCGGATGGGGGAATATGGACCGCATTAAAAACTACTCGGGTTAATGTTGATCACACACTGTGATAACGTGATTACGCATACGTGATTACTGTGCATTTGTTTAACTTCCTCTATATAATTACTCACAAACAAATTATCCTACAACACTGTTTTTCCGTATGCTTGAGCTTACGGTGCCTCTTCCCGCACAAAGCACGGGCTTATATCTCGTCCCAATAACCAGCTTAATGCATTCGCCATTGTAAGAGGGTCATTGTGATATGACTGAATTTGTTGATAATTATGGTGGACACGCGGTTGACTTGAGGGCGCTTAAGTTGTGTCCCTTCCTTTTGGAAAAAATCAGTGTCTGTGATTTCTCCTCAAAGAAAGCGACCCAACAAATTGAATTTTTACCCGATGAACAGCAAAATGGATATTAAGCACATTGTGTCATCTTTGGCAATCCTGTATTCTTTCTGCTATGAAAAGACGTAAACTCATATTTCGTTACTTACTAAACATAATGACACCAACAGTTTATGCAAAATGAGGAAATTGAATTTGTCCGTGTAAACATACAGTACATGCACCTATCGTACACAATTACGAACGCCCTACAGTAACACTTGCCAACTTGTTCCACTTTTAACATGTACAAGTGAATATGATAAATTCTCCACACACGAATCGACAAATGCTAATGGCCCTGTCACACCAGAACGTTTTAGGCCAACGCGTGAGTAACGTGTTGAAATTTTGGCAACACGCTGGCAAACGCCGACCAACGCTAGGCCAGCGTTAGAAACACGCTGAGCGCGTTACTCACACGCTGGGACACGCTGTCACACGCTGAGGAAATTGTTTTTCTTCAACATACCTAAAATGTCCAGCGTTTGCCAGCGTGTGACTGCACACACTGGCGGTGCGTTTGTGGTTTGTTACTCACGCGTCGAACATGCTAGACGATCGTTACCAACCCGCTACTCATACGCTGGCGTACGCTGGCGACACGCTGGTTGTGGCCCTGTCACACCAGAACGTTTTAGGCCAACGCATGAGTAGCCCGTTAAAAATAGTTGATACGCTGGCAATCGCTGAACTAGTTCACAGAAAAAGTCAAGTGGAACCGCGATTTCAGCGTGTCCTCACAGAAAAGTCAAGTGGAACCGCGATTTCAGGTTGATAACGGGTTCATGGCGTATGCCAGCGCGTGAGTAGCGTGTGAGGAACGCGCTCAGCGTGTTAGGAACGCATTACTGATTTATAGTAAAAATATGACAGCAGGTCGACAGCGTGTGAGTAGTGGGTTGGTAACGATCGTCTAGCGCGTTCGACGCGTGAGTAAAGACCTTCCTGCGCGCCGCCAGCGTGTGCAGTCACACGCTTGCAAACGCTGTATGTTGAAAAATGTATTTTTGCCTCAGCGTTTGACAGCGTGTCCCAGCGTGTGGGTAACGCGCTCAGCGTGTTGCGAAAGCTGGCCTAGCGTTGGTCAACGTTTACCCCCGTGTTGCCGAATTTCCAACACGTTACTCACGCGTTGGCCTAAAACGTTATGGTGTGACAGGGCCATTACTGTAGTAGCGCGTCGGCTTTTTATACAACAAATCACGTGGTCGTTGCAGTACGCTGGCGCGCGTTGGAACGCGCTACTCACGCGCTGGGCAGTCGTTATCAGTCGTCGAGCGCGTTACTCACGCGTTATTCAAGCGCTAACGAACGCTATAAACCCGTTAAGAACGCGTTATGGACACGCTGAAATCACGGTTCCACTTGACTTTTTCTGTGGAAGTTCAGCGTTTGCCAGCGTATCAACTATTTTTAACGCGCTACTCACGCGTTGGCCTAAAACGTTTTGGTGTGACAGGGCCATAACCAATTCAGTTGACATGTGGTTAAAAATCTTAAGGCCCTGTCACACATTGACGACTTCGATAAAGTTCTCGTAACGTTCTTGAAAAAGTGACAGAACGCAGAAGAACGGTGAGGTCAGAGGAAAGGCGCTATATGGTGGTTGTCATTGTTCATTTGCGTTCACTCACCGTTCTAGAACGTTCTTCTCCGCCCATCTGCCAACCTCAACGTTCCAGTACAGTTTGAGTGCAGTTCATTAAATTCTTGAAGATATAGCTGTGATTATTCGATATACGATGTGCTCTGCTTGAATGTAGTCTACGGAATGATCGAGATGCTGCGTTCTGTCGGCATTTTATACCAATTGTCAAAGATCGCAACACGGGCGCAGAGAACGGTACATGGTGGGAGGACGGGCGGAGGAAGGTCGTAAAGAGCAGACGAAGAACGGCAGAAGAACTTTGTAGAACGCGGTAAAACTTATACCGGACAGCAATGGGACGAAGGAAAGACGTAGAAAACGGAACAAGGACTGTAGAAACCCTTTAGAGGGACGCAAACAGTTCGGTCATTGGTCATTGCATTGGTCAGAAAAGACAAATGAAAGAACGCAATAAGGTCGTACGGCAAGAACGCTATAGTGTGACAGGGCCTTTAGCTTCTACATAGGCAGAAATCACAGTCTAGTTTCGATGTTTATGTCGTCAATGGGCAAGGTGGTTGTGTTATTCTGCTTTGCTCCACTTATTGCAGTGGTAGATGTCGTTTTCCTGGCTCGGCCTTTGCATTCAAACGCCTCTCTGAACGCAGAACGGTAAGCCGGGTTCACGGCACCGTAGATCAACGGATTAACCATTGCATTGATGTACTGGGGTACAATGGATATCCATCTGCTTCCTGATCCTAATGCAACCCGAAAGGGATCAAGAATCTGAGCCATAAAACAGATCCATTTAGACAGACTGAAGATGCGATATGGGGCTTGGCATAAGAAAAACACTGTGCCGTTAGCGATCAGCATTTTCGCTAGTCGATTTCTCATAAGAGTTGCATTATAATCTTTCTTTACTGTAATATTTTTGTTCGGGCTGCGTTTGTTGAACTTTTGTAAGATTCTTACATACATGAAAATGTTGGCCACCATTGCGATAATCCAAGGAATATTTAGCAGGGGCGGAATGATGTAGTCTACCCAAGGCGACACAGGACCACATTTTGCATAGCTGGATGGGTAGTCCAGAAACGCATCCACATCGGGCCACTGGAGGCAAAGTACGTTGAGAACGAGATAACGCGGAGATGTTGAAACGGAAAATAGTAACCCCACCAGCCAGCAGAGTGCAATCATTCTAATTGTGCGTCTTTGTCTGCGGATAGTGAGATGTTTAATAGGATGGCACAGAGCGAGGTATCTCTCGAAAGATACCATGGTAACCAAAGCAATGGACGCAAAGTAGCCGATATTTTCTACACTGACAAAGCTGAAACACTGGGCAGCATTGGTAAATGGATCGTGAAATGCCACAACGGATGCAGTGTATCTCCATATGTTGTGTAGGGACCCCAAACTCAGGTAGAGAAGATCAGCAAGTGACAAGTGTGCCAGGTACATGTTGGTATCTGATCTCAGTTTGCGTACGACAAACAAGAATGTCAAGTTAGTGATGATACCAAGGCACAAGATGATGGGCATGACGATGGTCGTAACAGAGACATCCAAGGGAGTATATAGCCACGAAGAAACTGCCTCCTGACTGATGTTGCGGGTATCCTGTTCACTGCACTCACCCGATGTTATACCTGTCCCCATGATGGTTATACGTGTAGTAATTAGTTATACAGGTAGATCATCAATCTGTCTTAACAGGCCTTTCGTTGCAAAAGTCCTCAAGCCACCGGACGGCACGGATCGTTACTGCCTATCTCCACACCACGTGCAGCCCGTTTTGAAACCCCAATCGTTGATGAGGATACCAAACTATGAATGCTGTACTAGTGGGGCAGGTGGGGGAATCTGATGAGAACGCGCCATGGATGCAGGTTGTGGTTGCAGTTCAAAATATCACTTGGCTAATTTTAAATTGAAATCGAAATGTTAGAATATTGTTTTCTCGGATTATGCAGCATTCACAGGCATAATTCACAGGTTGTTTGTCAAGCACCTTTCTTTATATTTTTAGCACTTTTGCTGCTTCAAACGATAACAATGTACAACCGACAAATGGTATATTAGAGAGGTTTCGCCTGCGAACGGATATGGTTAGCTTAACGGATACGTCATCAATTTTCGCGGACTTATGACGTCACATTACTCACTATCCGCTAACCATAGACATGGAGTTTTTTCTCCATGTCTATGTGCTAACCGTGCAGAAGGCACGGATATCTCGCTCGCTACACGTAAGTATAAAACGCGTACGGATAGCTAAACGTACGCGTACGCCTATCCGTTCGTATGCGAAACCTCTCTATTGTCCCTTTAATGTCCGAACGTTTAATAAACACCTACGTCAATAATAAACAAGGTGTTCATGTCGTTAACACTACCAGCAACATATTAATTATTTGCTGAATAATCAATGACTTCGCCTCATAAAGGTACTATGCATGTCCAACTTGACATAATTCGTTCTCGATGACGCCTATAAGTCGTGCAAGTGTTTTCAAGTGAGCTTACTGCTGTTTGAGGAGAACTATTTGGCGCTCTTCTAACTTATGACGAAACTCGTAGTAGTTTGACTCACGGTGTATCTCTTCATTCATAGAGTAAATGCACTTGCTGACATTTCAGATTTCAAACTTTTTAGTAAATGTAGGTTCAACAATCTACCAAACATGGGAGCAGGAATAACGTCAGCCGAGTGTAGCGAACGAGATACGGTCAATATAAGCCAACGGGCGGTTTCTTTGTGGCTATATACTCCCTTGGATGTCTCTGTTACGACCATCGTCATACCCACCCTCTGGTGCCTTGGTATCATCACTAACTTGACATTCCTGTTTGTCGTTATCCGCGTACCCAAACTGAGATCAGATACCAACATGTACCTGGCACACTTGTCACTTGCTGATCTTCTCTACTTGAGTTTGGCATCTACCTTCCATGTGTTGCGTTACATAGATTCCCCAGTGGCCTACCATATCGCCTTGTCGAGTACCGCCCAGTGCATTTCCTATTTCATTTTCACCAATACCGGCTACTTTGCATCCATTGCACTCGTTACCATGGTCTCCTTCGAGAGATACCTCGCCCTGTGACATCCTATTAAACATCTCGCCATCCGCGGACGAAGACGCACCCATAGGATAATTGCACTCTGCTGGCTGGTGGGGTTACTGTTTGCCGCGTTCACGTCGTTGAGTCAGGCAGTTATTCATGTGCAGTGTTTGCGTTGGCCGGATGTCGACGCCTACCAAGACTACCCATCGAGCAGAGCGTACTGTGCTCCGGTAGCACCGTGGGTTAACTACTACAATCCACCGGTGCTGGATATTCCTTGGCTCCTTGCCATGGTGGCCAACAATTACATGTATGTGCGCATCATACACATGCTCAACAAACGGAGCGGTCAAAGCTTGGCAAGTAACGACCTTAACGCAATTCAGATCCGAAATCAAGTGGCCAAAATGCTGGTGGTCAACGGCGTGGTTTTCTTCCTCTGTCAAACCCCGTATCGCGTCTTTAGTTTGTCTGAATGGATCTGTTCGTTGATTGGCGTTCGCAATCCTCTCCGGTTATCACGCATCGATGTCTGGATTGCCAATATTCCCCAGTTCATCAACACTGGCTCATCGAGGAGTAATGGCATACAGGTGTGACACGGACTAGAAATCTTGCTTTCGTATTTTAATGTAATTCGAACTGTAAATAAACAAACAAATAAGAGATCCTGAATACATGTCATCCTAAATCAAGGGTGCTAACTTATCAGTAAGAAAGTGGTTCTTAAAACTCTCCTTTAACCTTCATAATAATCCCGAAAATACTTGGGAAACATATCAAACTTTCCTTAGTTCTCAGTAACGTCCTTCATAGATAAACAATCCCTAATTTCTCTTATCTGGTCTGAAACTGGTAAAGCTGGGAAACTTCTTATACGTTCATGTACTTCATCTGCATGTAATTTGTAAACAAGTTGCATGTACATGTACATGTACATGTACCCTAAGTTCAACCCTTATTCCTCCATGGTTCAACATGAAAACTGGTGAAATATGTCTGCTTTTATAAGGGCTTATATCATCATAAAAAACAACTGACAAACTACTCACTTCTTTGGCAAGACTCTAGGATAACCAGGTGTCCATAATCTCTGAAGTAGAAACTGATTAACTGCTGGTTTAACTACAAACTTTTCGGCTAAAAACTGCTACAGTAAAACATGCTGAAACATGGCTGACAAAAACACATGTAAACAATAAACTACAGTCAATAGAGGGCGCTCTTCAAGCTACAGTCACAATCTCACTGGCTCAGTGGAACATCCTCGCCCCGATGAGCGACTAGTCCTCATCATAACCTTCTGCCGGGTAGATCACTGCTATCTTTGTGATAGGCCTCTGGTACTCTCCGCTCTCAGTCTTCACCTTCACGTTCCTTACCATGCCATCCAATCCAGGGAAGACCTCGAGAACTCTACCGACACACCACTTGCCCCGGACTGCATTGGTATCTGACACAGTTACCACATCACCAACCCGTACGTTACGCCTTTCAGCTCTCCATTTCTTGCGTGGTACCAGGCTGGGTAGAACATCTCGGCTCCAGCGCTTCCAGAAAGAGTCGATGATCTTCTGCACAAACTCCACGCGGTGCCTAGGATTTTTGGTCTCCTGGAATGGCCCCTGAGGAACATCAGTCGATGCCCTTCCAAGTAGTATATCATTCGGACTCAGGTAGGAACCATCATCTGGGTCGTTTGGGATCCTTCCAATCGGGCGTTGGTTTACGAGGTTCGCAACTTCTAGTAAAACTGTGTAAAGCTCAAATGGAGTCAGCACCTGAGCCCCAACAGCCCTTTTCAGCGCGGTCTTGCAGCTCTTGACTAATGCCTCTGCACACCCATTTTGATGTGGTGCTCTTGGTGTGATGAACTTCCATTCCATGCCTTTCTCTGCCCCGAACTGTTTCAGCTCTTCGATGTTCCAACCTTGAATCATCTTTTGAAGTTCCCGTTGTGCTCCGACCAGTTGGGTCCCGTTGTCACTAATCATCTTAGCTGGATAGCCTCTAATAGAGAAGAATCTGCGAAGCACTTGAATGTATTCCATAGTGGAACAGTCTACTGCTAGCTCTAGGTGCACTGCTCTGGTGTTCAGGCAAGTAAAGATCACTCCATAGTGTTTGGCTGTCTTGTTACGTCCAATCTTCACTTGGTAGGGTCCAAAGTAGTCACATGCTGTGAAGTAGAATGGTGGCGTGTATGGTGCCAGGCGTTGCTTCGGTAAATCAGCCATGATCTGTGTCTCAAGTTTGTGCTCTGCTTCTCTGCAAACCACACAGCGGTATTTGATCGTCTTGGCTAGGTTGTGTGCCTTCAGGATCCAGTATCTTTGCCTTGTTTTCGCAACAGTGGTGGCAACTCCCGTGTGGCCCTGTTGGTGTATATTCCGCACAATCAGAATGGAAATGTGATGATCATGGGGAAGCAGTGCTGGGTGCTTTGTAGTGTACAACATCGTAGACTCCTGCAATCGGCCTCCAACCCTTAAGATTCCTGCATCATCGGTGAAGGGACTCAATGACTTGAACTCTCCGTTGGCCATGCGTTTGTGTAGATTTTTCTGTGCCTTGATAATCCAGTAGTTGGCAGCTTCTGTCAGCTCTTGGGGTGAGAGTGGACCCTGTTTAGACTCCTTGTTTACACAAGACTGCATCTTGGCTCGTATGTTCTGGACAAATCGATGAACGTAGGCTGTGACTCTGATTAGCTTTCTCCAGCTGGAATACTTCTTGCCGTCAATGACTTCCTGAGTTTCGGTTGTTATGAATACAGCTTTGGTCTTGTGTCGTTCCTTATCTACCTCTATCTGGTTCACCCTCTCTGCTTCTTGTGGCCAACTTTCTTCTGGGAAGCGCAGGAATTCTGGACCATTTTTCCAACGCTGGGTCAATTGTTTCACAGGTACTCCACGAGAGATGTCATCTGCTACATTCAGCTCTCCTGGAACATGCCTCCACTGTGACGGATCTGTTTGGCTCTGAATCTCGCTTACTCGGTTGGATACAAATGGTTTGAAACCTCTGGCTTGGCTTCGAATCCAAGATAGGGCAATCATACTGTCAGTCATAAACACTGCTTCCTTCACTGGTAGGCGCATTTCTTCCATGATGGCCTGGTACAGCCTTGTACCCATAACTGCTGCCTGCAGTTCCAATCGTGGGATGGTGAGCCTCTTCAGTGGTGCTACTCTAGACTTGGCTGCAACGAATCGGACATCATAGGTGCCATCATATATTTGCCATCGAACATAGGCACAGGCTCCGAAAGCTTCCTCTGAAGCATCGCAGAAGATACACAGCATGGGCACACCAACAGCATTCGACGGGGTGAGACATCTTTTGAAACTGATCTCGTTCAACCCTTTCATCTCTTTGAATAGTTGAATCCAGCGGTCATGATCTGTCTTGGGTATTTCTTGGTCCCAGTCTAGACCCTGTTGCCATAGATGCTGCATTCCAATCTTGCAACGGATTAGAAAGGCTGCAGCAAATCCAATCGGGTCAAAGATCTGTGCAATCTGGCTCAGGATTTGACGCTTTGTTAACTTTCTCTGCATCACTTCTCGGTCATCGGTGGACAAATTCTTGTCCAAGTCCAAGTTGACCTTGTAGTGGAATTCGTCAGTTTTGCGGTTCCATACTGTCCCCAGCACTTTTTCATCAGTTGTGGTGTCCAGAAACTTCATTATCTCGTCTTCCTTGTCACTGTTCTGGTTTTCTTCCAGAGCTTTGTTAGATAGCCAGCCTTTTACTCGAAATCCCCCTTCAGCTAACACCTCATCTATTTCACTCGTCAGCTCCTTAGCCTCATTTACAGTGTGGACGGAATCGCATATGTCGTCCATATACGTGTTCTCTTTTAGGACTCGTGCTGCATCTGGAGATTGTTTCTCGGCAGCCTCAGCTGTTTTCCTCAGGGCGATCTGTGCCATGGCGGGAGCTGGCTTATCCCCAAACGTCAGAACTGTCTTGATGTAAACATCAGGTGTACGGTCAGCATTTAGGTTTCTCCACAAGAAGCGATGAACATGCTGATCACGCTCTGGAATCAGAATTTGGTGGTACATCTTTGAGATGTCTGCAATGACTGCCACTTCATTTTCACGGAACTTCATAATGACTCCAAATAAGTTGTTTAGAAGGTCAGGCCCCTTGTACCAGTAGTCATTCAGACATTGCCCATGGTAAGTTGCAGAAGAATTGAAGACGATTCGGAGAGGTGTGCTCTTACTTTCTGGCCTCAGAACTCCATGATGAGCGATGTAGTGTACAGGACCTTTGTATGACTTTAGCTCAGTTTCAGACAGCATTCGGGCAAACTTCTTTTCCACCATTTCCTTTATCTGGGCATCATAGGCTTCTGCATGAGTTGCGTTTTTTGCAAGTCGGCGTTCTGTTGAATAGAGCCTCTTCTCTATCTGGATCTTGTTATCCGGTAGCTGTTTCGGATCCCTTTTCCAAGGGTAAGGGACGGTCCATCGGTTTCCATCTCGGGTACAGGATTCTTCTATTATTTTGGCTTCCTTTAGTTCTACTGGGCTGAGCTTTTCTGGTTCACATGTGCAGGACTTCACAGCTACTCCCATAGCTTCAGTTTTCCAGAAATCTGTCATGTCTACTGGTGCTGAGAACTTCACATGGAGAACTCGGCTTGTCTTGGTTTGGTCCCCAGGGCCGGTTCCAAAAATCACCCAACCAAGTGGTGATTGGCGGGCAATCAGATTCTGGGCTTCATGGGTTTCACCAGCATGTATGCTTGCATGATCAATGCCAATGAGTAGATCGACTGGGCCGCTACCTCGATGGAGACTGCTTGGATGCAGTTTGAAGAGTTTGGCCATCTCTGATAGGTCAACTTCAGCAATATCGTCGCTTATGCAGGGGATACCAATGGCAGTAATAGTGTAAGTTGGACCTTTGTGCTTCGGACGAAGACGGATCTCATAGACTTTTGTTTGAAGCTCTTCTTCTTCTCCTCCCACTTTGGTGATGATAGTATTTACATCCTTTCCCTTGAGCTTCAAGTTTTCGGCGAGGGACTTTCTGATCAATGATATCTGTGCCCCGGAGTCAAGAAGGACATTTGCTGATTGAGTAATCTGGGTTCCCATGATCTGCACTTGTAGGACTGGTAGTAATACTTCTGCTCGGGTTGTACTTACTGCAACGTTGACTGAACCGGTGGCTTGCTGGGGGGTAAGATGCAGTAACTGATGGTGAAAGTGTTTACACTGGATTCCGTTCATCATCTCCGTGCACTGTCGTCTTCTCGAACATGTAGACACATTATGGCCTTTTCCTGCCCTTTTGAGGCAGCTGAAGCAGACATGGTTTTCTTTAACCATCTTAAATCGGTTTCCTGGACTCATCCCCTTGAACTTCTCACACTGGTCTGTCCAGTGGCTGGAAGCGTGACAAATCCAGCACTTGTCACGAAGCGGCATTGAGTTTTGGTCTTTCTGCTGAATGTGATTGATGCTTGATCGGGGACTTTGAGCTACACATCGTACTGATGCCGTTGCCCTCATCCTCGATTTCATTTCTGATGACATCCAGTCTAGCAGTCCTTGTAGTGTCGCCATTTCTTTTTCCCTTTCCAAGTGTCTGGACCACACCTTCCGGTCGTCAGAGTTCATTTTCTGCTCAATGACTGCTAGCATATGATTATTATCCATGTCGTTCCGTCGCCCCACCTCCTTCAATGTGTTATAACTCCTTCTCACAAGATGAACTAACTCACAGAATCTGGCGTCTTCTCCGTCTCGGAGTGGCTTAAACTTCATGATGTCTTGGGTGACGGTGTCAGTAATGAATCGTGGATCCCCATATATGGAGTCGAGATACTCCCAGGCTGCATCGTAGTCGGACCCAATTCCCTTAATCAGCTCCAACGGCTTTCCTTGTAGGCATGTACGTAACAGTGTGATGGCATCCCTCTTACCATACCTCTTATCGACCATGTGCTTGAAGTCATCTTTAAAGATGGCGTATTCTCTGACATCCCCCGTGTACTTGGGCATCTTTGGCTTTTCCATTTTAAACCCACAGAATTTGTCGATATCATGGGTTGTTGTATTCACTTTCTTCTGCTCTTCCTCCTGATTACCTGCTTCATGTATGCTGATATGGCTATCAGATTCAGTTATCTGCTTGACACTGGATATTTGCTCTGCACTGGAACTGGACTGCTCTGCACTGGAACTGGAACTGGACTGCTCTGCACTGGAACTGGAACTGGACTGCTCTGCACTGGAACTAGTTTGCTCTGTACTGGCACTGTCTTCTGCTTTCGGGTTTAACTCTTTTTCAGTAGGTGTTGGAGTTAGATGATCTTTTGCCTCACACTGCAACTCTATGAACTTTTGTTGGCATTCTTCCAACCATTTCTCTTCGGCAATAAATTCATCATCATCAAAAATCTGCTCGGTATAAGCCTCATGCTTCTGAACTAGGTTGTCATACACCAGTTCAAACTTTTCAAGCTGACTTGAAATTTCAACGGTTGCCCTGTTACCTTCAATCATCAAGCGTAGGGCTTTTCCCTGTCTTGTCAGTGCCGCCTTGGCATTCCGTCTTTTGACCTTCAACCCCTTTACTGTGGAGTCGGTCATTCTGATACAAATGCTGTGCTGTACTCCCTTCTGATCCCAGGTTAGCAGAATAGAATTCGAATGTTGTGGCTCATCGAGGAGTAATGGCATACAGGTGTGACACGGACTAGAAATCTTGCTTTCGTATTTTAATGTAATTCGAACTGTAAATAAACAAACAAATAAGAGATCCTGAATACATGTCATCCTAAATCAAGGGTGCTAACTTATCAGTAAGAAAGTGGTTCTTAAAACTCTCCTTTAACCTTCATAATAATCCCGAAAATACTTGGGAAACATATCAAACTTTCCTTAGTTCTCAGTAACGTCCTTCATAGATAAACAATCCCTAATTTCTCTTATCTAGTCTGAAACTGGTAAAGCTGGGAAACTTCTTATACGTTCATGTACTTCATCTGCATGTAATTTGTAAACAAGTTGCATGTACATGTACATGTACATGTACCCTAAGTTCAACCCTTATTCCTCCATGGTTCAACATGAAAACTGGTGAAATATGTCTGCTTTTATAAGGGCTTATATCATCATAAAAAACAACTGACAAACTACTCACTTCTTTGGCAAGACTCTAGGATAACCAGGTGTCCATAATCTCTGAAGTAGAAACTGATTAACTGCTGGTTTAACTACAAACTTTTCGGCTAAAAACTGCTACAGTAAAACATGCTGAAACATGGCTGACAAAAACACATGTAAACAATAAACTACAGTCAATAGAGGGCGCTCTTCAAGCTACAGTCACAATCTCACTGGCTCAGTGGAACAAACACGATAATTAACCCGCTGATCTATGGCGCTGTCAATAAGCAATATCGGATAGCATTTGTGCAGGCATTTCGTTGCAAAAATCCCCAAGCCACCGGACGGCACGGATCGTTACTGTCTATCTCCACACCACGTGCAGCTCGTTCTGAAACATCAACTGTTGAGGATACCAAACTTTGAATACTAGTGGGGCAGATAGGGAAAATGTTTGAGGGAATTGTGCCTTCGGTGATGCAAGCATGACATTTGGCACACTGTTAGAGTATGTCAAAAGGAAAGATATTTGGATATAGGGCCATCTCAGATTTGTTCTTTATATAAATATTGCTAGAATAACAAGAAATGAAAGTCATTTTCAAAATTTCCAAAATTGCTTGTTATTCTACCTATGTTTTTATTTAACAAATTTGTATTGGACAAATCTCCAATGGCAATCAATCCAAATATCTTTCTTAGTAGTATACACCATTAGTAATTGCTTGAATTATCATAAATGGGTAGATTTGGGGGGTTGTATTTCATAGTAAATATCGTTTAACTGACTTTTCCGAAGCTTTACAATCATGGATGCCGAGAAAAGCACGAAAAACAGCGTCTGTTTTCAACCGGGGTCGAGCCGTTTTTCTTATGTTATCTTTGGTTTTTTCCCGATCAACGTCCGGCGATCGCGAATTTTTCTTAATAATTCGGTAGTAAATATTTTCGACTGTGTGCCAAATTCCGTGCTCGTATCATCGGAGGGACAATCCCATAACTCATCTGCCGCACTGTTTTGTTTCAGTCATGTTGAAGTCGGTTTTTTTTCTTCAAGTTGATCAAAACCCGTGTTCTTCAAGATTCGACTTGTTTTGTTTTTCTCAAAACGAATCGCATTAGGGCCTATGTGTTTTATTTCGTTGCACGTTTTCAATCCCCTGAAATTTGGGTCTCGGACAGCAAAATAAACTCCAGACATTACATAACAATTGCCAGAGCAGTTTGTTTTGCTGCATTTAGAACTGATGTTGATGATCTACTAGATAAATTAGGCTGGGTGCGACTGTAGGAAGAACCAGAGATTATCATACTGCTATCTTAGTGTATATAAATGTATTAATAAGCTTTCTTCCGCTTATTTTGCTTCATTTCAACATATTATTTATTCTTACATTACTAGGGCTAAGATTCATGGTCAACTTCAGTTGAATAATTAATTAACCTCAATAAAGTTCAAAACATGTTTTGTTGTAGAGAGGCCAAATTGTGGAATACAATTTCAGCGGTATATGTATAGTGATTAATTTGGTTAAGCATTTCATGGTTTAATCGTACTAACCAAATTATCTTTTTGAGAGGAAGTTTAGGTATGTTTGTATTTGACCCCACAATTGTTATATTTCACAAAAATAGAGAAATTGTTAAATGTACACGTGGAACAATCGTTCTTCGTGTACATAATTCAACACCACCTGGGTTTACGGTTAGATGGATTGTTTTGTATTAGAATGAAATCATTCCATTGATTTCATATAGTTTTTGGGCGAGTATAATAAAGGTTTTATATTATGTTATCCATTGCTTACTTTTTCTTTTTTATTTGATGGCGACACAGCATTTGGCTCTCCATACTATACTATAACAATTCCTGGGTAAGAATTCACCCCCTGAATCTGCACAATCCTTTTCCAGGTTGAAAGTGACACTTTTTGGGGGTCAAATTAAACTTGACAAAAAGGCAATTTTGACCCGGAGAAGTGTAATTTTAGACCCCCCAAAAGTGTCATTGTCAACCCAGAAAAAAGATTGTGATTTTGGGGTCAATATGAGTTTTTAGAGAGTAAAATCGGAAAATATCTTATATGCCTAATATTCAGAATTAAGCTGTTTAATACGAATCACATTTAATTTGTTCACATAGTTTGTCACAGCCATAAGGTCATTATTGGTCATTGTTGGTACGCTTTCTAAACCGTGGGTTTGACCACGCTTAAAGTGTCATTGTCAACCCAGAAAAAAGATTGTGATTTTGGGGTCAATATGAGTTTTTAGAGTGTAAAATCGGAAAATATCTTATATGCCTAATATTCAGAATTAAGCTGTTTAATACGAATCACATTTAATTTGTTCACATAGTTTGTCACAGTCATAAGGTCATTATTGGTCATTGTTGGTACGCTTTCTAAACCGTGGGTTTGACCACGCTTAAAGTGTCATTGTCAACCCAGAAAAAAGATTGTGATTTTGGGGTCAATATGAGTTTTTAGAGTGTAAAATCGGAAAATATCTTATATGCCTAATATTCAGAATTAAGCTGTTTAATACGAATCACATTTAATTTGTTCACATAGTTTGTCACAGTCATAAGGTCATTATTGGTCATTGTTGGTACGCTTTCTAAACCGTGGGTTTGACCACGCTTAAAGTGTCATTGTCAACCCAGAAAAAAGATTGTGATTTTGGGGTCAATATGAGTTTTTAGAGTGTAAAATCGGAAAATATCTTATATGCCTAATATTCAGAATTAAGCTGTTTAATACGAATCACATTTAATTTGTTCACATAGTTTGTCACAGTCATAAGGTCATTATTGGTCATTGTTGGTACGCTTTCTGAACAGTGGGTTAGACCACGCTTAAAGATGCCACGCTTAAAGATGTAGCTTTATGGGTCAAAGGTCGCACAGTGACGACAACTAAGACAAAGTCATATTTGATCAATTGAAAATGCAACCAGCTTTATGAATTTGTTGGATGTTATGAAATGTGCAGAAACAATGTCGATGACGTACCGTGATCAGACCGACATTAATGTTAGACAATTTACAAATTGTAATTTCCATTAAAATGTTCACTAACGGTCGTTTTAAACGCACATGCATGTCGGTCATACGTAATTAATCTATCAATTAAATTGTTTAAACTTAGTTCGTTGAACTGTGTGTTATTATTATAACTTAATAATTTGTAACAAATTATTTTTAAAAATGACATATTTCAATTACATGCCGTAATCGCACAAACACTAGCCTTGTGTAGCCTTGGTTGCAAGACGTCCTAATCGCGGTATGCAGCGCTTGTAGGCTTGTAGGCTGCCAGCGTACGCTGTATAGAACACGCCATGACCTTGGTTTACCCAGCAAGATATGGGACCGAGCGACTTCCTCTTTAGTCCCTCATATCTATACACTCCCTAGGCTAGTGTTACCTAACTCACCCCTCTCCGCCCCCCCTAAAAACCTCAACAGAAATCACAACATTCCGCAAGCACAAAGACCGCCATAAAGAAGGGGGGGGGGTCTCTTCGTCTCATGCTTCATAAGCTTCTTGGCTAACTCACATAATCGCTCGAAAAATTCCGAGTACATTTATGTCGCATTTGCATGCGCGTGTGACGTTGCGTGCATAATTACGTGATTATTCACGCAACGTCACACGCGCCTGCAAATGCGAAACAATTCTGCTCGGAATTTTCAAATGGAACGGAGAGCTGACATGTAACATCTGTTGTTGTTGGTTTTTAGTTATTAATGGTGGACATAAACTACAGGAATAAAACAAGGACGATAGGGCAGATGAGAATGTTATAGGCTTGTTATGTTAAGCTGACGGCGGCAGGGATGGTTGCGCCTGCACAAAAAAAGACGACTGTGTCTATTGACTTGACTTCAAGTCTACGTACACTGCACAGAATCCCAACAAAAAATTGATGCACAGTATCCAAACAAAATCGAAAAACTTCGACATCTCTTGGAAATTTACTCATAACTCTGTCAAACATTATCAGATTTGGACGTATGATGTCTCATTTTAAAATGAAAACGTGTATCTTTCAAATCATATTAGTTATTATCTATGTTGGTTACACATTCTACGTGTGGTATTCCTTTATATTTTGTTTCGGTGTTTGTATACGCCCTTTATAAATGGGTACCGGCATTTGCTGGGGAGTAACGTGCGAAGAACTAGAAGTAAAATCCAGGCGTGACGTATTCCTATTGTTCCTGCACGACATTACTAGCCGGTAATGGCTTGTTAGACAGAAACTCATCATTAACCAGCACAATAACTCATCGTTACCAGCACAATAACTCATCGTTACCAACACAATAACTCATCGTTACCAATACAATGATATTGCTGTCCATTATCAAGTAAACAAACACAACAGTACTGTATCACTGTGCCAACCAAATGGAACACAAGTCAAAGGTAAAATGCTCTGAGAGCATAATAAAAGGGCCAACGGGTTTCCAGTTAAAGTAAAATGCTGTGCGAGCATTCCAGCTAAAGTAAAATGCTGTCTCAGCACTGCACTCGCGTCAAAAAGGAAGTGGACAAGAGAATGCCAACGGGTTTTACCTCTTACCCCCCCCCCCCCCCCCCCCAACAAGCGCAGACCGAGCGAAAGGTCAGCAGGTGTGGGCCACTAGTTCGGTGTGGGCGGGTCGAAACCGTTGCCCTCCCACCTCGCCCCCTCCTCCCATAGCAGCATGGACTCACAATCGGGTAGTCTAAAGCACCGACTCAATGAGCCAATGAGAGAGAGACACACGCATTGGAGGGGAAAGCGCTGCACTCTCTGCGAGAGAGAGAAGGCCGCAACGCAAGAGAGTGGGAAGGCGATCACCGGCTATGTAACGCGGTCGGTGGTCACGTAGCTGAATAACTGGCACGAAATGGACGGCGCGTAAACAATAACTCGTGCTCGCGCGATAGGGCGGATGAGCACGAGCTTATAAATAAGCTTATAATGGGCTTATTAACGGATAATCTCGACGCGCGCTGTGGGGCCACGGTGAAGTTCACTTCTTACCCGCTCTGTGCGCGCTGTGTATCAAGTAGTAAGTATGCTGCTGTTGGCGCTCACATGTTTCCGTGCAAAAGTTGTTGAGTATTGAAGCACGGTGACATCGTTTTTTTTGGAATCTGGCACACTTGTCGGATGAATTAGAGAAAGCGTGCGTTCGCTGTGTATTTGCGAGCGTTTGTGAGACAAATGCGCGCAAGGCACAGCTACGTACAGTGGTCTAAAGGCGGAGAAAGAAGGCGGTGCTAAGTAGAATTGTCATTGTCAACTGACGTGATGACCTGTTGCAGTGTATGAAGTGCAACCATATGCAGGCACAGGCGCTCATGCATTAGGTGTAGCCGACAGATGCTGAAAGTACGCCGGCGCAGATGTGCATGCAAAGCGGAGCGAAGGCTGTCAAGTGTCTTGGGCTAGCTGGAGGGTGTAGGTTAGAATTATGGGCGTAGCTAGTATGCACCAGAGTAGAAGAGCGTGCATAGCGGCACCTAGGACCTCTCAGACAGTGTCGTCAGTGCAGGAGAGCGCGCAGCGTATATCGAACATTGGTGATAGTACTCTTTATAGCAACGCAAAACCAAAATTGAACTCCATCCAAGCCGTAAGGGCTATCTTACGATGACCCACCAGCATTAGTGTATGCAAATAAATGCAGTGATTACGGTACGGTGCTAACCAGTTAACATCTACTGCTCGATGGGAGGGCAACGGTTTCGACCCGCCCACACCGAACTAGTGGCCCACACCTGCTGACCTTTCGCTCGGTCTGCGCTTGTTGGGGGGGGGGGGGGGGGGGGGGGAGAGGTAAAAGGTAAAACCCGTTGGTATTCTCTTGTCCACTTCCTTTTTGACGCGAGTGCAGTGCTGAGACAGCATTTTACTTTAGCTGGAATGCTCGCACAGCATTTTACTTTAACTGGAAACCCGTTGGCCCTTTTATTATGCTCTCAGAGCATTTTACCTTTGACTTGTCCACTTCCTTTTATTTAGTAGCTTGTGTTTGAACAGTAAGAAGTTTTTCGCGCGCCGACAGAATGCATGCAGTCACCGTCCGCCGCCATGGCAACAAGCTCACGCAAGCGCGCTTCGTGCGCGTCACGGTTGTCGGCGCGACTGTCGTAATGGCCCTGTCACACCAGAACGTTTTGGGCCAACGCGTGAGTAGCGCGTTAAAAATAGTTGATACGCTGGCAAACGCTGAACTTCCACAGAAAAAGTCAAGTGGAACCGTGATTTCAGCGTGTCCATAACGCGTTTTTAATGGGTTCATAGCGTTCGCCAGCGCGTGAGTAACGCGTTAGTAACGCGCTCGACGACTGATGAACGACTGCCCAGCGCGTGAGTAGCGCGTTCCAACGCGCGCCAGCGTACTGCAACGACCACATGATTAGTTATATAAAAAGCCGACGCGCTACTACACTAATGGCCCTGTCACACCATAACGTTTTAGGCAAAGGTGTTGGAATCATTCGGTAACACGCGGGTAAACGTTGACCAACGCTAGGCCAGCGTTCGCAACACGCTAAGCGCGTTACCCACACGCTGGAACACGCTGTCACACGCTGAGGCAAAAATACATTTTTCAACATACCTAAAACTTTCAGCGTTTGCCAGCGTGTGACTGCACACGCTGGCGGCGCACAGGATGGTCGTTACTCACGCGCCGAACGTGCTAGACGATCGTTACCAACCCACTACTCACACGCTGGCGACCCGCTGTCGTGTTTTTACTATAAATCAGTGATACGTTCCTCACACGCTGAGCGCGTTCCTCGCACGATACTCACGCACTGGCATACGCTATGAACCCGTTATCAACCTGTATGAACACGCTGAAATCACGGTTCCACTTGACTTTTTCTGTGAAAGTTCATCGATTGCCAGCGTATCAACTATTTTTAACGCGCTACTCATGCATTGGCCTCAAACGTTCTGGGGTGACAGGGCCATAACCAGCGTGTCGCCAGAGTATGCCAGCGTACGCCAGCGTGCGCCAGCGTGTGAGTAGCGGGTTGATAACGATCGTCTAGCGTGTTCGACGCGTGAGTAACAAACCTCCAACGCTCTGCCAGCGTGTGCAGTCACACGCTGGCAAACGCTGGAAATTGTATGTATGTTAAAAAAAAAATGTTTTCCTCAGCGTGTGACAGCATGTCCCAGCGCGTGAGTAACGCGCTCAGCGTGTTGCTAACGCTGGCCAAGCGTTGGTCAGCGTTTGCCAGCGTGTTGCCAAAATTACAACACGTTACTCACGCGTTGGCCTAAAATGGTCTGGTGTGACAGGGCCATAAGCGGCAAACTCGGCGTCGACAGCGGCCGACTGCAACTGCCGCAGACGCTCGCGCTGCTCTTTGCGCTTCGGTTGCGCCCGCTTTTGCGGTGGCGGCGCTGCGCTGCTTGGCTGCGCGGATGTGCTGGTGGCGGCGCGCTTGGGCAGATTTTTCACTGCAACGCTCGCGCGCTTCTTTTTGGCTTTCGCCGTACGAGCGCTAGCGACGTGACCGAGCATCGTCATGTCGGCGCCGGGCGACTGTACGATTTGCATGGCAGGCGTTGGGAGCGACGTCTGCTCGACCGTCACGGGCGGCGCCAGCAGCGCTTTTGCGCCCGGTTGCGCCCACCACTGCGCATCCTCTTTGAAGAGGAGCTTGATGATGGTGGCCGGCGACGGCGGCAGCAGCGCTTTGACGCCCGTGTGCGCCCACCACTGCGCATCCTCTTTGAAGAGGCGGGCGATACGCCGCTTGTGCGTGCGCAGTCGGCGCATTTTCTCGTATGCCGCGTAGAGGCGCGCGCAAATGTACTCGGAGGGTAGACTTGACCCAAGTCGGACTTACCATGGAGTTAAGACTACCAATTTGCTTTCGTCAATCCGGCCGAATAGTTATGTGCTTTGTTGGCCTTAGAAAAAAGGCGCCGTCATCTGGTTGTCGTTCCGCTATCGGCATCAACGCGATGTCATCATGTCAGTGCAGTAAATCCGACTTGACGGATCGGCCAATCAAACCCCCCGCGGTGATATGTAGTTATTCATAAATTATTTGCATACGCATCACATGGTTATGGCGATGTATGCCAAATAAGTCCGCCAATCGGTACGGACTCGCTAGACCGCTAACGGACTATGAAGGAATGGTAGGCAGTACTGTCACTAGATGCCTTTTTCAAATTAAATAACTGCGTCCATACTTCGTTTATTTAGTTAGAGTATGGTATAGTGCAAACTTAACGGCCGGACAATGTACACGATAGCAAGACTATTAAACCGTTTGTACATTTACACATAATGTACACTATGCACATGTGTATGTCCATTGTACATCACAATGTCCACGTATGTCCGTCACACAACTGGGTCAAAGTTCATATTATTACAGATATATGCTAATTTATACAATTCTGCAATTTGATTGGCCGCTACCGTTTTCGGTAGATGAGCCCATAGGTTGTGTACAAACGTGTGGCAGATCCGTCAAGTCGGGATTTCTGAACCACACATGAGCATGGGTGGCGCATGAGAGCGCGCTACTGATAAGCGTGGACGTGACGCGAGGCGCACAGTGTGGATGACCATGAGCAATGTTACCACATAATCCCGACTTGGATCAAGTCTACTCGGAGGGCAGCTGGCTGCACTTGCCGGCACACACATGTTTGTGCGGCAGTGAGGTGCCCTTGTACTGCGGCGGGCTGTTGTTGCAGAGTGTCAGCTCACTCTCTCGCTTGGTGATGGTGAGCGGCGCCGGCGCATGGAACTTGGGGCGTCGCTTTCGATGCGGAATGCGCGCCATGCGGTCGCGACGCGCGTCCAGCCATATGTGCATGAACTGCGTGTAGAGCAGCTGCACGTGCTGGGCCGGACGCGTGTCGTCGCGTGGCTGCGCGGAGTGACTGCGCCGACGCCGATTGATCTTATGCGCCCTATCGCGCGAGCACGAGTGCGCCCGCGCGCGATGCGCCGCCTGCGGCCCGGTGTTGTCGCCGCAGGGCGACTTGGGCATGTGCGCTTGTATCTCGTGCGCGTCGCTAGTGTACTGCGACTGGCTGCTGTCGACGAGTGGCAGCTCACTCTCCCGCGCCCCGTAGGGTTTGCGACGCAGTCGGCGACGCGGCGACGCCTTGGGTGGCCGTCGCTTGTCGGCCGCACTGCGCGCCATTATTTTTTTTAGTTTTGTGTTTTGTTTGAGCGAAGGAAACCTGCAAAAAAACACAATGTAAGTTTGCCGATGTGCGAACAAACAGCAAACGGTTGTTGAGTATAGATGCAAGTTGACACCTCGGTACACGTTGTTCCCACACAAAACAGAACCACCCGTTACAGTTAGTCGAGCCACTAACCTACCCGACTCTAAATAAACCAATCAGCCTACTTTGCCGTCAGACCTACGGTGTTGCGTCTTGCCACAGACCTACGGGCTACTAGTATGTATATACTATATAGTACTGTACACCATTACATTGTTCTCCGTATACCCATTAGCTCCTACCCTGTGAGGAGATAGCACTAGTCAATAGCAGCTGCTACTTCGTTGTTTCTGTCTTAATTGTCTAAATTGGTCACTTTTGAAGCCAAAATACGTTTTAGCTTCGTTATTTCGGGTGTTTTGTTACTTTGTTTAACCCCCCCCCCCCCCCCCCCCTCCTGCGAGTCGGCGTCGTCGTTGTTATCGGCGAACGTCTGCGATTGTGATGATATTGCCCAGCGTCAAGTTGCCGTTGTGCTTCACTACAAAGGGCACACTGTGACTGCTGCAAAAAAGCGAAATAGTTTGACAATTTTCAGCAGGAAATGAAACAAAATTGCGGCAGAAGCAAGAAAGTTAGACAGAAACACAGAATTGACAGAAATTGCCGATAATTTGAAGCGATTCAGACAGCGAAAATTATTACCAGAGCTGAAATTTGTGGTTGTGTGCGCAAGCGTTTTGGCGGCATTTGCGCAGCGCACACTTGCAAACAACGCCGCACAATTGCGCAGTACATGCGCACTGACACTAGCAAATGCTAAAACGCCCGAAACTCACAAAAACGCAAGAAATATCACACATTCTTGCACCGAGTTTCACTTAGGAATGCATTCATTCACAGATGCTTTTAGTGCCGTTTTCGTCGAACTGAGGAAATTCACATGTCAGATGGTCAGATTCGTATGACAACCCCCTCTGAGAAGTCGAAAATCAAAATTCTGTCCCAATATAACTCATGCCCTTGATCTCCTGATCATTTTCGTTATATGGGTTCTTTTCGATTCCGTGGAGCGATCGCGAGTTATTCCAGTCGGACTGAAGAAGAAAGAAAGAAGAATAAAATTAACGCAAAATCGGTTCACTGGCAAAGTAAGGGTGCCGCGGCGCTGCCACTCCCAGCCGGGCGAACCCGTTGGGTGTGACGCTCCCGCGTCACCCTCACATGTCAGAGGGTCAGATTTGTATGACAACCCCCTCTGTCGTCGAACTGAGGAAATTCATTCACATGTCAGATGCAACCCAGTCTCCTTCTTAAATTGTGTACATGTCACAATTTACCAATTGTGTGTATATCACAATTTAAGAAACTGTACATGCGCAGTAATGCTGGCAAAACGGAGGTTGGCCCTCAAAGAGTGAATAAACAAGTGTATGATGTTTTTATTAGTTGCAGTAGTTGTTTAAGTTTGGGATTGGAAAAGGAAAAAGTCGGGTTAGGACGATGGCCACGAAGGAACTACAGAGGGAGCTGTCTGCATACCTGACTACTGATGCGAAGATACCATACGACGAGATGTGCCAGCTGATTGCCGAGACCGCCGGGGAGACCGACGTCGCCTGCGTCCAACAGCTGAGCGACAACAAATGGTGCGTCACCTGCAAGACCGAAGCGGCGAAGACGAAGATCCTGCAAACCGGCCTGCTCGTCGGGCAACACCAAGTAACGTCCACACCGGTGAGCAGGAAACTGACTTTTGTAACCATCCGTGACGCACCATTTGAGTTGCGCGACGTCACCATCTCCTCGGCGCTATCTCCCTACGGCAAGGTGGCCGGCATCAGACGTGGCCACTGGCAAAAACATCTGGGGTGGGAGAACGGCCACCGGCACGCACGTATGGAACTGAGTCGTCCGATCCCATCGTATGTGCGTGTCGGTGGGTACCAACTGAGGGTGAGCTACGACCACCAGGAGAGGACGTGCCGGGTTTGCGGGTTGGCCGGCCACCTGGCTGCGGGGTGCCCGTCAGTTGTGTGCTACAACTGCAACAAGCACGGGCACCGCAGCCGGGAGTGTCCCGAGCCGGTGATATGTCGGGGGTGCGGGGAGACGGGGCACTATGCCGCACGGTGCCCCCGTTCATACGCCGGTCGGCTGCGTGTTTCGGCGTTCACCGGCTCGGACAACGACGACATCGGCGGCGACCCGCAGCCTGAGAGACCACCCACACCACCTCGGGCCAGTCCAGACCCTGCTGTTACCACCCGTCAGGCGAGACCGCCCAGAGTGCCCCGGACCCCACCCCAGGACGCCCCACCGCAGCCGGCCAGACCACCCAAGCCTTCACGGCCCAGCACCCCACCGCAGAGACCATCTGAAGCCGGCACACCCACTGCAGGCGGCACCAAGCCCGCCCGCACAGCCAACCGTCCACCTCGGCGTGGTGCGGGCGTGGCGGGTGCCCCGACCACGGAGAGTATAACGGCAACGGTGTCGATGTCATCGTTGTCGTCGGCAAACACATCGATGACTACGAACGTGTCGCTCCCCTCCGTGGAAGGCGGTGAAAGTAACCCGTGCGTGCCGGACCTCCCGTGGATAACGTCGGACGAGAAAACTAGGGACTGGGCGGAGATGGTAGCGAGTGCGGAGGCGGAGATCCAGCAAGAGATGGAGCGACGGAGCCAGGATAGAAATTCCGACGGGTCCGTCGCGTCCGTGACATCCACCGCCTCCGTAAAACGCTGTCACCATTCCTCGGATTCCCCTGAGGAATGGTCGACGATACGACAGAAAAAAACAACAGCTACAACAAAGAAGAAGGCACGAGCCAACAAAAAATGAACTGTTTTCTTTGGTGGTGGGTAACGTGAGTTGTTTTGTTTAAATAAGTGGTGGTGGGTTTATTCCCTTTGTGTGTTTTGTAAATAATAAGATGTAAATTTTATGTAAATAATTCCACAGTTGTGCGTTTTTCGTAAATTATAGGAAGAGTCAATTTTGTTTTGTGTGTAAATAACATTCCAGTTGTCCATTATTGATAGTAATCCAAGCGTTTCTTTTGGTGGAGGGTTATGTCCCTAGTGCGGTTTATTTAATGTTTGCATTGTCAAAACAAGTTGTATTTAATTTTTATATTGTAAATACTGTGACCGTTGTGTCTATGAGTGTTTGTTTTGTTTACAAGAATAAAACAATTTAAAAACTAAGAAAAAAACAATTCATATTACCGCATTAACAGCAATTCTTATTATTGTTATTATTTGACGCAAGTTTAATTGCATTGTATCTCAAGTTTTGTTTTTCTTTCTGTACCCTAACCCGACTTTTCCCTTATTCTACCCCAAAACAAAGTAATGAACTTAAACCAACTAATTCAAGTAATAAGAACATCATATCATACACTTGTTTATTCACTCTTTCAAGACCAACCTCCGTTTTGCCGGTATTACTGCGCATGTACAGTTTCTTAAATTGTGATATGCACACAATTGGTCAATTGTGATATGTACACAATTTAAGAAGGAGACTGGGTTGGTCAGATGGTCAGATTCGTATGACAACCCCCTCTGTCGTCGAACTGAGGAAATTCATTCACATTTTTTTTTGTCATTGTCAGATGGTCAGATTCGTATGACAACCCCCTCTGAGAAGCACTGACCTCTACACCTGGACAGATCATTCATTGTTTCGAATTGAAGTCGGCGCGAACTGGAAGTGCAACATGGCGGACCCACGACGTCACTCTGTGAGCCAATCAAATGCCCAGGTGTAGAGTTCAGTGGGTACGGCACGTATGACATAATGTTTATAAATACAAAATGTATAGAGTAAATCCACTGACCACTACACCTAGACATTTCATTGGCTCACAGAAGTGACGTCTTGGGTGCGCCATGTTGCACTTCCAGTTCGCGCCGACTTCAAGCGTTAGCACAGCAGAATATGGACAATGGTCCGTCCAGGTGTAGAGGTCAGTGCTGAGAAGTCGAAAATCAAAATTCTGTCCCACTAGTGTTCATGCGTTTTGCACGTACGTAAGACGGTCATTAAGCTCTTGGCCAATGAAAAGCTCTGCTTTGCTGACTCCGCCCCAAGCTCCAACCCCATCCGACCGTCGACGTCTATAGAATTTCACAACGAGTTCGGTAGCCAATTGTTCAATTTCTTTTCACTCGTGGATTTGCAACAGTGGGGATTAACAACACACTGCCTTCTATTACTTCAATGGTTGTCCGGCAATAAGAACTATTATAGTCTAGGCGATATTTCAAAAAGGGTCTCATCTAGGGCAAGAAGAGGCATCTTTTGAGTAGAAGTTTGTAATACATGTATAGCTATTTTGGGGTGCTGAATCCGAAAATGATGGTCACCAAGCTGGATTTTTAGTGGAAATATGCCTAACTTGCATAAATCTTTAATACCTGTCGTGTAATATATTTGTTTCCATATTTATATTTTTTATTTTGTTTGCAACATTTATTTTGGTGCTTTTACTTACAGTTCCCTTACTTCAATAACATTTTGTAAAGCATATAATTGACTGAATAATTATGAGAACATAGTAACGATCGAAATGGCTAAAAATCATACCCTTAAGTTGGTACCTTGTCTCCGGTTATCATCAAGTAGTCTTGCCAAACCTCAGTATTGATAAGCTTCAAATTTACCTAGTTGCATACTGGCACAGTTACCATATTAAAACCTAATGGAAATCATATGAACAATGATAACATTGTAATATTTAGCCCAGCAAAAATGGGAACAAATTGATGTCCGTAAATTGGGCTAAAAGTTCAAAGTTCAAGGAAATCACTAAAATTATGTGTAAGAAACCATTTGACGTTGACATAATTATAAGCAATAATACTCTTATTTGAGGGATTTCCTTGAACTTGTTTAAGTCTCCCACGTTAGGCAACCCTTCACCGACATTTTAGCCCAATTTACAGCTATCTCATTTTGCCTGTTTTTGTCTGCTGGGCTAACTATCAAAATGTTATCAATGTCCATATGATTTTCCATAAGGGTTTAATACTTGGTGATTTTAAAGCTCATGAAGACTGAAATTTGGCATGACTACTTGATGATATACATTGTATGGAAACAGGTTAAATGCGCGCAACTTTAGGATATAATAATTAGCCATTATGTATCGTTACTATGTTCTCATAATTGTTCAGTCATTTCAGAAAATGTTATTGAAGTAAAAATATGTAACTAGATTCACCAAAACATACTTTTCAACAAATAAAATCTTTTAAAAAATACCCCAATATGTGTACAAAATGTTACACAACAGGTATTTACAATTTATGGAAATTGGGCATATGTTTGAAAAACTTCGGGGGCCTCCTAGGCTAACATTAATTAAGCCCAAAGGGGTCTTTATGCCAAATATTGTGCTTTTATCCGCCTGGTAACGGTAATCCCTTAATACAACATTAAGCCTGACTAAAAGACGTGCCTAAAGGATTGTGAATCTTTTCAAATGATACGTCGTGTATACAAATGTAAAGTAAAAGACGTGCCTGAAGGATTGCGAGTCTTTTCAAATGATACGTCGTGTATACAAATGTAAAGTAAAAGACGTACCTCCAGGATTGTGAGTCTTTTCAAATGATACGTCGTATACAAATGTAAAGTAAAAGACGTACCTACAGGATTGTGAGTCTTTTCAAATGATACGACGTCTATATTAATGTAAAGTAAAAGACGTACCTAAAGGATTGCGAGTCTTTTCAAATGATACGACGTCTACACAAATGTAAAGTAAAAGACGTACCTACAGGATTGTGAGTCTTTTCAAATGATACGTCGTGTATACAAATGTAAAGTAAAAGACGTACCTACAGGATTGTGAGTCTTTTCAAATGATACGTCGTGTATACAAATGTAAAGTAAAAGACGCGCCCAAAGGATTGGGAGTCTTTTCAAATGATACCTCGTGTATACAAATTCCCGGTATCTTAGGAATTCTTTTTAGGTTTCAAGGGAGATGTGTTAGGTAACAATAGTGTGGACTGTGTATAGGGTATAGGGATAAGAGGGGGATACCCCTCTACAACATATCGTGCTGGGTATAAAGAACACTCTTAAAGCCGCTGACTGCACGGTATAGGTCAAATACCCTACAAGAAGTATGGATCCCAATGTCATTTTGTTATTTTTGTAGTACAGTACCGTTATTTCTACATCAAAATACCGTTATTTATTCCGGCAAATGTGGAACTTTTTGGATTTTTAATTATTTAATTTATTATTATTATTTTTATTATTTTTTTAATTTTATTTAATTTTTTTTTTTTTTAAATTTTTTTTGTACGGGCCTGCACTATCTCCCTAATGAGTCATATAACCTCTGAGCCGTGAACAACTCGATGACGTATAGCGTTGCATTGTCCTCTTCACGACCTCCGTTGCAAATCAACGGAGTGAAAGAAAACGAACAATGGCAGACAGGGCTCATTGTGGAATTCTAAGGACGTGGACAGTCGAAGGGAGTGACGCTTGGGGTGGACCCTGCAAAGCAGAGCTTTTTATTGGCCAAGAGCTTAATGACCGTCTTACGTACGTGCAAAACGCATGAACACTACTAGAACTCATGCCCTTGATCTCCTGATCATTTTCGTTATTGGGTTCTTTTCGATTCCGTGGAGCGATCGCGAGTTATTCCAGTCGGACTGAAGAAAGAAGAATAAAATTAACGCAAAATCGGTTCACTGGCAAAGTAAGGGTGCCGCGGCGCTGCCACTCCCAGCCGGGCGGCGTAATTTTTTTCCTAGGAGGGTTAGGGGTAATTATCATAAATGGGCGGCTCTAGACCGCTCATGTCATGATTATTCAGTAGTTTTAACAATGAAGCTAATACATTGTTATTGCTCAGTCAACTAGTTACACATAACCCAGAGGTACATCAAAGCACTTTGAAAAACGGCTTCTGTCGACCTCTCCCAGTAGCTATAGTGGATAATGGGTTAGGTTATAGATCGTTCGACTGGGGTTCGAATTCGCTCTCTGTCTATTTTTCATTGACTATTTTGGTCTCCAAGTTTGTTGTTGGAGTGAGTTTAATTTAAGGGAAAATAAGGATCTGAGAACCTAAGTGTCTTCCACTCAGTGTGGTGTAGAAACGCCCATTTATGATAATTACCCCTAACCCTCATAGGAAAAAAAATTACGCAGCCGGGCGAACCCGTTGGGCGTGACGCTCCCGCGTCACCCTAGATAATGTGTGTCATAGAATATATACTCTATAGTTCACACTGCGGTATTGTGCGGTGCCGTCAATAAGCCACACTGTCGGCCCGTACGCAGGGGGGTGCGACGGGTACGTACGCACCCCCAAAAATTACCAAAAGGTCCACAATTTTCGGGGTAAATAATGGTATTTTGATGTAGAAATAACGGTATTGGCACACAAAAATGGACTTGGCTTAGGCAATATTGTCAACTAAAAAAAATCCTGCGTACGGGCCTACGTGACTGGCAGTGCACTTACATATAGCTTAATTGTACTCGGTCTTTGTTGTTCACATTCCCATTAACAATGAGAGTCTTGATTTTACATAGGCTAATAGCTTCGGAACGTGCCAATACCAGCAATAATCGGACTCGGCGCTGCGCGCGTCGCCCGATTATCGTGCTGGTATTTGCGTGTTCCTCAGCCATTATACCCTTTATATATTAATATTCTCAGTCGTTTCATGCTACTAAAACTACTAAAGATAAACACCGGCCTGGTGAGCCAGGAAGGACGCGTGACAGACTTTACTTGACGTGATAGTACTTTTGCATTTTTGTATAATTTATGTAGTTATTACACATCAGTAGTTCTCGAAACGTGCATTGTTCGGGGGCGAGTATTTTAAATTAATGACGCATGACGACGCGTGTTATTTGGCGGTTACTAAACAATGGGATCATATAGCGATGCATGCAGTCGCTGTTTTACCGTGTTCGATTACTTTCCCCGCGCTACCGTCGGTCAAACCGAGGGGCTCATTCGTGAGGGCACGTTTTGATACTTTTGTGTATTACTACGACATCTTTAAGCCAATTCCGCAGAATTGTTTTTCTAACTAACCTTGTACCCCACCTGTGAATACTGTAAATGCATGTTTCACACAAAGTTCGTTCACCCTTCAATCTATATAGCATCCAGTATTCGAGCCCTGAGCCGAGCCCCATTCTTTTGTGTAGAAAACCTAATCCCTTTGTGTATAGAAAGCCTGTCAACAACAGCTGTGGTGTATCAAATGACACTGAGAAACGGTCACATGGTGTAATTTTCAATACGTTGCACATGCTTTATTCTTTTTCACAATACCCAATTATTGCTCTTTATGGGATGGCCTTTGGGCCAAGTCGTGATGCAAAAGAAATGCAAATAACATGATTGTTGACACGTTGTATAGAGATTCTCCCTAAATCTTTAGGGATTTCCTATTCTATCTAAGAAAATACTCACCTCCGATACCTACATATGCATTTCTATGCGCATGCGCAAGCAATTCGCTGACACGAAAACAAAGGCTATGACGTCACCAACACACTGCACCTCCCAGTAGCAGTGTGGAGCCCTAGAAAAGATGCCTTAACTGAGCCTGGTACACGTCCAAATTGGAGGTAAATAAAGGAGTTAAGACTGTACTAAAAAGCTCTTATGAGGATGAGTTGACAGCCCTGCGGTGTTTCTGGGCTGAAGAACGTGCTGCTACTTGCAAAACTTGTCTTCCGTCCCCTCAGACTGAAGAACATCTCGCAGGTAGCAGGAAGTGAAAGTTGAGAAGTTTTTTCAAGAAGCTGCCGGCATAATATATGTATATATATATATATATATGGAAATGAGCCCATGAGGTAGTCATGCTCCTTGTTTGGTGAGCTTTGACCGAAGCAGCAACTGGTTGAGGGGGTGTGTTCCGTGCCAGAGTAGGTACTAGGCGCACCTGTGGTATGGCTGAGTGTGAACCTGGGGTGCTATTAATTGCTCCCGTCAACAGTTCGCCTGGTAAATCTGGTTGAACTGCAGGACCAGACAGAGACCCCCGGGGCTGGGTCGTAGAGTGTGGAGAGGTTGTAGCTGGTAGTATGGCTTCGACGATCCACCGAGAAAGAGTACCAGTGGAGGCTGGGTTGAACGGACGGACTGTTGTGATGAAGAGTTGTGTAGTGTTCCCACGCAGCTCCTTGGTACGTACTATGACAAATTTAAGGATCCTAACGGGGCACCAAAGTTTATCTTCTGGGACACTTGCAAATGAATTCAAGCTCGGAACGAATATGTCTAGAGGGGAAAACTTGGTGATTGTTTCTTGGTTAGGAAGTTGATACGCGGGACCAGAAGAACACCTCCATGTTCCCAACGCAAGTGGCCAGGTTCTATTGAAAGAGCGTGGATTTCACTTCTGCGGCGAGCTGTGGAGGCTGCTAAAAGGAAGACTGTCTTGACCGTGAGGTTGTGTAGGGAAGAAGACCCATCCGGTTCAAAGGGAGGTTTCGTCAACCTATGAAGGACAGTGCCGAGGTCCCAAGAAGGAGTGAGCTTCTTAATAGGTGGTCTCTCTAAAAACATGCCTTTTATCAGTTGAGATAAAGCAGTATTATTGGTCATAGTAGAGCCATCGTCGAACCCGTGATGTACTACTGCGATGGCTGATCTATAGCCTCGAATGGTGCTAATCTGGAGGCCAGAATTAAAGAGATGAAGTAGAAAATTCCCCTATGACAGTTACAGATGCAGAATTTGGATCGAAACCTTCCTTGGCACACCATCTGAAGAAGTGTTGTAGGCGATTGTCCTACGTTCTTCTAGTGGACGGTCGTCTACATTTTGCTGCAAGGGAAGCAGCGTCTTTAGAAAGGCCAGCCGTTCGGAGGGAAGACTTGATAACATCCAAGCACAAAAATGAAGACTGGCCATATCTGGGTGCAACATCTTGGACACGGGTTGTGTGGTCTGGTCGCTTTGGTAGAAGTTGAGGGAACCATGGTTGTCTTGGCCAGAGGAGGGCTATTAAGATTAGCTTGCACCTCTCTTGGTCGATCTTTGATAAGACTATGGGTAGGAGGAAGATGGGGGAAGCATACCCCAGGTAGCCTGACCAGTTGATGCTCAGAGCGTCTGTGGCCCAAGCCTGCGGGTGAGCATGCCGAGAGCAAAAGACCGGACGTTGATTGTTGGTGAGAAGCAAAGAGATCTATGTGTTGGGTGTCTAGGACGTTGAAAATCTGTTTGACCACCGGGCGATGAAGGGACCATTCCGTGGGGATTGCTCTCATTCGTGTAAGGGCATCCGCTATAATGTTCTCCTTCCCGGACAGTTGGCTCGCTTGTAGAGAGATTTGACGGGGAATGCACCAAGTGAGTAGGCTCCAGGTTAGCATGCATAGGGAAGAGGAGTGAGTCCCTCCCTGACGGTTTATGTAAGACACTACGGTGGAGTTGTCTGACTTCAGTGATTCCTCACCCTGCCTTTAGTTGACTGGAGGGCCTTTTGAACGGCCAGGAGTTCCAGTAGATTGATGTGAAGATATTGTTCCGAGGGAGACAAACGCCCTGCTAGGGAAAGGTCGTTCAGGTGGGCTCCCTAGCCTGACTTCGAAGCATCTGTGGTCAAGGTTACTGAAGGGAAAGGGCGGGAAAAAACTGTTCCGCAGAGGATGTTCCGATGAGAGAGCCACCACTTGAGATGGGATCGTATAATGGAGTCCACTGGGACCAGGGTTGAAATTGGGATCCCTTCGTGGGCGGTAGTGGTAAAGCAGATGCAGTTGAAGAGGTCGCATGTGCATGCACCACGGCACAAGATCCACGAGGCTTGCCATGAACCCCAAGATACGAAGTCATGCTCCAGCTGGTAGTGTTGCTGATGAGAGGAAGAGTTGAATACATTCACCCAGTACTCTGCAACGCTCCAGTAAAGGAGAGGCTCTGCCCGTAGTCATGTTGAGGGAGGCACCGAGGAATATTGGATTCCGAGAAGGGACTAGGAAAGACTTGTCCTGGTTGATGATGAAGCCCAATTTTAGGGTAAGCTGGATAGTCTTTGACAAGGATAGAAGAGTGGTTGTTCGTGAAGGGCCCACGATGAGCCAGTCGTCCAGATACATGTAAAGGCGTATATGTTGTCGGCGTAACGCTGCTGCTATCTACCCGTGGTGCGGTAGACAGGCCGAATAGAAGACACTGGAACTGGTATTAAGTGATGTTCCGATACATGAATTGCAAGAACCTCTGGTGGTTTCTGTGGACGGGAATATGAAGATAAGCATCCTTCAGATCCAGGGTCGCAGCCCACCAGCCCTGGGGAAGGGATTGCAGGACAGTGGCCAAGGTTTCCATCCGAAAGTGTTTCGCTCTGATGAAGGCATTGAGGGGTCGGAGATTGATAATAGGGCGCCACCCGCCGGATTTCTTTGGAGTGAGAAAGAAAATAGAAGTGAAGCCCGTCGTTGATCTGCGAGGAAGAGAGATTATGGCTTTCTTTTCCTTGAGAGACACAATTTCTTTTTCTAGGGAGCAACGGCGAGACAGATCGCAGGGAACCGTAGTGGATCGACGGAGACAGTTTAGTAGCTGTGGAGGGGAGATCGTAAATTCCAGGAGATAACCCGAGGACACGGTCTGTAGAACCCATGTGTCTGTGGTGATATGGAACCAGTTGTGGGAGAACTCCCGCAGTCGACCCCTTACGGGTCCCGAGGCTGATGGGATGAGCATGAAGGTATCTATGTAGTCATTAACCTTTGGCTCCACGTGACCCTTGTGGCTTGAAAGAACGGGTTTATATGAAGATGCGTTATACGAGGGCTGTCGACGAAAACTTGGTTTGTTCGGAGTCTGGGCGAAAGAGACTTTGGCTTGTCGGTGTTGGTTAGGGTATGAGTGACGAAAAGAATTACGGTGACCCTTGTTTCCCTTATCTGTTGTCCGAGTAAAAGATGAGGAAGGCTTACTAGAGGAAGGGCGTCGTAAGTCGATTCTTTCCTCTGTCTTTAGTCGTTTAGCCTCTTTGAGCATGACTTCCTCAAACTTGTTATCAAACAGGTCGTTCCCGAAGAGAGAAAGATCTTCCAAGCGCTCTCTGGAGCCTTGAGAGGGCCAGAACATATGATCAAGTATCAGTGATCTACGAAGATAACAGGAGATAGCTGAACTAGTGGCAAAGGCTCGCAAGCAGGAGGCTAGGCAATCATCCATAAACTTGAACATGACTGGGAGAAGATCGGGGTCAACCAGTGACGGGTCAACAGATGCACGGGCTAGGCAATCCGAAAGTAATATGGAGACATTTGAGACCTGAGCCCCAACACGCAGTTGACGATCTAATTTTTCTAAGCTAGAATTAAGATCCTTGGTGCGCTTTTCTGGTAAAAAGCTTCTCTTGGAAGGGTTGGAAGAACGCAATTTGTCTTTGACTGCCGATGGAATTGTTGGGACAGTAAAAAAATGATTAGAGTCATCATCTTTTGTTTTAAAAGGTGAATGTTCTCTGGAGGAGGCTTTGGGATGTTTTTTCTTCTGAATGAGAGAAAAGGCTTTATCCATGATGTCCGCCAAAAAACTGTCAACGGGAAACACAAAATTCGGAGGAGAAGTGGGTCTAGCTGTCTCCCTCCGGAAGGAGGAGCGGGAGGCTTCAATATGAGAAGAAGGGGGAAACTTTAAAATCTTACCCACTTCTGGGATGATCACCTTGCCCCGATGGAACATCGAAGAAAATTCGGGCTCCCGACTGTCTTGATCTAAGTCATTGGAGGTCGGTGAAAAAGACGAAGGACGGTCGTCGAGACGACCTGATGCCGATGGGCGATCGAGAACGAGAGCGGGAACGGGAAAAATCCCCAGAACGAAGACGGGAAGTTCCCTCCGGAAAATGATCTCTAACGTAGCGTTGACAGCGGTAGGCACTATCACGAGACGAAGAATTTGTAGCGTGGCCTCTGGAATAGTTGCGACTATCGTACTGGCTGGAATCAGCGTGAGCATAGCGATCCCTCTGTCGAGGTAAATGGTCGGTACCAGGGCCCCGTTTGCCATGATATGACATCTCCGGAGTGTAGTACATGTAGTACGCAGGAAAGTTGCTCGATGGCGGACGAGAGTGATGCATCGGCGGGGGATCGTTAGGGAAGTACGACCAAGCCGAAGCGCCCGAGCCCAAGCGCCCGAGCCCGGTCGATGTACGTGATTTTCCGGCTCAGCCCGAAAAGAAAGGTCGTTCCGTCTCTCCGACGAGGCGGGAATAGGGCGACTGTAGGATGAAACTACGATGTTTTTTTAAGGAAGACTGCTTACATGAACCTGTGACGACGTAGTATTCACAAGGAGGGGAGCTGTAGTTTCCCGCCCAAGTGTAGGAACTGACGTGCTTTTATCTAGCCACGAAGTGAAAGATTTCCACTCTACAGTCGTACAATTTGAACAGATTCCGCAAGGGATATCCTGTGAGCAAAGACGACAACGAAAGCAGGAAGGATGTATATCGAAGTCCAAAGGTGACGGTGAACTACCACAGGAACGGCAAATATTTCTGCGATTCGCTGTCTTTTTCTTAGATTTCGGTTCAGCGATGTCTTGTCGGAAATAAGATCTTTACGCTTGCAGAGTGTATCGCTATGAGTAAACCTAAAAACGCGTGTACACTCAACGCTCGCTGAAATAGGAAGGACGATTCGTATGGGCTACTGGGAGGTGCAGTGTGTGGGTGACGTCATAGCCTTTGTTTTCGTGTTAACGAATTGCTTGCGCATGCGCATAGAAATGCATATGTAGGTATCGGAGGTGACGTATTTTCTGTAATAGAATGTCATTGTGCCCGGCTGTGGTGTATTCTCGTAAAATCTCGCTAGATTTTACCATGGGACCAAGTTTTTCGATTTTGTTTGGATACTATACGTTCAAGTGTTATGCAACTGAGAGGAAGGTGTGCTCGTGGGTCAATGAGTTAATCGATAAGAAGAGAATGAGCGATAAATGATGACGCCCACGAAAATAAGATGATCGATAATCGATTGCCGGGCTGGGTGAAGAAGGGGATTAATATAAGATATTTGGAAAGCCCTTGCTAAATGGACAGAATCTTGAAGTCAAGATACAGTATTGTTTTACATAATTAATCACCAAATATGCTCGCATTTCATAGACGCTCGTACAACGAGCAGATATTCTATAGACTAGTTGTTAAGGGGATCACTGTAGAACGGATTTGGTTTTTGTCAAAATCTTTCTTTTTTATTGTCTTTTGATTGTCAGAGGCGGATACACGATTCCCATACAATTCTGATACCAACGGTCGGGTACTTGGATACCCCGCTCCGATGCACAGCCCTACTTTAATTGTGATTTGTTTAATATTGATAAAACAATAAATCTACTTGTTCAACTATTTGCCTGTTTTGGGTATGTAGTATTAACTCTATTAACCCCAAGACATATTATTGCACAGGCTTTGGTCACCCATGGTCACAGCATAGCAAGTTCAGTTCTTCACCAGGGACATTTCAGCAAACGTTAGCGTATAGCGCCCTCACTAGACAATATCCTGAAAGGAAACTCTGACAAAAACAATATATAAACGAATTAGTTTGTTTTGTTCAGGGGTGATTCATAAATTCTAACGTATTACATGTTCTTTTGTATGCGAAAGAAATGTTTGGGTAATTGCATACAATTAACGACATTCGTTTTGTCTTTATTTATCCACAAGGGTAAACAATATCAACGAAAACAAACCCGGTTTTTATTGTAGTGCATTAAAGTAAATAAACTAATCAACATTTTACAATGTCTGTGACAATACAAATTAAACAAAAGATCAAAAATATGTTTCAAGTGAATACAAATACTCAAACCATATAAAGATATTATACATCATTTGCAGATATCGCAATTTGTTGCTACCCAATTATTAAGAATTATTTTACTTATTTGAAAGTAAATAACGATGGTAGGCATCCAGCAAAATGATTGCGCTAAATATGATGTAATTGTTCCGAAAAAACAGTTTATAATTATGACAAAAATACTGTAATGCCCCTTTAATTTACAAAACCCAGCTTGTCCATCACCATTTTCTTATTTATTTAGCCGGAATTCGGTAATATTTGCTAGCTACTGCTATTTAACGAAAATCCCTTTCTGCAATACAGAGTAATAATACAACAGAAAACAACAGAGTGCACTTTAAAAAGGCAAGCATACTACCACTATAAAATATATTAGAACATTATCATTAAACAACAAAAACAAAAATAAGATATACAATGTTTTTGAAAATGTTGAATTATTTTGCCGAAATGCCCCTTTCCACTCAGAATCCAGCTTGGTGTCTATCATTTTCGGATTCAGCGCCCCTGAATTAGGCAAAATAGCTAGGATACCAACTTCTACTGTGGGTCCGGGGTGGGCTGATCAGAAATAGATACCGCTATGCCGGCCTGTGCACTCACCATACATAATCACGGCGCGGACACTATGTGTACTTGCCTACATTTAACCAACAGAGATGGAACAGAATCTGACCATTTTCTATATTTAACCAAGAGATGTGGCGGAAAATCTGGTAACAAAAATAAAAAATTACCAACAATTTTTGAAACTGCACATAACCAATTTTATAATATATAATTATCAGACACAATTAAACTACAATTTACCAAGAAGGGAGTAAAGGCAAATAATTATCACCATAAAGCATGAACCCATTATTTGGTAAAATAAATGCCCAACACCGGTTGGACAATACCTAACAATTAAGTTCCCCTCTTGATATTTAGAGCATCATTGGACAACAAAATGGGCAAACAAATTCCATATTTTTTTAACAGTGCACACTCTAAAAACAGATTGGTTGAAAATAACCAATTGAATGGTAGATATGTGTTCAACGAATATATTGGTCAATTTTAACCAAAATAGTAGTTAACATTTACCAATATTGTTGTTACAATTACCAATATCATTGGATATTTTGACCACTATTTTTGTTAAAATTTACCAATATAATTGGCTGGACATTTGAACCAATCTGTTTTAAGGGCGTGTAATTGGTAATTGTGCAATACATAAGAAATCAGTCATTTTTTAAATTGTTTTTTGGGGGGTTTTGTTTTGTTGTTTTTTCCTCTTTTTCCTCCCTTTTTCTAGGGGGGGGGGGGGGGGGGGGTTCGGGGGGGGGGGGGTTCGGGGGGGGGGGGGGGGGGTTCGGGGGGGGGGGGGTTCGGGGGGGTTCGGGGGGGGGTGTGTCGGATGGGGGAATCTGGACCGCAATCAAAACTACTCGGGTAAATGTTGATCACACAGTGTGATTACGTGATTATACATACGCGATTACTGTACATTTGTTTAACTTCCTCTCTATAATTACTCACAAACAAATCATCCTACAACACGTGTGTTTGACCTTAAGGCGCCTCTTACTGCGCAAAGCACGGGCTTATATCTCGTCCAAATAACCAGCTTATATGCCTTCGCCATTGCAAAAGGGGGTGTCGGATGGGGGAATCTGGACCGCAATCAAAACTACTCGGGTAAATGTTGATCACACAGTGTGATTACGTGATTATACATACGCGATTACTGTACATTTGTTTAACTTCCTCTCTATAATTACTCAAAAACAAATCATCCTACAACACGTGTGTTTGACCTTAAGGCGCCTCTTACTGCGCAAAGCACGGGCTTATATCTCGTCCCAATAACCAGCTTATATGCCTTCGCCATTGCAAGAGGGCCATTGTGATATGACTGAATTTGTTGATAACTGTGGGGGACACGCGGTTGACCTGAGGGCGCGTAAGGTGTGTACCTACCTTTTGGAAAAAAATCAGTGTCTGTGATTTCTCTTCAAAGAAAGCTACCTAACAAATAAAATTTTTACCCGATGAACAGCAAGATGGATATTAAGCACATTGTGTCATCTTTCGCAATCCTGTATTGTTTCTGCTATGAAAAGCCGTAAACTCATATTTCGTTATATACTAAACATAATAACACCAACAGCTTATGCAAAATGAGGAAATTGAATTTGTCTGTTTAAACATACAATACATGCACCTATCGTACAAAATTACGAACGCCCTAGAGTAACATTTGCCAACTTTTTCCACTGTTGTTGATTTTACAAGCTTTTAACATGTGCAAGTGAATATGATAAATTCTTCACACATGAATCGACCAAGGCTTACCAATTTAGTTGGCAATCTTAGCTTGTACATAGGCAGAAATCACAGCCTAGTTTCGATGTCTATGTCGTCAATGGGCAAAGTGTTATTCCGCTCTGCTCCACTTATTGCAGTGACAGATGTCGTTTGCCTGGCTCGGCCTTTGCATTCAAACGCCTCTCTGAGCGCAGAGCGGTAAGCCGGGTTCACAGCACCGTAGATCAACGGATTAATCATTGCATTGATGTACTGGGGTACAATGGATATCCATCTGCTTCCTGATCCTAATGCAACCTGAAAGGGATCAGGAATCTGAGCCATAAAACAGATCCATTGAGACAGACTGAAGATGCGATATGGGGCTTGGCATAAGAAAAACACTGTGCCGTTAGCGATCAGCATTTTCGCTACTCGATTTCTGATAAGAGTTGCATTATGATCTTTCTTTACTGTACTATTTTTGTTCGGCCTGCGTTTGTTCAGCTTTTGTAAGATTCTTACATACATGAAAATGTTGGCCACCATTGCGATAATCCAAGGAATATTTAGCAGGGGCGGAATGATGTAGTCTACCCAAGGCGACACAGGACCACATTTTGCATAGCTGGATGGGTAGTCCAGAAACGCATCCACATCGGGCCACTAGAGACAAAGTACGTTGAGAACGAGATAACGCGGAGATGTTGAAACGGAAAACAGTAACCCCACCAGCCAGCAGATTACAATCATTCTAATTGTGCGTCTTTGTCCGTGTATAATGAGATGTTTAATAGGATGGCACAGAGCGAGGTATCTCTCGAAAGATACCATGGTAACCAAAGCAATGGACGCAAAGTAGCCAATATTTTCTACAGTGACAAAGCTGAAACACTGAGCAGCATTGGTAAAGGGATCGTGAAATGCCACAACGGATGCAGTGTATCTCCATATGTTGTCTAGGGATCCCAAACTCAAGTAGAGAAGATCAGCAAGTGACAAGTGTGCCAGGTATATGTTGGTATCTGATCTCAGTTTGCGTACGCGGAAAACGACAAACAGGAATGTCAAGTTGGTGATGATACCAAGGCACAATATAATGGGCATGACGATGGTCGTAACAGAGATATCCAAGGGAGTATACAGCCACGAAGAAACTGCCTCCTGACTGATGTTGCGGGTATCCTGTTCACTGCACTCACCCGATGTTATACCTGTCCCCATGGTGGTTATACGTGTAGTACTTAGTTATACAGGTAGATCATCAATCTGTCTTAACAGTAACTCAGCTCACCAACAGATACTCTGCCACATAAACATATAGAGACCTCTGGACATTCAAAGAATCCCTTCTTTAACAGAAGTTGCAAGTGAAGCAGGAAGGTCAGTTTGGTTGAAGACGGGGAACAGATGAGACCTCAAAGTGCTCTTAGGTGTTCTGTTTTATACATACGTTGTCACGATGCATATAATATTCATTAACGTGCGACCTCCTTTTTTATAGGAACACAATATGGCATTATTGATTAGGCAATAAAACGCACTCAGTGAAAAGGCTAGAATGGTTAAAGAAACGGCGGATATAATTATTACCAAAACTGTTCACTCAAAGACTGCTCAATAACCAACCAAATATAAACAAGCAAACACAAAGAAATACTGCCCCACATATTGGCTTGGTCAAATTTTAATCCGTGATGTATTTGTGTTCACTTCCAATACCTTACCAACGATTACATATTTAAAACCACTTAAAGGTAGGATACACCATTTGCAGAGATCTAAAAACAAGAACAACTGCCCGACGCCGGTTGAAAACGAACGCGGTTTTTTCTTTTCTTTTTTTCCTTTCCTTTTTTGGCATCCATGATTGTAAAACTTTGGACACCAGTGTTAAACGATAATTACTATAAAATACAACCCCCAAATCCACCCAATTTGGATATTTCAATCATTTACCAATTTTTCATATTACTAGCTAAACGTCTAATGTGACTGGTCACTCCTACCCTCTAATTATCGCTACTTAAGCAAGCGCAATACTACGCAATACTACCGGTTACCCGCCGGTTCTCATTCGTTCGCCGACTCTAACCAAATTGGCCGGATGTCGACGCCTACCAAGACTACCCATCGAGCAGAGCGTCCTGTGCTCCGGTAGCACCGTGGGTTAACTACTACAATCCACCGGTGCTGAATATTCCTTGGATCTTTGCCATGGTGGCCAACAATTACATGTATGTGCGCATCATACACATGCTCAACAAACGGAGCGGTCAAAGCTTGGCCAGTAATGACCTTAACGCAATTCAGATCCGAAATCAAGTGGCCAAAATGCTGGTGGTCAACGGCGTGGTTTTCTTCCTCTGTCAGACCCCGTATTGCGTTTTAGGTTTATCTGAATGGATCTGTTCGTTGGTTGACGTTCGCAATCTTCTCCGGTTATCACGCATCAGTGCCTGGATTGCCAATATTCCCCAGTTCATCAACACGATCATTAACTCGCTGATCTATGGCGCTGTCAATAAGCAATATCGAATAGCATTTGTGCAGGCCTTTCGTTGCAAAAGTCCTCAAGCCACCAGACGGCACAGATCGTTACTGCCTATCTCCACACCACGTGCAGCCCGTTTTGAAACCCCAATCGTTGATGAGGATACCAAACTATGAATGCTGTACTAGTGGGGCAGATAGGGGAAATGTTTTAGGAAATTGTGCCTTCGATGATGCAAGCATGAAATGTGTTAGTGCATGTCATACAAATTTGATACGGGGCCATCTCAGATTTGTCCAACGAAATATTGGTAGAATAACAAGCAATAGAAGCCATTTTGACAATTTTCAAAACTGCTTGTTATTCTACTTATATTTTTTTCAAAGGACAAATCTCTGATTGCCATATATCCAAATATTTTCTTAATGGTGGGATACATCATTTGCAGATATCGAAAATATTTACTACCAAATTATTAAGAAATATATTACTCATTTGAAAGAAAATAATGATTCTAGGCATCCAGCTAAATTTTTGCCCTAGATATCCTGTAATTATTCAAAAAAATTGAATTGTATAAAGAAAAAAACAAAATAACATAAGAATAATTGCTTGACGTCGGTTGAAAACAAACGCTGTTTTTCGTGCTTTTCTCAGCATATCTGATTGTAAAACTTCGGACAAGTCAGGTAAACGATTTACTATAAAATACAACCCCTCAAATCCACACATTAACGATAATTTAAGCAATTACCAATGGTGTATCCTCGGACTATGTGCAAAATGTCATGCTTGTATCAGCAAAGGGATAATCCCATTACTCATCTATATATAAAATTAGTTTCAGTCCTGTTAAAGTCGTTTTTTTTTGTCAAGTTGATCTGTACCTGTGTTCTTCAAGATTCGATTTGTTTTTCCTCAAAACGAATTGCATTATTGTGTTTTATTTCGTTGCACGTTTTCAACCCCCTGAAAATGTCCTTGTTTTATTTTGGGGTTGCTTTGGCGCCCAACACACATAATAATATACATCTGATTTATTGTCGGTCCTCAAAAAAAATCACAACTAAACGTGGACAGATTTGTTTTTTATTCAATCGGATTTGTTTTAATTTAATTTAAAGGGAGGATGCACCATTGGTAATTGCTTTAATTATCAGGAAAGGGTGAATTTGGGGGGTTGTATTGTATAGTAAATATCAGGGGAAAAAACAAGAAAAACGGCGTTTGTTTTTAACCAGTGTCGGGCAGTTGTTCTTTTTGTTCGCGGTTTTTTTTTCGCGATCCCCGTCCGGCGATCGTAAATTTGTTCATTAAAATTCAATTTTTCGAAACAATTACAGAATATCTAGCGCAATCATTTTGCTAGATGCTTAGAATCAGTATTCACTTTCAATTAGGTATGATATTTTTTACCGTGCTAATATGAAGCAGAATCAGTACTAAAAAGGATCGAACAATTTTTTATTTTTTTTTAAAACGTCGTGTTTTTACAGCTCGCCTGTTTTTCAAGTTCGGATGATTTTCTAATTCGGATGTGTTTTTTAAAACTAGGATGCTTTTAGTAAACTCGGATGCTTTCCTAATTCGGACGTGTTTTTTTGGGTAAACTCAGATGCTTTTTACAAACCGAACATATTTCCAAATCAGATGCTTTCCCAATCCGGATACTACGGTGGACCTGAAGGGACATCACACGTCGCAGATTCTGCGATATTTTATATTATCGCGCATTTTGCGCAGATTTCTGCGATGTCGCACACTTTATTGCAGATTTCCAACCAAAATATTGTTCAAAGACTTACTTGTTGTAAAGATATTAATGATTCTAAACTTTCTGTGAAACAATTCCATCTGGCATGTTGTAATTTTGAAGAAAATAACAAAAGAATGTCATTTTCCAAGATGCGTCTAAGAGACGCATTTTTGGAAATTTCCGTAATGGTGCGCGCAAGCGTTCGAACGATAGCGTTGGGCGCTACTATTGGTCTGTTCAGTACGTGACACGCGGCTGGATGAGAACGCGCCCTGGATGCAGGTTGTGGTTGCCATTCAAAATGTGACTCGGCTAATTTTAAATTGAAATCGAAATGTTAGGATATTGTTTTCTCGGAATATGCAGCATTCACATAGCAGCATTCACCGTAGCCTTGGTCAATATGCGCGTTCGTCGTTATCCGTATGTCGTTATCCGTCCAGAGATACACGCCCCACGCGCCCCGCATATGCTGCTATAGCTAGCGCTTCCCGTGCAAATGCTGCGTTCTAATCGCGTCGTGTTTATCGTGTTCACGAGTTCACGAGTCGTATAATGGCGTTCTAAACGCCTGGTAACTCGTGTTCACCAGTGGTGAACTCAAAGTGGATTTGTTTTATCCATGTTCACGACTTCATAACGAATGAAATACTCGCGCATGCGTGTTGGTTCACGTAGGAGTTCTTGCGCGATAAAGAGAACGTACTTGCCGCACAACTAACTCGACTGTGCGCGTGCGTCTTGGTGAGTAGCGTTTGGAATGCAACCTACTCGTGAACATGGAGAAATTCACGGTGAACACGATAAACACGACGCGATTGAAACGCAGCAAAAGATACAGCGCGAACAGCGACCTCATAACGGCCACTATTTATGCAAATCAACTGAAGCTACTTTTTCGCCTTGGATCAACGGTTTTTGAAATCTTATGTTTTTCCTATAATTTGCGCCACATTTCTAGCGCATGACCTCGTATGCGAATACAGATAAGTATAGGCGGGGCTAAGATGTGGAGTATCCAATCACAGTTGAATCGCAGTTGAATCCCGACGTCATCAAATTTGATGCAGTTACTTATTTGCAGCATGACATTTAAACAAAATGGCGTCGTCTGTCGTCCGAAGATCTGTCGTGTTGTTTAAATTCTGCAGCGAAAATATTAACCCTCGAAGATTTTAGACCCGAGCAGCGAAAGGCCTTAGAATCCTTTCTTCGTGGTCACGATGTTTTTGTGAATTTGCCGACAGGTTATGGGAAATCCGTCATTTTTCAGGCAGCCCCATTTTGCTCAGAGCTCGCACGTACGACCAGGTACTCAGCGTTTTTCATCATGTTTGGTCAGTTTCTTATCGCCGCATAATCGGCATTAACCCAGGCATGCTGGTCTGTGCGTTATCGCCACATTGTATGGTCCAAGCATGGTCCAACGCTTTTGGGAGGGGGCATGTTTATGGCTGCAGAACCAACCATCAAAGTGATCGCAAAATCGTAATTTAAACAGGGACAAGTGTCTTATATCCTCAATAACTCCTCTATTATTTTCTTGGCAAAATTCAGCCGGCAAGGCATTTAATTATCAGAGTTCCGCGTTTTACCAGATTGTTCAGATCAGCTGGATTAGATGCGTGCAATATATAATGCAGGGCCGAGTTCGACACGTTTCAATAGAGTCGCGGCGTTCTCTAGTCACCGCGGTTGAAAACTCAAAACTAAGCAGCTAAACATAACTAGTTTTGACCATAACATTGTCAACATTCAAGAAAATACCCAGCAAAACGAGCAAAAATAACTGCGACCCTCACCAATCAAGCAAGACAGTTCCAATCTTCATGTGTAATTCCTACAAGCCTTCGTAAAAATCACTCAACTTTCTCCGATAAAATATTATGTCAACGATGTCGGTGTTCGTAAACACTTGCGAGCTAGCTATGACCTTTTACCGCTAGCTCAAATTATGCAGTTTTTACGCAACGATCGACCAATAAGAAAACGACTATAAAGGTCAGCTTAATCTATTAGCATAACTGCCCCCAAACCTTGACTTAACCATTGATCCAAGGCGTTCAAGTATCTTCAGTTAATATGCATATAATAGCGGCCGCGTGAGGTCGTTGTTTGAGCTCCGATTACCGCTGCGCTGTACGCTGACCAAGGCTACATTCACCGGCAAAATTCACAGGTTGTTTGTCAAGCACCTTTCTTTATATTTTTAGCACTTTTGCTGCTTCAAACGATAAAAATGTACAACCGACAAATGGTATATTGTTCCTTTAATGTCCGAACTTTTAATAAACAATTACGTCAATAATAAACAAGGTGTTCATGTCGTTAACCCTACAAGCAACATATTAATTATTTGCTGAATAATCAATAACTTTGCCTCATAAAGGTACTATGCATGTCCAACTTGACAGATTCGTTCTCGATGACGCCATTAAGTTGTGCAAGTGTTTTCAAGTGAGCTTATAGTCTAGCCCTAGACCCTTGTGTTATTTCGGCGCCCACCACGCGCGCAGATTTGTTAACGCTGTCTCTTTTTCAAATCCCGGCTTCGTGTGCGTTCTGGTTTCACGCATGCGTAGTTTACAAAATGCGGCTGGATCCATGTTCGCACTGGAGCCGACGTTTGACAAACGTACATGATTTTGGATTCCCCAATGGGTCTAGCACTAGTTGGCAATCAATTGTTAACTTTAACCTTAGTTTTCGACGAATCTCCCTCGCTTTTCCGAGGGATCCAATCAGCGACCGAGTTTGAGCCTCATCATGAATTATTCATTATACACAAATATAAGATACTGTGTGTGTGTACACAAGTGTGTGTACATGTACAATGTACATGTATGTGATGGTGACTGTATGCACGTGCATTGCGCGAAATGTGCAGACTTTTAATAGCATTGTACATGTACGTGTGTCCGATCTTCCGGGGCATGGCAGTGCAAGCTAGCTACAGCCGGCCACCGGTACCGTACCGCGGGTCTGCCCGCTGCAGCATCGCTATGTTATGGTGCTTCAGCGCGGTGCGTGTTTTTGTATTCCAGTGTATCGAACCATGGAGGAAGGAAAACAGATCGAACGTACAGTACGTCAGTATTAGCCTCAAATCTAGTGAGGTCGTGCTTCATTTTGGCAAACAGTTAATTACCTGCAAAAACTACCTTTCCCTGAAATAAAAGGGGAAATTTATGGTGGCTCTGCATGGAGGGACATAAAAGTCGTGAATTTGTTTGCGAGTAGTTGTGAAACTATTCGCGACTTGTCGTGAATTTATTCGCGACTGGTTGTTAATATTTTTGCGACTGTTCGTGAATATTTTTGCGACTAGTCGTATAATTCGTGATTATTAGTGAATATTTTCGCTACTAGTCGCGAATTTTTTTCGCGACTATTGAAAATATTGACGACTATTCGCGAAAAAATATTTACGATTAGTAGCAAAAAATATGTCGTAAAAAATTCAGGACTCAAATTTGCGACTTGTCGTTAATTTATTTGCGACTGGTCGTAAATATTTTTGCAACTAGTCGCAAATAATTTCACAACTAGTCGTGACAAAATTCGCGACTAGTCGCAAATTTTGTCACGACTAGTTGTGAAATTATTTGCGACTAGTTGCAAAAATATTTACGACTAGTCGCAAATAAATTAACGACAAGTCGCAAATTTGTCGCGAAAATGTTCACGACTTTTGATATCCCTCAGGGCCACCATATAAATTAGTAGCCCCAGTCCCACTGAAGCCGGATATGCTACGGATCGCCCCGGATCGCCCCGGATGACCCCGGATGAAACTACGTTTGATCCGGGGTGGTCCGGGAAGGCAATCAAAAACAAAGTGACATGTTCCCCGATCCTACTACGGTTCTACTACGGTTTGACTACCATTCTGCCACGAATGGGCCCGGATCACCCCGGTTCAAGCCTGTTTTTCCCCCATGACCCCGGATGGTCACGGATTCACTACGGTTCCGCCACGGTTTCACTACGGATGCGCCACGGTTCATCCCGGATGTGCCACGGTTCACCCCGGATGACCCCGGATACACTACGGTTCATCCCGGTTCATCCGGGAAATACCGTGGTGACACCGTAGTGAATCCGTGGTGATCCGTAGTGGAACCGTAGTGGAACCAACTCCCGTTTCATCCCGGATAAACACGGTTACACTACGGTTACGCTACGGTTTATCCCAGATACACTAGGGATCATCACGATCGCACTACGGTTTCACTACGGTTCTTCGCCGCCCCCCTCTCCCTTCCCGGATGGCCCCGGATCACTCCGGATGCTAGATGCTGATCCAGGGTGACGCTCGACTTCCCGGACTCACTACGGATGTCCCCGGATGGTCCCGGATGCATGGCCCCGGATAGTCCCGGATAGTCCCGGATTATCACGGTTTGACTAAGGTTCCACTCCGGATGACCCCGGATATGAATCCGGGTTGATCCGTAGCGTATCCGGCTTTCGGTGGGACTGGGGCTTTGGAGGTTTTCACCATAGAGCAAAGTTGTTTCAATTCAACCGCAGTCACAAATAAATGCCGGGGCAGCTATGATTTGCTGTGTCAATGTACATGTACATGTACTGTATGGTGCGAAATACGGTACCTCTGGAGACGTGAACACAATGGGGACAATGGGAGTAAAAAGGTCTCCAAAGGGTGATTTATATTTAGGTCTCCATTAGGAATTTCACGAATTAGATTTTTGGATTGTACTTAAATTACTCAAAAGCTAGGGTTAGGATGTGGGTTAGTGTTTGGGTTAGGGTATAATATAGGGTATTATTGGTTGGAAATTTCAACCCAGGAAAATAATTGTGGTTAAAATGGGAGCATTTTGAAAAAAGTGTTCGACTTTCTAACCATTTTGTACACGAGAACATGTCATGTTCGGTAAGGGAAGCCATGTCTCCGTCCACAGTGATACAAAAATGCGAATACATGTACAGTATAGTACATGCACATCACGGCCGGGTCAATCGCGGCGTGTAACGTTTTGCGTAACCCTCGCACGAAAATGCCTATAACCGTCCATCATTATCACGTGATATGAATAATGCATATATTACAATAGTCTGACCACGCCCCCTGTGTGCCAACTTGTCCAAGACCTTCGAGTGAGTCCACTGAGTTCGCGGGTGCGATTCGTCTGTAGAGGGCGCCCTCTATAACATCGGTGGTTTGTGTCAGTGATCGCGGAATAAACAACACGAAGGTCTTGGAACCAAGACTAGTGAGCTTACTGCTGTTTGAGGGGAACTATTTGGCGCTCGTCTAGCTTATGTGGAAACTCGTAGTAGTTTGACTCACGGTGTATCTCTTCATTAATAGAGCAAATGCACTTGCTGACATTTCAGATTTCGAACGTTTTATAAATGTAGGTTCAACAATCTACCAAACATCGGAGCAGGAATAACGTCAGCCGAGTGTAGCGAGCGAGATACTATCAATATAAGCCAGCGGGCGGTTTCTTTGTGGCTATATACTCCCTTGGATGTCTCTGTTACGACCATCGTCATAACCACCCTCTGGTGCCTTGGTATCATCACTAACTTGACATTCCTGTTTGTCGTTATCCGCGTACCCAAACTGAGGTCAGATACCAACATTTACCTGGCACACTTGTCACTTGCTGATCTTCTTTTTGAATTTGACATCTACGTACACAGTTTGGCGTTACATAGATTCCCCAGTGGCCTACCATTTCCCCTTGTCGAGTACCGCCCAATGCGTTTCCTATTTCACTGTCAACAATACCGGCTACTATGCATCCATTGCACTCGTGACCGTGGTCTCCCTCGAGAGATACCTCGCCCTGTGCCATCCTATTAAACATCTCGCCATCCGCGGACGAAGACGCACCCATAGGATGATTGCAATCTGCTGGCCACACCAAGTGCAGCCCGTTCTGACTCATCAACTGTTGAGGATACCAAACTTTGAAGGCTGTACTAGTGGGGCAGATAGGGAAAATGTTTGAGGGAATTGTGCCTTCCATGATGCAAGCATGAAATTTGGCACACGGTTAGAGTATGTCAAGAGAAAGATATTTGGATATAGGGCCATCTCAGATTTGTTCTTTATATAAATATTGCTAGAATAACAAGCAATGAAGGCCATTTTCAATTTTTGTTATTTTTTTAGTCATGTTTAGTCGGTTTTTTTTAAAGTTAATCAAAACCCGTGTTCTTCAAGATTCGATTTGTTGTTTTTTTTCCCAAAACGAATCGCATTAGGGCCTATGTGTTTTATTTCGTTGCACGTTTTCAATCCGCTGAAAACTACCTTTTAGTTTTGTTGGGGGGGGGGGGGGTTGCTTTGGCGACCAGCACACACAATACGACTGATTTATTGTCGGTCCACGAAGAAATCACAACTAAACGTGAACGGATTTGTTTTTTATTCAATCGGATTTGTTTTAATTTAAGTTAAGGAAGGCACTTATTACTCGGCCCCATTTTGATTAATGTGATGTGTGGTTTGGGGTAAAATTTGGGTCTCGGACAGCAAAATAAACTCTAGACATTACATAACAAATGCCAGAGCAATTTGTTTTTCTCCATTTATAACTGATGTTGATGATCTACTAGATAAATTAGGCTGGGTGCGACTGTAGGAAGAACCAGAGATTATCATACTGCTATCTTAGTGTATATAAATGTATTAATAAGCTTTCTTCCGCTTATTTTGCTTCATTTGAACATTTTTTTCATTTTTACATTTAGGGCTAAGATTCATGGTAAACTTCAGTTGAATAATGTTAACCTCAATAAAGTTCAAAACATGTTTTGTTGTATAGAGGCCAAATTGTGGAATACAATTTCAGAACTGTTGGGTTTAGTCTGTATATTTTAATGAATGATAACATGTTGGTGGTTTATTTAGAATATGTTGACATGTCTGAGCGGTATATGTATAGTGGTTAATTTGGTTAAGCATTTAAACGTGGATGGTCTTGATTAGTCATGGTTAGTCATTTTTTGAAAAGTTTATTTTGGCGATTATACTTAAACATCCTTATTTCAAGAACATTTTCTAAAGCATGTAAGTGACTAAATAATTATGAAAATATAGTAATGGTCCAAAATTACTACAATTATACCCTATCATTTGCACGCATTTACCTTGTCTCCAGATATCATCAAGTAGTAAGTATTAAAGTGCTTCTAATTCACCAAGTTGCTTACTGGCACAGTTATCCTATTAAAACCTTATGGAAAATCATATGGACAATGATAACATTGTGATATTTAGCCCAGCAAACAAAAAACTTGGAAAAAATGATGTGTCCCTAAATTGGGCTAACAAGTAGGTGAAGGGTTGCCTTAGGTGAGAGACTTGAACAAGTTCGAGGAAACCCCCCAAATTTAAGATTTTTGTTGCTTACAATAATCATATCTACGTTAAAATGTATTTTGGGGATTTCCTTGAACTTGTTTAAGTCTTCCATGTTAGGCAACCCTTCAACTACTTTTTAGCCCAATTTATAGACACACCATTTTCCCCCAGTTTTTGTTTTCTGGGCTAAATATCACAATGTTATTATTGTTCATATGATTTTTCATAAGGTTTTAATATGATAACTGTGCCAGTAAGCAACTTGGTGAATTTGAAGCTCACCAATACTGACTACATGATGATATCTGGAGACAGTGTAATGTGCGCACATTTATAGGGTCACAAAGTTGTCATTTTGGATAATTACTGTGTTCTCATAATTATTCAGTCACTTATATGCTTTAGCAAATGTTATTCAAGTAAGGATATGTAAGTAGAATCACCCAAATAAACTTTTCAAAAAATAAAAATAAAATATATACCCAAATATGGGAATAAACATATTACATGGCAGGGATTAACGATTTATGCAAATTAGACATATTTCCACCACTTGGATTTTTGTAGATTTTTAGTATGTCATTCTAGGAACCTTTTAGAAGTACACTGTGGTGAAAAACAATTTGTTGCAATTTGTTTGAGGTCAAAACTTATTTTTCCTGGACTAACCGGCCTGATGGGCCATGAAGGACGTGTGACAGACTTTACTTGATGTGATAGTACTTTTGCATTTTTGTATAATTTATGTATAGTTATGACACATCAGTAGTTCTCGAAAAGTGCATTGTTCGGGGGCGAGTATTTTAAATTAATGACGCATGACGACGCATGTTAATTGGCGGTTACTGTACAATGGGATCATTATTAGCCAGATGCAGTCAATGTTATACCGGGTTCGATAACTTCCCCCGCGCTACCCTCGGACAAACCGAAGGGCTCATCCGTTTTGATACTTTTGTGTATTACTACGACATCTTTGGACCAATTCCGCTGAAATTGTTGTCTAACTAACTTTGTACCCCACCTGTGAATGCTGTTAATGCACGTTTCACATAAAGTTCGTTCACCCTTTAATCTAGCCTCCAGTATTCGAGCCCTGACCAGAGCCCCATTCAATTGTGTAGAAACCTAATCCCTTTGTGTATAGAAAGCCTGTAAACAACATCTGTTGTGTATCAAATGACCCAGAAACGTTATTGTTGAAATACTGAATAATCATGACGCGGGGGTGTAGAAACGCCCATTTACCTTTTACCATGCTGGGAAAAAAACTACGCGAGCCGGTTACTTGAAGAAGTATCTTATAAGGCCATGCTAAAACATGGCTTTTCCTAAATTAAACTCACTCCAACAATAAAATTGGGGACCAAAAATAGTCAATGAAAAATAAGCAGAGACCGAATTGGAACCCCAGTTAAACGATCTACAACCTAACCCACTATCCACTAAGCTACCGTGAGAAGTCGACAAAAGCCGTTTTTCAAAAGTGCCGCCCATTTATGATAATTACCCCCAACCCTCCTGAAAAAAAAAATACGCGTCCGGCGTGGGAAATTAAATTAGACGATGTGGCGATATAAATCTATTCTGAATGTTTTCAAGAAAAGAAAATACATGTTATCGTGCGGCCGCGTATTTACGTAGTCAAGTCGAGTGACCTGAGATCGTTCGTTTACTCTTACATACTGCGCATATCTTCATAGCTCCATGGTACAACTAGTGTTCCTCGATTTAGAGGCACACGTGAGCGCGGGTGAGTAGTCGAACACGCTGATTGTTTCCAAACAGGATTGTTACGCTCATTCATTCATTCATTCATTCATGTTACTTTATTTTCCACACAACAACATTATATCATGAAATATTTAAACCACTGCAAAAAAGTGTGGATGCGGGCCCCCAAAAAGCAAGCTTGTCAAAATGGGGGCCCCCAATAACAAAGACCAATACATATATTACAAATAACAAAAAACGACATACAATTACAGTAGCATATTAGAGAGAACAAAAATACTTATAACCTGTACTTATAACCCGTTGCCTGTAACCCCATGAAACAGAGACGTATTTTAGTCTTCAGTTTGAATATTTATTTAATAATTTAATTTTGTACTTGCGTTTAAAAATACGCAGGCTAGATGATGAGTTAGTAATTATTCATGCTTAGAAACCATACGGTGGCTTCGCAAGGACAAAGTTGTTTATTTATTGATCTCTATTTATACATAAATGGAGATCAATGGTTGTATCTCATAACTTGCTGGAAGGCGGTATGTTCCCATGGCCAACACGCTATGACTCACTATTCTTTGGAACACGAATCATTACCATAAATTATTCTTTGGAACACGAATCATTACCATAAACTGTTTAATGTTGTTTAAAGGTAATATTTATACAACATTTCCTTTAATTTTCAAATATGGGTAAATGTGGGGGGATAGTATTTTGAAGCAAATATTGTTACACTGGCCTATTTAAAATGTTCTATTTGTAGAAGCTGTAGTCTGGCTCCCTGATCCTACTTCAGACGAAACGAAGCAATTCACAAACGTCGGGGAATAGTCAGATCCGGGAACCACAGTAGCTAGCTTGTACCCATTATCGGATGTGTAACTAAACTGAGAAAGAAAATGTGGACTAATAAACCATTTGCGCGTGACCCCGAGCTAAATTTGAATAACATCTGGTACACTGACTTGCTCACGCAGCTTGGCACAGTTGCACTTTGAATTCTCCAGACCAAAGACACTCTTGCCATATCACATGATTCGGGGCAAGCTCTTGCATAGTTACGTTAGAGACGCTCAGCACCAATACATTGTTCATAATGGGTGGGAATGACACAAAGACACCAGACCATTCCGAAGCTGGGGGTTGCTAGCGTAAGGCTTGCCCCTAATCACGTGATATAGCAACAGTGTCTTTGGTCTGGAGAATTCAAAGTTCAACGGTGCCAAGCTGTGTGAGCAATCAGTGTACCAGATGTTATTCAAATTTAACTCGGGGTCACGCGCAAATGGCTTCTTATACATTTGGAAAATTGGAGGTTGTATTTGGGTCTGTCAATAAATAAGGCGTCAATTTTGTCGTGTCCCTGTTGCGTATTTTTTTCACGACGAATGAGGCCACTTAGCATAAATGGGCGTAATTACTACACTACACTGAGTGGAAGACACTTAGGTTTTAAGATCCTTACTTTCCCTTAAATTAAACTCACTCCAACAATAAACTATAAGAGACCAAAAATAGTCAATGAAAAATTTGAACCCCAGCCAAACAATCACCAAATTTTCTCACGGAAGTGACTTAAACTCCAACACACGTTAAGACAAGTCACCGGGGCGGGAATATTTGTTTCACAAACCTAACTGGCCGATTTCATGAACTATTCAGTAGTTGCATTGATCACTGTACAACACTTAGGTTCTAGATCTCTTTTTCCCCTTAAATTAAAAATACTCTAAAGATATCAATTTGACTAGAAAAAACGAAGTAACCTAGTACAGCAGTATTCGAACAAGGGATCTTTGATCCATAGCCCATCCCACTATCCACTACACTATACGTATAGCAGCTCGACAACAGCTGCTGTTCTTTAATGTAAACTAAATAACAACAATGCTGTGACGTCATGTTTTATTCCGATGAATAAACATAACATCTCATCCAAACTACTCGCCGCAGAGTCAAGGACAGATTTTCCTGAGTCGAGTAATTATAAGGCTTCTTTCCTCTTTTTTGATTTGAAACACTCTCTGAATTAGCCATATCTGAAACATGTGCTTGGGCCGATACAAATGTACAGAGGAATGCATTGACAATACAACCCACAGCGTGACCTGATTTGAACTCTTTCCCTATTGTTAACTCAAACTGACCATGTACTTTGGCGATTATGCAAACCCCACACCATTCTAGCAAGCTACAAGCAAGCAACTAGTAAGAATGTTTCATAGAATGGTGTTATGGAATGCGATTTAGTTGATTGCTATCAAGCAACCAACTAGGCATTTGGAATCTTGCTAAAACTATAGTAATAGGCCTATACTAAGTTAGAATGCTTTTAGGGAATTTGGCCCTGTTCTTTAAGATTCAATTTGGTTTTTCTCAAAACGAATCGCATTAAGGCCAATGTGTTTTATTTCGTTGCACGTTTTCAATCCCCTGAAAATTACTTGTTTTTTTATTTTGGGGTTGCTTTGGCGAACAGCACACACGGTACTACGCCTGATTTATTGTCGGTCCAGGAAGAAATCATAACTAAACGTGCAATTTAACGTATTTGATATTCATTTGTGTAGAAAAACATTATAAAGAATACGACATGAAAATGACAGAGTGAACACAATACTCCTACTACAGGAGCATACCCTTCACAACGAAAACATTGGCATTGTTGTGCACATCCTATTATGCAATGCAACGCCAGACTGACCTTTACTTGAGCTGAAACCGTTATATGCTAATATGCTGGAAAATTCTTCTCCAAAAAGTATCTGCATTATAAGAAATCGATAAAATGATATTTATGCTAAAGTTGTCATTCCCTCTGTCTCATTAAAACGTTGTTAATACGTTTGATCACTGCGTCATTTTTGATTGAGATATAAAACGAAAACAATGGGAGACATTTCAGTGTCTCCATAAGTGTCTAGCTACCCTAAAACACGATATTTGGGGGTTATTTTTGTCCTAGAACGACAGATTTTGGTCTAAATAGCATAAATCTCGAAGATCATAGAGAAAAGGGTTATGGTAAACAAGTTAGGACTGTTTTCAGTTTGTGTACATCTCTATGGGATTGTCTCCCCAAGTGCCTATTTGGAGGTTTAACAATTGTTATTAAGTTACCCTAACTTGTTTACCCTAACCCTTTTCTCTAAGATCTTCGAGATTTATGCTATTTAGATCAAAATCTGTCGTTCCAATACAAAAATAACTAATTGTTTTTTAGGGTAGCTAGACACTTAGGGAGACACTGAAATGTCTCCCTAAGTGCCACTGTCTTCTTATTACCTACAAACTTACGCTAATTTGTCTCCCCAAGTGCCTATTTGGAAGAATTGTTAATGATGATTAACAATTGTTAATGATGATTAACAATAATGTCAATGATGATCAACAACGGTTAACTATCATTATCAGGCAGTGAAGACCGGGTCCTCACACTGTTATTCCCTAATTAGGTTACGCTAAAGCCGATCCAACGAATTCCCGCGCGCAGACCAGTGCATTGTAATAGTGTCGTTCATCAGTTCTCGTGAGAAAAGAAATTAAAGTCGCGTGACAATTGAGTCATCAAAAACGACCTCTGTAGTTCCCACAGCAAATCTATGAAAACAAATTACCTTGCGATTTCAATGTTTCTAAAAATAATATACTATAAAAGCGACAGGATGGGCAAAAGATGAATGTAGTATCTAAATATCCCATCTATTCTATCTAAAGTACCTACCTTAAAGGCCCCGCTGACTTTTTGGAATCTAAATGTTCACAGATGTACAAATAATTTACACGAGATAAACATGATGATGTTAGAAAACTTCCCATGAAATAGTTTTGCCTGAAATGCTATAGTCGTTGAGAAATGAGTAAAACAATTAGCTTTGGTCTCATGAGAGGAGAATTAATCCGCCGATGCCGGTGAGAAATCGTTCAGGAAATTCTCTCTTTTTTCTTGGACATGAAATAAGGCTGAAACTTTCACAAGGGAGTTTTACTACATATGTCTTTATTTACAGAAAATATGGATTATTTCAATATTCAAAAAACAATGCTGTGCGATGCCTTTAAATGAAAAGAATGTATAGCTTACCGAATCTCTTTGGGTGCAATGTACCACGTAGGCGGCGGGCCGAACCCGTTAAAACTAGATGCACACGTAGTGATATAACTCCCCATATCTGATGACAAAACAAAATCATTAAGAATAAAACTTTTGGACGTGCCACATCAAAAGTGTTAGTAGGTCTATTCGATAATTTTAATAAACATTTCGGTTAAACATTTCCATACCCTAGCTATTCCCAGTTCAAACCGTGCCATAAGTTATTTACTTTCAAATAAGTAAGATTTTTCCTAATAATAATTCGGTAGTAAAACATTTACAAATGCTGTATCCTACCTTTAAATTTAAAGAATGTTGTTATATTTATAAGATTTGTCGATATTTATAGTGTGGGCTGTGGGCCTGCAAGTCAAAGATAAAAATGGCATTAACAGTCCATTCAGAACAAAAAATAACCATTGTTTCGAGAAAAGACGTGTACTCACCATGGAACAAGACAAACTCCCCAGTGTCCAGCTCAGGCAAAATACACCTAGTCCTGATGACGTCAATGGAATCGCAAGTCGGTCCAAAAATGGAAGATGGCTTCAAATCGCGTTTTCTAAGTGATTCCTGCGTTGAGTACGTAACAATAATGAAGAAACAAAACGGCACAGGGGAAGATGGCCGATATTTTAGTTGAAATAACAATTCCCGAATTAAAGCGAGTCCGCTGACATTTTCAATAATTATTATCGCAAGGTCTTTTTGTCGAACATAAGCCATGCAAAATTTCACAAACATTATGAAAAGAAAATATTATAGGACGGGCAACTTAGCAAAAGGGGCGAGTTGGTATATGGGGCAGGTAGGTCGGGGCGAGTTGACGAGTGTACATTACCTGTAAAGGTTCTGGAAGGTCAAAGTATTCGGGGTTGACCTGTTGCGCACCAAATCCATTATAGAAACCCACATTCAAGTAGTACATCCAAATGAATGATTCGTCGGTATCTGAAATACAGACAAAGCACATAGGCCTAATATGAATTGTCTTAATTATCTTTTCCCGTAAAATGACTAAGAAAACAGATATGTAATTGGCCGGGATTAAACGTACGTTTGGACTTGGACGCGTTATTGCCTGAGACTTTGGCTCGGGCATTAACACGTACAGGTCCATGAGCCAGTTTTAAACGTACGTTTAATAATTATAATAATAATAATAATACAAAGTTCTTATACAGCGCACATATCTTAGACACTAGATCAAGGCGCTGAACAAAAAAAGAATTAACAATAATCAAATTAATGAGCTCTGAACAGTTCAGTCTTCAACAGTTCAGTTTAAAACTGGCCAACCACATATTTATTCCCATTCATAAATACCTATTGGGTAAAATACGCCAAAACAAGTCAAAAATATAAGTTTCCAACTACATGTATTTTGTTAAACAATCATTACACTTCGTGTTTTGTGAAACACCCCCTATCTACGTTTATGGTATGTTCCTCGAATATCCTCGCTCGCGTGATCGGTCCGCCGGGAGGTATTAAAGCTTGTTGGCGCGCACGTTCCGGGTACTGCGCGATATTGCGCAGAACGCAAGCTGTCGGTACAGCGTGAATTAAGGATTATAACACCTCACTCACAGATTCTGTGTCTTGATTGGCCGAGAGCGCGGCACGTGTCACTTGCTATTTTTACTATTTTTTACTTGTGCTATCCAAAAAGACTATACCACGCAAAAAGGACTATGCGCATAGCAACACACGAAATATGCGCATAGCAACGAAAGCGTGACTGAAACCCAGACGTGTGTTTCGGTGCATTGCGTAAACATTGCTCTATCACTTTCGCACCCGTTCATCAAGGCAACAAAGTACACGTATGATCGAGAGACGTATAATTCGGAGATTTGTTGTCATTACTATACTTTCAGGAAGCTTAAATTGTGCAGAATCTGTGAGTGAGGTGTTATAAAACAAATATTGACTGCTTTATTTCGCGGTATAGTAAAACTAGCCTCCCTCGGTGATCCATGAAGCATTCTATTTTCCCTCGGCTTCGCCTCGGGAAAATAGAATGCTCCATGGATCACCTCGGGAGGCTAGTTTTACTATACCACTCAAAGCAGTCAATATTTGTATACTATGAAATACGGACTCGTTTGTAGTATTGCGCATGCATTGTGAGGTTTCAACCAATACAACGGTAGAACGACCAAATGTTGCCGGCGTCCAAATTGTATGTGACACTCGAAAAGTGTTTATAACCATTCAGCCGGTCATTGTCAACCGTTTAAAACCGACCAAATACATTTGAAATATTTCTGATGATTGTATTTTTAGGTTTGGTAGCCGCCAATGTCAATTGGCGAAAATGGGAGGAATGCTGCTCGTTTCTGGAAATAAATTCTTCAAATACGTTCCATTGACATGTTGTCATTATCGTTAATGACAACATGTGTTTCCGGAAGTTAAAGGTAAACAACGTTAACAAACTGATGCCCATCGATCCAAACACATTATACGAAATGCCTAATATTTAAAGCTAATTCAGGAGTTGTGCATTTTTAAGGAAAAGTCGCAATACATGTTGTAATTTGAATTGTTGTATCTTCTACAAATAGCTACACCACCTGCAGTGCCACTTCGTCTATTTCTGTCACCAGTGGCTATACCTGGCCTACAATTTAGACGTCTGGGCATAGCAAAACAATGTCAGGCCAGGGAACAAAAGAGCAAGGAACTCAGTTAGAAACATGCGCCAAAAGATAAGAGCAACGAATTGAGTGAAATGAGCAGCAAAATGAGTAAAACAAGCAGCAAAATTAGTCACTTTTGGTTGGTCAAACTGTTGGGCACAATGCATAGTGATGACATTGCATGTGCATTGATATAGATGAGAATGAAGTCAAGCTTAATACCCGATGCACTTTCATTTCGTTCACCGTTGGCGTAAGCTTTGTTCACACGTTTGGCAATGACGTTTGCCACAAGGTATCCAGCTGAACGAGTGTAAAACGTTCCCGGTTCGGCAATAACCCGCACGCCACTGCTGGCTGGGAAATGCTCGTCCAATGCCTGGGTGATGACCTCTGCAAACTGACAACACCAACAACTAAATCAAGTAAATTTACATATTAGTATAGCTAACCTTAACCGTTAAGATCTTCTGAGAAATTGAACAAAATGAAAGGCAACTTACACAGACAAAAACTTATGAAAATAGCCGATTTGACAGTGGGGAATCGTTTTGGGGGTTTTGGCATAATACAATTCCCACATGTTTTTTTCTTTCGAACTACCAATTATTTTGTTTATTGGGAAGGGGCGTAATCACACATGCAGCTTACTTTTCTTTTATTATTAGAACGATTCTCGGTCACATGGGAAGGACATTAAATTGAAGGACATGTAACGCTGGGTTATGTTAATTTTTTTTCTGTCAGACTATTAGGTTTTTTAGTTAAAGATGGCTGCTTTTGCAAGAGAATAGCAATGAGAAACGTGTTTATTGGGAAGGGGCGTAATTATACGTGCAGCTTACGGATTTTGTTTTAATTATTAGAACGATTCTCGGTCACATGGGAAGGACATTAAATTGAAGGACATGTAACGTCAATATTATATATTTTTAAATACCCTACCCAATAAAATATTTATCATTTTAAAGCTTAGAATTCAAGAGATCTGAAAATACCAATATCTCAAAATATCAAAATGTCAACTTTAATTACTCTGAATTCGGATAGGCTCAAAACAACTAAATGGCGTGCCCGAATTACTTGGCCAAGGATTAACACGAGTCTGTTGTAGCGGCTGCATCTACTTTCCTATACCCTCGTCTATAGGATAAGGTAAGGTATATAAAGTCGAGGAAACCTATTGTCGGTCTCAGCCATACAACGAAGGAGTCTATCTTCGTTTCAAAGCGCTAGATTAGGGAGATATATTGTTGAGACAGAGCACCACGCGTGTCTTCAACTCCCAGTTTACAATACTGCACCGAAGTGCTACCAATACGCTGGGTGAACAGAGACCGACTTGAACCGCGCACCCAGTTGCGATCCGTATTAGTGCGATGTTTTAGCTACCGACCGAGCTACATAGTTTCAAGCCGTAGCTAAGTAATTCGGACACAGCTATACTTTCAAACAATAACTAGTTTCTCAACTGGACTGAAGTCGAATCTGTACGAAAAAAACCCATATGGCCAACGTCATATAGCTTCCGACTTCAATCCCATCACCGCAGGATTTCCCAATCCAAAGTCAACTAAGACGTATTCCTGATTTCACTCAGTCGATCCAAGATGGCGTCGAGTCTATTTTTCAGGCAAGTCTAACTGGAAATTTCAATATGCAACTCCTATCAAGGCGAAATAATTGCCACGAAACGGTCGCAACTTATAAAGAACTGACCTCAAGGTCCGCTTGTGCCCATCGCCCATACTGGGCGCTGAGAAACAAACGCACGGCATTCTGGGTAGCGACCATGACCTTTCGAATTGCACGTAACGCAGCTTTGCCGCAGAACTGGGGCCAATTTCACGGAGCTGCTAAGCACAAAAATGTGCTTAGCACAAAAAAGTCTTGCTCAATAAAAACAAGTTATCAGCCAAAATTCTACGTGTTTTTCATGCTAAGCAAAAACACAGCTGATTATCAATCAAAAACAATAAAGATCACGTGAAAATTTGGTCTGTAACCTTGTTTTTACCAAGGACAAATTTTTATGCTAAGCAAATTTTTGTGCTTAGCAGCTCCGTGAAATTGGCCCCTGGTGATTCCAGTTCACAGTTCACACAAAATCTATCCAATCAGAGCTCAAAGCGCATCAGTGTTTCCCAGCGCCTAGTTAGGGCGGTGGGTACGAGTGAAACCTCAAGGAAACTTTTGTCTAGGAAACTGCGAGTGCGGTATCTCGCCTATCAGGAACAGTTGAAAATTTGAATGCCACATCTCGGAAAGCATGCCTCTCATCCGTTACCTTATCGAAGGATGCCTTGGGGTACAATCGTCCGGGAAACCCACCGCCCAGGTTCAGCAGATTCATATTAAACCCGAGGGATGTGCCGATATCAAACAACGGCCGGGCGAAACAAATTGCACCGCTGAAAATCTGAGGGTTGGAAGACTCGGTACCTACGTGGAAACTGAACCAAGAAAAGAAATGGATATTGTTATTTATGGGTATTGCTATTATGACCACCCCCCAACCCCCACCCCCACCCCCACCCCTCCCCCCTCCTTTCTCTTCTGCCTATGATAATCAAAGAGCAAAGTTAAGTTCAGACGCCGCCATTTTTCATATTAAGATGAGCCTGGCAAACCTCTTAGGGGGCGCTGTAACCAGTCAACATTTTTAAGTCTATTGTCCGCTTCGGGAACTATTTCCCGAAAATTCACGGTGGCGCAAATCTTATGCGCTACTCTATAATTATTAGTTAACCCCACGTGAACGTGTTTCAGCCAACCAGAATACAGAACTAGCAAGAGGTGTGTTATAAATGAAAATAGTGATAGCCTTGCAGATCGGAACAATGGGTACTATTCTTTCCACAAGTCCTTAAAGGGATCGTATACGTTTGGTAATTACTCCACAAATTAATGGCAATAAAAACTTACTTGGTAAGAAGTAGAGCAGCTTTGGATAGTATAATGCATTTTTTGAAACTGTTCACTTCGAAGTACTGCGGTTATGGAAAAAATATCACTTTTTATCTCCAAACAATTGAATCTGAGAAGCGTTACTTCAGTGACGTTTCTCAGAGTGTGTATTCCAATGCAGATTATTCTTCTTGCGTTGACAAAACAGCTCCAGATTTTCGGCAATATCTCAAAATCGCTACCACCTTTTGAAATGAAATTTTTACATGTTAGTTTTATGGTAAATATCTATAACTATGTAGGATTGAAACAAACAGTGGGTTCCAATTACCAAACGTATACGATCCCTTTAATTTGATCAGTGTAACCGCCCGTTCTCGACCAGCACTTTTTGAATGGGCACGGTGCTAGTTATATTTTGTCAAGAAAGCTGGACCTTTCATTCCTACTATATGTGAATTTTAGCACTTATATACACACAAGATACTTTCACCTGATACCGACGACTTCAAGTTCTAATGCCTTGGCAACCTCCAGGAGGGGGCGCACTTCTTCCCCTCGACAACCAAATTTTGATCCATAACAATATGCAGCCGTGCTGTCGTCATAACGTATACGAAGTACGAGCCTGTGTACGAAGAAACAGTAGAATGGTATCGAATTAATAACAAAATAATAACATTATGGTTATTATAACCAGGCTTTAAAAAAAAAAAATTAAAAGCCAACTCTTGACCGAATTAATAGTGTCTTTATCTGCAAGGGGTAACTTGTACTTGCGTTCGTGTAAATACAATTAAAAACTACACTATACAAGTGGAGAGGACCATGAAACAACATCAGTTGTTTTTCGTACGATGTTTTATAAATACCTTGTAATTACATGTAGAATAATCCAAAATATTGTTTATGGGTTAACATTACTTACTGTGCTTCAGGGTAAACCCGTTTGACTTTCTGCAATTCTTCCGACGTGTCAAAGGTCATGAGTCTTACTCCTTTCTCATTCGCGAAACGAAGGTGTGATTCTTGTTTGTAGGGATGGGCGAAGATGATGCGATCTGGGCTTGCTCCTAGATCCAGAACCATCTTGATCTCTTTCTTCAAGGAACGATAGAAACATAAACAACAAAGTCTGGATAGCCACAAGAAGCCTAACAGGTTAATAATAACCTGTATAAACAAGATTAGCAAGCATGCCCGGGCAAGGGAAGGAAATTATCTCGCCTTCAAACCCTCGATTCCCATCGTTGATGAAAGCGAGTAAATCCCGATAAAATTAAAATTCGTACATGGCAGATGAACCATAAATTCAAAGCTCACTCGATTTGATTCATGCTGCTCGTCATCCTAATCGGCTTTGGCCATTTGGTCATTGACATTTTGAATTTGGTTAAGACCTGTCCAGTGCGCGAAATTACAACGTATTATACTATCATGTTTTAGTTATTTACCAAAACAACATAAAACGCAATGATAGCACCAATACTCATCATGTCTTCGTACTTTACGAAAACCCAATATTTAGTGCTGTACCGATCGCGACATTAAAATGCATAACTATCATGTTTGAGTTATTTACCAAAATAACATAAAACCCAATAACGGAGCCAATACCACCATGTCTTTGTACTTTACGAAAACCCAATAATAGTATCACCATCATGTTTTAATTATTTACCAAAATAACACAAAACCCGATAATAGTGGCAACACCATTCATGTCTCCGTACTTTACGAGAAACCCAATAAGTTGCGATCCGCGAAACTAAAAACGTACTGTTAACATAGCCGCCTTAACATAGCCGTAAATTAAAATTAAGGTTAAACATGAAGCCGGAAATATTATCATTACATTTGACCTTAAAATTCGTATACTTGGCATGGCTTACGTTGGTATAAAGTTAAGTTATTGTGGCCTATGACGGCGTCCCGAATGCAATTCCGCCAAGGACTCAATTCAGGGAAGGGCGAAAAACTCCTGCAAAACCTCTAACTTTGCTCCGGCACTTTAAAAAAAGGAAAACAGGATGAAATTCCCCTCCGGCTCCTAACGGCAACCGAGTATTGTGTAACTCCAGAATTGGGTCCTGATGGCAGCTAAACCACAATTAATTTAACTTATTTATTACACAGGTGGCATCATACAGGGGGTAGGCGGCGGGCTTCGAAATAAATTAATTACAAGGACAGATAACTACTGTTACTGGAACCTTCTGGCAATGCTGCTACGACTAGAGTGAGCTCTGACCAATCGACGACGGGGATTATGGCTGTATAGGAGGCCTAATTGTTTGTTCTAAACTCAGGGCCATAAAACAGCGTTCCAATTCCCCAGTGACCTCCATGTAGCATGGGAAAGAGGATTTGGGCCAGACCCCAGCATACCAAGCTGTCTCGGGGTAATAAATTCTTTGAAGCCATATTGGCTTAAAAGTGATTAAGCATGGTTTGAGGGGTGTAGGTCAGCTCGTCTACATCCAGACGCGAAGTGGATGGAGGTAGTCGAGCTGACCTACACCGAGAAGCCAGTAATTCCCATTATGTTCCAGAATTAAACCATGCTGTATTTGTTTTACAACATCTGATAATTATTCAATGCCCTGCGATAATAATAATAATAATAGTTTATTCTTATATAGCGCATTACATCATTGGCACAATCTCAATGCGCTTTACAAATAAATACAACAAATTTACAAGTAATACAACAGATATCATTAAATACACTAAGAGCACATTAAAAAATGCTAATACATCACCAATCAATTAATTTAAATACCAAGTATACTCAAAATACATTAAAACCACAATCAGTTAGTCATCATGGATGTTATTTAAAAACCTGACGGAAGTAATACGTTTTTAATGCAGACTTAAAAGATAAAAGAGAAGGTTCGTTACGAATAAAATAAGGAAGTTTATTCCAAACACTGGGTGCTGCTACTGAAAACGCACGCATGCCATAGTGATTTTGATTGAAACGGGGCTGGACTAGGCGTGTTTCAGTGGAGGAGCGAGTGGCTATAGAACTTTCCCGAACTGTCAACAAATCCAACAAATAACCAGGTGCGTGTTTATGTAAGATTTTATAAACCAAGATAAGGATCTTAAACTCAATACGCTGTGCCACAGGAATCCAGTGAAGACTTTGGAGAACAGGGGTGATGTGCTGATATTTCTTAGTACGAGTAATAAGGCGAGCGGCGGAGTTTTGAACCAATTGTAGCCTATGGATTAAATAGTCAGGAAGGCCGTAAAGTAGGCTATTGCAATAATCCAACCGTGACGTAATGAAGGCATGGATAAGACGTTCAGTAGTGGTGCGATCTAAAACATTGCGAATTTTGCTAATGCGATGCAAAGCAAAATATCCTGATTGGCACATTTTAGAGACATGAGTAGCCATATTACAGTGTTTATCAAAATACACACCGAGATTCCTAATGACTGTGCTAGGAGTAATATCATTATTTCCAACGTGCAAACCTGACAAAAGGTCGCATTTACGAAACGAGGAATGAAAATGAATCACCTCAGTCTTCGAATCATTTAAAGTAAGCTTGTTCAAAAACATCCATTGTCTAATTTCCTTAACACATGCTTCAAGATGAACCTTTGAATTATTACCATTCTTACAGGATACGTACAGCTGGGTGTCATCAGCATACAACATAAAATTGATGTCATGTTTCTTGAAAATATCGTCTAACGGTGCAAGGTATAATGTGAACAAAATTGGCCCAAGTACACGGCCTTCGAAGATTTATTCAGCAAGTTGTTTTGTTTATGCAAGTTCTTCGTCAGTCTAATCAATTATAAAAATCTCGTAAAAAATCTGGTGCTACCAGAAAGAATATCGCAGCGAGCTGAATACTCACCGTGATGACGTCACATGGCAACGTGTCATTATGTTTTACTTCCCGGACGCACGGCGGAATCAGCCACGTGACGCGCTTCAATTTGCTCATAAATATTTATGAGATGCAGTAACATTAGATCTCCTTGAACTTTTCTTCTATTCATTTAAAAAGAAACTGTGTTAATGTACTTCAAAAAAATGGCCTACCATTAAAATGAATCTAATACAAAACCCGATGTCTCTAGTAACTTTTAAGTCAGGGTAGTAGTCATTACCTAATTAATGTTGTCACCCCGATGTATATTAGAAATTGAGATAATCACTTTGACCCAAAAAGGAATATGCTTACTTTGCTAGCACAATCAAATGATTTTCCAAGTCCAATTAAGAGACGAATGACCACTGGATCTGGGTTGCTTTTCACAGCTGAAAAATGTACAGAACAACATTTAAAGGAACCAAACAAGTACGTGGGAACTTTGGAAATTATCCGGAATGTACCGAGACGTTTTTCCAAAAGAAAACCCAGCATGTCACCTACGTGTATTATTTAGGGAATAACAGTGTGATGAACCAGTCTTCACAGTGATAATGACTGGGTTGGGGGTTTGCTGCTGTTAATGAACCGATCCAAAGCAAGGCGAGGTCCATATCGACCATCCCCCAAACCCGGTAATTATCACGCATTCATAAATATATAAACAGTATATTTATTCCTATTGGTCAAAAGCATGTAAGTTATTTTCGTAATAAGATTAGGTTTCTATTATTCTCATTGGGAGTTTGAATTCGGGGTACCATCTTGAATATCCGCCTATACACACACGAACTTCGGCGTCCGTAATAGAAAACCCGAGAATACCATTCGCGGGCCACTCGATAACGGGGTTTCAAATACATCCAGGATTTCTGAAAGGGAGGGTCCGATCAAAAGGTATGTGATCCAAATGCGGCGCTGCCGGTGCAAACCGAGCACGCCGAGGTGCTCGTATACACGCAGCCCTATGGGGAAGGTAACACAATAGGACAATGTGATATACATTTACCCCAGAGCGAAAATCCTTAGAAATATATTTACCCCAGAGTGATAACGCCATATAGTCCTGCAGATTAATAACTGTTTTCACCACAATATTGCATTTGATGATACAAGAACCAAAATTGGCATAACTACTCTTTTGGGGTCACTGTACACAAAAACCCTGTTAGCCAAATTAAAATCCAATATGGCGGCCATTTTTTTCAAGATGGCCGCCACTAAATGGTAACACTTAATGTTACATTGGAATAATTGGTCATACAAGCACCAACAGTTGCAACTATCCACTAAATGTACCCCTTATCATTTTCAAAAATAGAAACAACTTAAACATTCAAGATGGCGGCCATTTTTTCAAGATGGCGGCCATGTTTTCCAAGATTGCTTTTATTGAATGACATACATTGGTTATTTTACAAAAGAAACCAAATGGTCATACAATAAAGCTGCAATTTACTTCTCGTTGGTCATTTATAATTAACAAATCATAAATCCCTGGAAATCAAAGATGGCCGCAATTTTTCAAAATGGCGGCCAACACGTACGTACAATACCAATTTATAACAATAGCGGGTGTCAGTAAAGAAGAAAATGGTTACAAGAATTGCGACCTGACTTGAGATTCTTACCATTATTGTTGTAATTGCTTTCCAAGATTAACTCGTTATTTTGTATTTGTGTTACTGAACATTTGAAGGCATACTTAGCGTGCCTTTGATGCTTACAGTCTGTCTTTTAACATCCCATGCATAGATCAAATCGATCTCATCAGTCCTGGTTGAGCTTGTAACCAAGGTATTAACCAATCTATTGGTTATTCATAACCAATATATTGGTTATCCTCCAACTAGTTATATTAGTTGAGCTTGCAACCAACCCACTGGACATTTTAGCCGATATTACCCGGGTTGTAACGAGTAATGACGCTTGTTATTACTGGGTAACATACCGATATTACCCGGGCTGTAATTGCATTGTTATTACCACCCGATATTACCCCATTTACCAGGGAGAATGTAACTGTTATTTCCGACATTGCATTGTTATTACCACCCGATATTTCACCCTTTACCTATTATTATTACCCAATATTACCAGAGAAAATGTAATCGTTATTTCTGGCATTGTATTGTTATTACCACCCGATATCACCAGGGAGAATGTTACCGATATTTCTGGCATTGTACTGTTATTACCACCCGATATTACCCAATTGGTTAATTATATTGGTTAATACTAATTTAATACTACCGGAACAATACTACAATATACAGGTATACACATATAAACACCAATGACGCTGGCCACTGCTACAATCTTAGCATGCACTTAAACGCTATATATGTGCCCAATATCACCGCCGTCTATAATCACAGTTTGCAACTATTTTTTTGTTATTTATTTGTGTGTTGGCTTTTTGGCAAATTTGTTTCTTTGAGACTTGGAGTAAATAAATATTACACAATTATCTCTATACGAAAACACCATAAACGTATCGCTATTACGCAAAACATAACGTTCATGTAGAAAAAGTGACACAAATGTTTCACCAAAGTTTATCACGCCCACTTGGGGTCAACATGTAAATTGGGTCACCCCATTTACCCAATATTACCAGGGAGAATGTAACTAATATTCCTGGCATTGCCGTGTTATTACCACCTGATATTACCCCTGATATTACCCTATTTACCAAATATTACTTCTGGCATTTCCGGCATTTCCGGCATTTCCATTATATTAACTCGGTAAAATGTTACCCATTACCTCTCATTACCCTGTTATAAACTCGCAAAAAACTCTGTTTCAACAGGGTAATAACAGTAATATTTTGGTTATCTACATATCTACCAACTGGATTGGTTGAAATCGACCAATATATTGGTTATTTTCAACCAATCTGATTTTAGAGTGTGTTGTATGTCTTTGTACAAGATATGTTACGATTTATGTGTCACTTTTTGTAACATATAGGCTGTCATCTTGTGGCGGCCATCTTTAAAAATGGTAGCCATCTTGAATTACCAAGTGGTTGACAATTTTAGCATAATATTGGATTCAAATGGAGATTAAATGTCCATTTTGGTCCTTGTATTACTGTTCGATCCTTGGTAACACTACTACTAGCCATTCAGTGGCGACCATTTTGGAAAATGGCGGCCATCTTAAATTTTTAAGTGCCTAATATACTGTTTTGGATATGCCAACAACAGGGAGACCAAACAGATGTTAAATGCCAAGTTTTGTGCTTGTATAACCATTCTATCCATCCGTACATCAATATTTCGGTGACATTTGGCCTTCATTGGCGGCCATCTTCAAAAATGGCGGCCATCTTGGATTTTAATTTGGCTAACGGTTTTTTTGTATAAAGTGACCCAAAATGAGCATGTGTGCCAATTTTGGTGCTTGTATCACTAAATGCAATATTATTGTAGTAATCTGCAGGACTAATAGCGTTAAATATTACAATAGGACAAAGGAAAACAAAAGAGGGTAACAAAGGTCTTCCCCACAAGTCTCCATATGCGCGTTTGTATGTGTGTGCGTTTGTATTGACCGGCAATCGTGGTCGTCGGACAAAATAATTGGGAGTCAAACAATGGGTCCACGATTGACACAACGTCCACGATCTTTTCTCGTGTACAAATCATATGGCGATCATCCGAAAACGTTAGAGTACAAACAAAAGAGGGAAGACGGTCGGAAAATGCCCCGTCCACGATTGCCGGTCTATACATGACTGTGTGTGTGAGCAGTGTTAAGGGGGGGGGGGGGGTGCAAATAAATTGAGCCATTTTTTAATATTTAAAACTGAACATTTGAGGACCTTGAATTATCTAGCATCACATAGACAAGTTTTTGAAAACACGAAATCGTGTTAAAAACCAATTAGCCAATAAGCTAACAAGAAATCCTCAAGAAAACCAGTAGCCGAGAAACAGGACTGCAATTTTGTAGACTACACGCAGGATTCACTTATTTAGATTTCGTTCAAAAAGCTTTGTTTCTACCAAAAGATTACAACAATAATTATAGCAATGAATACAAACTAAAAGAACACAAAAGTAGGGTCGAACAAACTGCTTTAAATCTATAGATCGGAATTGTTTTTAATTAATCGACACGGGAGTATATTAGTGTTATGCCTATGTCCCCATACAGTTAACACTAGCACATGTCCTATACGGCGTGTCGTAAGATATGCATTTTAGAACAAGCCTTAAAGCTTTTGGGTGCAACAGCAGTTACGACATGTCGTATGGCTGTTTTAAATTCCTTATCTTACGACAAGCATGCAGGACATGGACCCATGTTAAGTTGTGTGCGTCCTTCCCATGGGTGGTTGACACATGAGTGAAGGCTTGCTTACTGGGTGGGTGGGGGTGTAGGGGAAAAAAATGAGAGGAGAGGGGATGGCTATAGCGTGAGAATCACATTAATACATATAAGTCTTATACTTACCAAAGAATGCCTCGACATTTGGCAATAACTTCCCCCACAACTCGTCTTTGGTCACTACATCGCCCAGGTCGAATAGGATAAATGGATCGTCCACATCCTTCAGAACACAAAAACAAACAAAAAGACTTCAAGCGGAATACCCATAACAGTAAACGCTGATATCACAATCTAAATTGAGGTTTCTGCATGTCTCTAATAAACCTCTAGTCTTTCAGGATTCATATAGTGAGACAATGTTGATGTTTTGTTTTGCTTATTGATAGTAGAATTCACGACGTCACTTTTTTTCCAAATGTCAAAGTGTTCTGCACTAACATTGAAATAGTGTGCCAAAATATGTCTTTGAAATTTGGTCTACATTGGTATATCCCATCAACCCCAAGACATTTTAGAGTGCACAGGCTTTAATCACCAGAGTTTTGAGAATAACAACTTCTGTTCTTCACCTGGGACATTTTTGCAAACTTTCAGTGTTTAGCGCCCTCACTAGACAATATCTTGAAATGTCACTCTGGCAAGGACAATGCATACCACTTCCAAAATATTATATTTCAAAGTGAACAAAGAAATTGGCAAGGCGGGACTAGAACCTGCGACCTTCGGAATACCGGGCCGGCGCTCTACCAACTGAGCTATATTGCCCTATGTTGGCGGTCTCCCAATTTGTCACTATCTTTGTTCGGGGGCGCTAGTCAAAAGTCACAAACACCAGAATTCCGTGTGGCCAGGTATCACGCCCAATTTTGACGATACAACCTGGGAAGCGATATTGTGGGATCACTCAATGAGGATACGACTTTTTATTACCCACAAATGGCGCGTAACTCGGGCATTATCTATAACATATACAAACAAACCACAAGGGAAACTGACGAATTAAATATGCATACATTTTAAAGTGAACACAAAACATGTCATGGCGGGACTCGAACCTGCGTCCTCCAGAATACCGGACCGGCGCTCTACCAACTGAGCTATCTTGCCCTATATATTTTTAGTTCGGCAGGAATTTCAAAAAAGTTTGAAGTTTCTTGCGAACGTTTTCAGCATCCCGGGTCGTGATTTGTCCTCGAAATTGTCTTAAAAGCTTCGTCATAATGCGCACGACCTACTCACGACGTGCGTGATGTTTCGCAAAATCTTCGTGAAACCTCAAACCGAGATTCAGACAGATTTAAGAATGTCTCGCGCATGTCTCGCGAAAGCAGCGAAGTTCGTCCGATCATTTCTCGAGCTATTCACGAACTGTTCGCGTACTTCTTGAGAACAGGTGACTTCACCAAAGAAGCCAATTAACGCAAGCCTTTCGCAAGATAAGTTGGCATGTGTCGCGAAATGTCCGCACGATTGTTGCCCGAGATTTGTGCAACATTCGTGTTGTTCGCATTTCAGTCGCATGTTCTTCTTGTATGTTGACTGGCCATAGTTCGGCAACGCTACACACGACATTCGCACATACGTTTTGAGAACTACGCACAAACTGCATTGTCGCGACACATTCGGAGAAAAACTTCTCCGAATGTTGGACTTTGCCATTTTTTCCGGCATTCGCATCCTTCGCAAATCGTTCGCGTGCTTCGTGAAAACCCACCCTTCGTCCCCCATACCTAAACGCTCCCTAGACTATTGTTACCTAACGCACCCCCCCCCCCCCCCCCCCCCCTCCCTAAAAACATCAAAAGAAACCACAACATTCCACAAGCACAATGACCGCCATAAAGCCGTCCCATATTGCTTCATATGGTTTGCGATGGGATTTCGTACTGCAAACGACACGGTTGCGCATTTTTGCTAGCCACATTTCTTCCAGGATAATGTCGACTGGAAAGACGCGATGCTTCAATAGATGGTGGACTGGGCTGGAACAAAGATGTCCCTTGATGACCTTCACCCGGAAATCTAAACCTGTCAAGTGTTGATTTGTATAGATGCTGTTGTAGACAATGGTAGCATTTACCAAACAGGGCCCAATTCCATAAAAGCATTCTAACTTAGTATATTACTAGGTTTTAGCAAGATTCCAAATGCCTAGTTGGTTGCTTGCTAGCAATCAACTAAATCGCATTCCATAACACCATTCTATGAAATATTCTTATACTAGTTGCTTGCTTGCAGCTTGCTAGAATGTTGTGGGGTTTGCATAATCGCCAAAGTACATGGTCAGTTTGAGTTAACAATAGGGAAAGAGTTCAAATCAGGTTGTATTGTCAATGCATTCCTCTGTACCCTATTTAGGGTATGTACATTTGTATCGGCCTAAGCACATGTTTCAGAAATGGCTAATTCAGAGGGTGTTTCAACTCCAAAAAGGGGAAAGAAGCCTAATTACTCGACTCAGGAAAATCTGTTCCTTGCAGAACGCTATGAGGAGTTCAAGGTTATCCTTGACTCTGCGCATAAGGATGTCAATACAAATTCCCAAAAGATAAAAGATTGAAAGTGACTTAGAATGGTGCTAAGGATTTAGACATACCCCAAACCTATTCTAATTTTAGCAAGCAACTAGGAACCTTGCTAAGCGTATACTGGTTTTATGGAATAGATTTTGCAAGGAACTAGAGATAGAAAGGAAGTTAGCAACCAACTAGGCTTAGAATGCTTTTATGGAATTGGCTCCTGATGTCTAGAATGTTCAAGAAAACTCTTGTCCCCCATTTGTGCGAGTACTGCCATAATTGATAAGCCAAATCCGACCTTACGTTTTCCAACTAGAAAGCACTAAAAGCAGTAGTTTTTTCTTTAATTTACTAATTAGTACAAATTGATGTTCGTAAGTGAACCTAGCTGTCGAGCTTGAGGCAGAATGATTTCCATAAAAAAGGAAAAACAATCGGTAACTTTTCGCATTGAGAGCAGTATGGCCCATATAGCACAGTGACTGTACTCAGGCGTGACTGTACTCTTTAGACGTGCAATTCTCGCCAGTTCACGTTTACTTTTTTCTGCGAGTGTCTTAATGCCAAACACTGACTCTAGTCTAGTCCTAGACTCCTGTGTTTGAATTACCAAACTGCTATGTACGTGATCGTTGAACGGAAGTTGAGGTCACTCAGTTTATTGTTATAATAGTCATACATTCGCAGTATTTTCAATAGGTTAAAAGTTGGAACCCTTAATTTGTTCTCACATTACCCATTTATTATACCCAGTACGATATGTGGCAGAGGGGTACCCCCCTCTTATCCCTATACCTTATACACACTCAACACTATTGTAACCTAACCCATCCCCCTTGAAACATAAAAGGAATTCCTGAGATTCCGGGAACACAATGGCCAACACAAAAAGGGGGGGGGGGGGTTTCTCTGCCACATATCGTGCTTCATATGCCATTTATTGCTGTTGATCTGATGGGCCCAGTCACAATGCAAACGAAATGCAAAGAATCGGGTTTTTGCATATGAAGCACGATATGTGGCAGAGAACCCCCCCCCCCCCCCCCCCCCTCTTTTGTGTTCACCATTGTGTTCCAGGAATATCAGGAATTCCTTTTAGGTTTCAAGGGGGATGGGTTAGGTTACAATAGTGTTGAGTGTGTATAAGGTATAGGGATAAGAGGGGGGGGGGGGTACCCCTCTGCCACATATCGTGCTGGGTATAGGTTTTTGACACATGACAGCTCGTCATGGTGCCCGCGGATGTGGTGTCTTCTCTTTAAAATTTCACTAGATTTTGAGGTCAACTTTACACACACTCTATTGCGGGGCCATGGACTACGCGGCTAGTGCATGTGTGTTTTGGTCAGTGTGCAAAGCGATATAAATTGGTGCCACTTTTACATCCAGGTCAAATAAAATTCATAATTAATGAGGGCTAACCCGCAACATAGGCCCGGTTAAAAACCGAAAATTACCGATAAGTACCGATTTAAATAATAATAATAATAATAATTATAATAATAATATTAATAATAATAATGTACATTTATATTGCGCCAAAACCATTTTAAAATGCTCTCTCGCTTTAAAATCAAAAGTTTTATCTTAACAAAAAGCACGTTACAAACACGGACTCCATACGTGTTGAAAATAATTATTCCTACTGAAAAAGTTAGCATATATTTGAGAAATGAGACCGTTATACCGGTTCAAGCCTACCTCTCTTTTTGGTTCATCTTGGACTTTAATCTTTTCGACGGCAATATCGCGAATCGAAGTTCCATTCTCGTAAAGATCTACTCGTAAATCAGGCGATTCGTAACGTTCCATGGCGAAGTCACTCGTATGTGGAAGTTTCAACAGGACTCTGGTAGTGGTAGTGCAAGCGCACGGTAAGCTTGTGCCTGGCAGTTCCGGTTCAATAGCGATTTGCATGTTGTGGTGGCATAGTATTCAGTTCAAGCCCCTATTCTTGAATGCAAGGCTGTGCTGTATCTGCAACGTATTTTACATGTGATCAGTGTACATGTGTACTATACGTTGTTGTTGCTGGCACGTATGGCAATCATAGCGCCCTGTGTGCCATTAGCAATACATTATGCACTATCATCTCAGCATACGGAACAATCACTGACCTCTACACCACCTCTTCCGAGAAACAGTGCCACAGAGGGTCTCGCAAGGCCGGCCGTTTCGCAGACACTGAGAGACACATTAAGGCTCCATCCTTTACTGTTTTCAGTAAAGTTAAATTAAGGATACCTTGTTTATCCCTGTGCGTTTTCTCTCTTTCAACACATAGACTCGTACTTCGTATACGTTATGACGACAACACGGCAACATTTTGGTTATTAGGACTTGAAGTCGTGGGTATCGGGTGAGGTTTCCCCTAACATTTTAAAACTTTTTGCCATTCATATTTATGAACGGTTAACTTCAATTTCGTTCCAAGAAGACTGGAAAGCGCAAATGCAACAATGAATAAGTCGTTAATCATTCCAAGTGATCAATGTTCAATTAATTTCACTTTTTATCCATTCAATGTCGTCAGATTTCAATCAAATTCGTGATCATCCTATATTGCAAGGATCGGATTCGTCTTTGTTCAATCGATTTAAACAAAACTTTCGCTCAAATTCATCGAACGCAGTATAACCATGCACAGACGTATTTTGGCACGGTGTATTGCAAGACAAGAAATTAAAAGATGTGAACTTATGAATAGACAATGTGCCCTCTCTTTACATCTGTATGCAAGTGTGCCCTGCAGTATGCGCACTCATCATGTTTTAAATAAATTTGGTTAAGAGATGACATCAGAGGTCACATAATTCAAAGGCAATCTGACCTGCGACGTCACTCTTTAAAGCACATTTTATGTAAAACACGATGCGTTTGTCATTGACCGGCAATCGTGGTCGTCGCACAAAAGAATTGGGAGGCAAACAATGGGTCCACGATTGACACAACGTCCATGATCTCAACTCGTGTACAAATCCTATGGCGATCATCCGAAAACGTTAGAGTACAAACAAAAGAGGGAAGACGGTCGGACAATGCCCAGTCCACGATTGCCAGTCTATACATGACTGTGTGCGTGCGCATACTGCCGGGCACATTTGAATATAGATGTAAACACGTGGAATCAGAGGGCACATGGTCTATAGGCCTACATGTGCCTACTTATTTCTTGAATGAAATACAAAGTATACACTTTTCTTTGCATGTGTAGAGACTTTTTTCTCCCAGTTGTTGGCTCATAAACCTGTTTAGGAAATGAATACACAAGTACGTATATGGAAAAGATATAATTTGGCACAACTTGGCACAACTGTTTCTTTTTAAATACATGTACCACTAAACAATGACTATTATTATATAAATAGAAAACAACAACAGTAATATATTAAACATCATGTTACACCAAGTGACATATTAAATGCTTTACAATTCTTCGTAAACAATCCACAAAATGGGTGTTTGCTCCCCAAATTATATTCAGAGTTGCATTCTTTTTAAGTGTAGACACTCGGAGACCCAACAAGAATTTGTTTTAATTTAGATTTAATTATTTATTACAAGAATTTCAGTTAAAGTTGGTGTGTCCGTGTTTTTGGAGGGTTGCACCCTGAAAAATTGATTTTCAAATTGAATTGATAATTTTCAACCAATGTGTTTTTTATGAGCTTTCAATTGAGACATCCCACGAAAAAAACGGCAAGTAATTATTTAATTAAATTCACCTTTTGAATTAGGAGCGTCCCAGTACGCACAACTGAACTGGGGCGCGCCATTGGCGCAATGATAACAAGCACTTGTTAACAACTTGTAAAGGCCTGCCAATGCAACAACAAATTATTTATCCGTATAAAGTAAATGATCTTTGTTGAGATAAGGTAATCGCTCATTGGATAAAAGTTGAGGAACTATGCCACCGTCATGCGTGTTTGCCCAATATAGAGGCGTGGCTTAGCATTCCAAAGTAAAACAAAAACAATCATCTGCTACTTCTGCTAGATTTGTGAAAATTAATAAGGTTTGTGTAGATTTGTTATAAAATGTAGCCCAATTTCTTGGCTCTGCTTACCGTTAGCGAAAAATCCCTGCTTACTATAGCAGAAAATTTGGTGCTTACGGTAAACGTATTTCACACGTTAGCGAAAAAGTTTGGTCTCTGAGCATGCGTAGAACCCGTAACTAAGGATTCTGTGCTTACAGGGTAAGCACAGAATTTTTCTGCTAGCGCGGTTAGCGAAAAATGGTGACCGTAAGCGCGGAATTCTGTGGTTAGCAGAGCCAAGAAATTGGGCCCTGTATTCAAGTGTGCCCTGCAGTATGCGCACGCATCATGTTTTACATAAGAGATGACATCGAGGTCACATAATTCAAAGGCGATCTGACCTGCGACGTCACTCTTTAAGCAAATTTTATGTAAAACACGATGCGTGCGCATACTGCCGGGCACATTTGAATACAGATGTAAACACGTGGAGTCAGAGGGCACATGGTCTATACAAGTCATGTGCCTACTTATTTCTTGCATGAAATACAAAGTATACACTTTTTTTTTGCATGTGTGGATACTTTTTTCTTCCAGTTGTTGCCGCATAAACCTGTTTAAGAAATGAATACACATATACGTAGATGGACAAGATATAATTTGGCACATTAATATACGTGATAAATGCCTATTTAAAAGAATATACATTTAAAACTATTTCTCTTTAAATACCACTAAACAATGACTATTATTATATAAATAGGAAATAACAACAGTAATCTATAAAACATCATGTTACACCAAGTGACATATTAAATGCTTTACAATTCTTCGTAATTAAACAATCCACAAAATGTGTGTTTGCTCCCCAGATTATATTCAAATATATTTAGTGTAGACAGTCGGATAATTTGTTTTAATTTAGATTTATTTATTTATTACAAGAATTTCAGTTAAAGTTGGTGTGTCCGTGTTTTTGGAGGGTTGCACCCTGAAAAAATAGATTTTCAAATTGAACTGATAATTTTCAACCAATGTGTTTTTTTATGAGCTTTCGAATGAGACATCCCACAAAAAAACCGGCAAGTAATTATTTAATTAAATTCACCTTTTGAATTAAGAGCGTACCAGTATGCACAACTGAACTGGAGCGCGCAATGCACCGTATTGTTTGCCGCATGAGGGCGCTGTAAGACGCCATTTTCTGGGTACCCAACACAGGCAAAATAGCGGTTATTGATGTAGTTTTAGTAACTTTACTTGTATCTAAAAATTGAATATTAGAACAAAATATTTTTGGGAGCTGTAAGAATATTTAAACTTCCGTGAATTATCTCCTAATTACTTTTAATTATACCCCCAAATACCGTGAGCACAGCGCCCTCTACGTTCAATTATACGTCCAAATGATAACAAACACTTGTTAACAATGTGTAAAGGCCTGCCAATGCAAAACAAAATAATTATCCGTATAAAGTAAATGATCTTCCTTGAGATAAAGTAATCGCTCATTGGATAACAGTTGAGGAACTATGCCACCGTCATGTGTGTTTGCCCAATAGAGAGGCGTGGCTTAGCATTCCACAGTAATACAAAAACAATCCTCTGCTACTATTGCTAGAATTTGTAAATTTAATAAGGTTTGTGTAGATTTTTTTTAAATGTAGAAATTGACCTAAGAATTCGACCAGAAAAACATCGCATTCATGTACGGTACTATAAAAAAGCTGCTTTATTGTATGGGTTTGTATTTTTATTTTTGTTCTACTTTTTGATTTAATTATTTGGGTCCCCGTGGAGACCGTCAAAAATTGCATATGCCGACGGTATTTCACGTCGTCATTGCGGGGTATTGGGATAAGTTTTCAACTAGCAATAATCGCACCTCGGTTGGACCTCATTGGTTACGATATCGCCTCTGCGCAAAGATAACTCATCCAAGACGGGCGAGGTTATAAGACGTTTGACATGCCACAGGAAGATCACAGTTAGGGAGTGGCTCTGTGTTTGGTGCGATTTGCATCAGCCGTTACGCATGCGCGTGTCTACTGATGTGGAACGGTGGGACGGTGGGACTACATGAACCGGTTAAAATGTATGATACACAGTACCATTGTTAACACCCACCTGTGACGTCACACTATTGTGTTTACACGACATTATTTGGCACGAATGGAGCGACACACGCCACTCCGCATTTTACGAATGGCGTGCTGCACTCAACCCCAGTATAGGAGATAAAGGAGTGCGAATGTTACAACTTATTTTCATTTTTATTTTACTTCCAAACAAATTGTCACAGCTACATTTTTCACCTAGCCATGACTGAAAGACATAACTTGCAAACTACAAAATAATTGCATGCCAAGGGACACAATTAATATTTACACAATTTATTTACTTATTGATTATTATTAATTAAATACAATTCTTCAATATTTCTGAATTGAACTGATAATGTATATCTCGGTACAGTGAAAATCTACGAATGAATTAAATTACACACTTCTTGAATTAATATTGACTCTGGCTAGTCATCAGTTGTGTCCTTCACTTTAGGAATTTATAATTTGTCTCAAATGAAAACTAAAATCAGCCAAACTTCTTAATTCAATCTCTAGCGGTCAAGAACTAAATCATTCTGATAGGAAATAATTTTACAAATAAATAAAGGAATGTTCCCACCGATTCGGTTGATTTTCTGGACAGTTGTTTCTGTCATTTTACACACAATTAAGTTATTCGGTACTAAGCTTGTCAGAACAGCTGTCGTTCTTGTTCCAGTCGCTGCAGAACAGCTCAAAGTTCCTGTTCCAGCCGCTGCGAAACAGCTATCGTTTCAGTTCCAGTCGCTGCGGAACAGCTATCGTTTCAGTTCCAGTCGCTGCGGAACAGCTATCGTTTCAGTTCCAGTCGCTGCGGAACAGCTATCGTTTCAGTTCCAGTCGCTGCGGAACAGCTATCGTTTTGGAGTAGCTACGAGTCACCACTCAAAGCTGATGTACTAAGATGGTTGAGCTAGGCTCTTAGTCGCAGTACTCAAACTAAAGTTGAAAACCATCTACATACGTTAAAAGAAAATAACCAAACTACAATAGTACGGTGTAAAATAATATCTCAAACATTTTAAAAAAGCGTTCAAATATCCGAAATCTATCAACTTGTGACTTCGTTTTGTGAAACAGAAATACAGAATTTTAAAACATTTAACTTACGGTTTTCTATCCAACTCAGGGTCTTGAGATTCAGATCCCAGGCCTGATGTCCTCACTCCAACCAATTCTCCTTGGCAGCCTGTATAAATCTGCTCTGGTTTAACGGTACAATTGGCGGCACAAAATACCTCTAAACACATGCACTGCTCTGGCAATCTCACACATTCAAACTCTTTTGGTCTAAGGCACAGCTAGACCTTTCTCTGTCTAAAACACAGCATTTGGATGGACGGGCTGTTACACCTGACTGTGCTAATCGGTGAAATAAACCGTCAAGAGTGTTCAGATGCTCTTCCCAAGTCTTCGTATGAACCAAAATGTCATCAATGAAATTATCTATATTTGGCATGCCTTGGAGCATTACTCGCATCATGCGACTAAATGAAGCTGGTGCGTTGACTAATCCAAATGGCATTGTACGAAATTGGTATAGACCGTCTGGTAACTGGCATACCCTTGACATCCTCAGTTCTACATGCTGCACTCATCAGTAGTAAATTGTGTCCACATTTTAATGTAACCACACCCTTATTGGAACAACAGTTTGCAAGATTTGCCTTTTCTATTGTATACATACATGCTATTCTCTCGACATCTGGCGGCGTTGTGTTCGGTTGATAAATGACAGCCTGGTGACATTCGGAACAACGCTGTGTCTGGTTTGGTGCAGATTGTTGCTGCATATCGGCACTTCTGCGATAGGCCGAGAAAGATTCTGGATTCCTTTCAATCAGTCCAGCTACTTTCGTTGGTATTCTTCAATGTTAAAGATGGACTACTACGGAATAATGATAAAGGCTGTGTTGCTGTTTTTTGTTCGAGAAATGTATAATGATTACTAATATATCATTAGTATTCAATAAATCTTGTTCCTTCATGCAAAAAAACCACAAAATTGATCGGCGTTCTACGACCCAGAAAAACTCAGTTTCAGCAAAAGCCCTTAACTCATGAATAATTCATACTTTGTGTGTGACGTACTACCCATGAAAACGCATACATATGGTGGCCCTGAAGGGACTCCGCAGATCGCGAATATTGACGTCAAATTTGACGTCAATATTCGCGACTTTTGGGGAAAGTCGTGAATATCGACGTCAAATTTGACGTCAATATTCGCGACTTTTTTGGAAAGTCGTGAATATTGACGTCAAATTTGACGTCAATATTCGCGATCTGCGGAGTCCCTTCAGGGCCACCATGTATGCGTTTTCATGGGTAGTACGTCATCACTTTTCGCTGGTTTACAAGTCCGCTGGTACTATATCGTGGATTTCATTGTGGTTTTCAGTGGATCTTTGCCGGGAACCAGTACAGGGCGGGAAATTTCAAAATCGAAGAATCGAGGTCTAATTTTGTCCCTCAAATTGCAACAAAATTATTTAGAGAAAAACATGACCGTAACAATAAAGTGTTACCTGAACACAACATAAACAAGGTCCGATAATGAATTTAATGTGTAAGTTTTCGTTGTAGTCCATCTTTAAGTCGGTTAATAGTTAGCGCGCCGTTCGTACGGTGAGAATAGCCCAGGCTTCGCCCTCGAGCCATTCTCACCCACGAACGGCGCGCTCCACGTGTATTATTCTACTCGAAATTACTTGAATTATCACGAATGGTTAGATTTGAGGGTTGTATTTTATAGTAAATATCGTTTAACTGACCTTTTCGAAGTTTTACAATCATGGATGCTTAGAAAAAGCAAGAAAAACGGCGTTCGTTTTCAAACGGCGTCAGGCAGTGGTCCTTATGTTGTTCTTGTTTTTTTGCGGATATCTAGCGCAATAACTTTGCTGGATGCCTAGAATCATTATTTACTTAATAAGTAAGATATTTTCTAATAATTCGGTAGTAAAAATGTTCAATATCTGAATATGGTGTATCCTACCTTTAAGGGTATAGACATATTATACGATAACAATATTTGTAAATATGTTTAAATTAGAAATTAAAAAAAAGGAAAACGTAAAAATATTAAAGGTAGCATACAATTATTCGACGAAATTAAATGAAATTTCTATGACATTGATTGCAAAATGAAGTAATTGCTTCATCTATAGTGCTTTCGGCAACTGCGGACGACGAAATTGAATTGTCTTTTACTATAACGTATGGCAGATGTATGAAATTATTTAGACAAGTGCGGACATGAGCGACCAAAAACGAAATTAAACATGAGATACTATGCAAGGTTATGACATTTTAAGACGGAATTGAAGTTAACCGTTCATAAAATCGAATGAAAAAAAAGTATTAAAATGTGCGGGAAAATCTATATTTGTTTTATGTAGGCATACATTCTGTTTTCTTTCGTATACAGAGTGGCTCACAAACAAACGGACATGACAAGCACACCTCTACCACCCAAAGCCAAAACTACCTATACCAATGAATGGAGAATACTTCTAGAAGAAAAATGCAACAAAGAAATCTCGATTTAGTCCAGTAGTTTTAGCTCCAGATATCTTTATATATTGATCTGTTTCTTGCAGAAAGACTCCCCGTCCTGCAGCGAAAGCACGCACTTTGTTTGTTTTTGGAGGGCCACCTTGTATAGTGTGTCCGTTTTTGGAGGGCCACCCTGTATAGTGTTTCTGTTTTTAAAGGGCCACCCTGTATAGTGTGTGCGTTTTTGGAGGGCAACCCTGTATAGGGGGTGCGTTTGTGGAGGGACAACTTGTATAGTGTGTTCGTTTTTGAAGGGCCACCCTGTATAGTGTGTGCGTTTTTGGAGGGCCACCCTGTATAGTGTGTCCGTTTTTGAAGGGCCACCCTGTATAGTGTGTGCGTTTTTGGAGGGCCACCCTGTATAGTGTGTCCGTTTTTGGAGGGCCACCCTGTATAGTGTGTCGTTTTTGGAGGGCCACCATGTATAGTGTGTCTGTTAAATTGTGGTATTTTATTAGTCCAAAATGCACGTTTTTGACCATAATAATATGTAATTATTCAAACGATTCCATGATTGAATTTAGATTTTGGTGCAAACATAGTGAAAAATTCACATTACATTTCATTCGTATTCAAATGTTGACATTATTCCTAAAAAAATAGCTGTGACTTCGTCGTGGACAAAAAAAGTGTACTATAAAACTAACAACGGAATTGAAGTTAACCGTTCATAAAATTGAATGAAAAAAAGTATTAAAATGTGCGAGAAAATCTATATTTGTTTTATGTAGGCATAGGCTACATTCTGTTTTCTTTTGTTAAAAGAGTGACCCACAAACAAACGGACAAGTACCCCTCTACCACCCAAAGCCAAAACTACAGATACCAATAAATGGAGAATCTTCTAGAAGAAAAATGAAACAAAGAAATATCGATTTGGTCCAGTAATTTTAGCTCCAGATATCTTTATATATTGATATCTGTTTCTTTCAGAAAGACTCCCCATCCGTTAAACAATTTGGTATGTGCAGCGAAAGCACGCACTTTGTTTGTTTTTGGAGGCCCACCTTGTATAGTGTGTTCGTTTTTGGAGGGCCACCCTGTATAGTGTGTGCGTTTTTGGAGGGCCACCCTGTATAGTGTGTGCGTTTTTGGAGGGCAACCCTGTATAGGGGGTGCGTTTGTGGAGGGACACCTTGTATAGTGTGTCCGTTTTTGGAGGGCCACCCTGTATAGTGTGTGCGTTTTTGGAGGGCCACCCTGTATAGTGTGTCCGTTTTTGGAGGGCCACCCTGTATAGTGTGTGCGTTTTTGGAGGGTCGTGGTGTATAGTGTGTCTGTTTTTTGGAGGGCCACCCTGTATAGTGTGTGCGTTTTTGGAGGGCCACCCTGTATAGTGTGTGCGTTTTTGGAGGGCCACCCTGTATAGTGTGTCCGTTTTTGGAGGGCCACCCTGTATAGTGTGTGCGTTTTTGGAGGGTCGTGGTGTATAGTGTGTCTGTTTTTTGGAGGGCCACCCTGTATAGTGTGTGCGTTTTTGGAGGGCCACCCTGTATAGTGTGTGCGTTTTTGGAGGGCCACCCTGTATACTGTGTGCGTTTTTGGAGGGCCATCACCCTGTATAGTGTGTGCGTTTTTGGAGGGCCACCCTGTATAGTGGCAAACAAGTTGCTCGAATCATCTTACACAGCCCTGTTACTGTTAGTCAACAATCGAGCCACTGGATATTTTGGTAGTACCAACTTCATCATGGGAAAAAAGGAACAAATTGGGTTAGGGTTATAATGAAAATAAGGTAAATGAAGGAGATTATTTAGCCAAGGTTTTCTTAACTACACGATTAAGTACACGTTAAGTCTATCGGGGTTAGGTTATAGTACAGAAACAAAGGAAAACACAAGAGGGTATCCTCGGTCGTCATGGTAAAACACGATGTACCAAAATGATACACAAACAAAAGATACATACAGAAATCAGGCATTCTATACTTTCACTCCAATTCTCCGAAATACGGCTTTGCCAACTTCTCTACATCCTTTGGCAGTGATGACCCAGTACGTATTGACAACTCGTTCACGGCTTTATCAGAAGATGGAAATGTCACTTCAGACCAAGAAGAAAGTAACTTCTCAGATAACAGCTCGAGTGGATCAGATACAAGTACTGGTTCCAAAGGAGATCAACATGGCCGCCATGAACCAAGATCAAAACCAAAATTCAGAAGGCTAAAGCTCTTGTCCATTAATTGTAGAGGGCTAAAAAGCAAGCGAAAACAAAGAGACTTGCACAGTGTAATCCAACAGGAAGATCTGGTCATCATCTGTGGATGTGAGACTCACCTGGATGGAAGTTACAACACGAGTGAAGTTTTTCCAGGTAACTATGACATCTATAGGAAAGATAGGAACAGACATGGAGGAGGAGTGTTCATCGGACTAAGACAGGATCTGCTCGGGATGGAAGAGGAGAGCCTCCAAACAAATTGCGAATCAATCTGGGTTAAAATCATCTTCGCTGGTAAACAACCACTCTATGTCTGTTCCATGTACAGACAAACAGATGATAACATAAAGCCTCTGGAAGAATTGGATAAAGCTTTGAAGAAGTTGACTACCAGAAACAGATTACCAAATATAATACTTGTAGGTGACTTCAACACACCTGACATCAATTGGAATACCAACTCAATCATCAAAGGGAAGACTAGAATAAACCTCAGTACGGCAAGAAACTCAACCAACTTCTCATTGACATAGGAAATGACAATATGCTGACACAAGTCCAGCAAAAACCAACCCGCGGGAGAAACATACTTGATTTATGTTTCACCACCCTTCCCGATCAACTGAAAAAAGTGGATACAGCTTCGGGCATATCTGATCATGACGCTGTCTGCATTGAGTTGGATACGGCCGTCAAGTATAGTCGTAAGAAACCAAGAACTGTCTACCTATACAATAAAGGAGATAATAATAATAATAATAATGTGAGCATTTATATAGCGCTCAAACACAGAAGAAACTGGTATCAGAGGCTTAACAAAATACAAGGAACAAAAACTAAACCAATTAAAATAGAAAAGTCTTAAGATCTTTCTTGAACTTTGTTAATGATGTGGCGTGACGGATGCGCTGAGGCAAGTTATTCCATAGCTTAGGACCAGCAGCGTAAAAACCCTTGTCACCAGACAGAGTGTTGGTTTTAGGTACCGTAACTAGTCTATCATCATCGCCTGAGCGAAGTCCGGATTTCTTCGATTGATAGGGAATGATGAGGTCTGAAAGATACGTTGGTGCCTGGTTGGTGAAACATTTGTATACAACAGTTACAATCTTAAACACAATACGCGAGTGGACAGGCAACCAATGGAGTTGTTTGAGAAATGGCGACGCAAGATCATACTTTTTAGCCTGGAAAACAAGTTTGGCTGCACGATTTTGGAGACGCTGAAGACGTTTGATATCAGAAACATTTATACCATGAAGGAGAGAGTTAGCATAATCCAAACGCGATGTAACAAGAGCACGAACGGCGTGATGGCAAGTAGTCTGGTCAATAAACATTCTAATTTGAGATAAATTGCGGATATGGAAGTTTAGTGAACGACAAATCGAAGTCACATGGGTCAGGAAAGAGCTAGAAGACTTCCAAACTCGTTTATTCAATGTAAGCCCATGAACAATAGTGTGGAAGAAAATTGGAACCTGCTGAAAAATGCTATATTTCACACCATGGACAAAAACATACCAAAGAAACGCTTATCCTCATGGCAACATGTTCCCTGGATGACCAATACCATCAAGAGGAAGATCAGAAAGAAGAAGAGGTCATGGAACAAAGCAAAAAGATCAAAGCTTGAAGAAGACTGGGAAAGGTTCAGAAAAATTAGGAAAGCAGTTAAAGCCGAGATGAAGAAATCACATGAAGAATACGTGATGGGAATCTTGGAGAACTCACTAATGGAGAGACCAAAGAAATTCTGGTCATACATCAGTAGTTTGAAGAAAGACGTAAATGGCATTCCAACCCTGAAAACTGATAAAGGACCGGCGACAGACAACAAGATGAAAGCAACAGCTCCGAATCAACAATATCAGTCTGTATTCACCAAAAAGGATACTTCAAATATTCCAACCATCGGCACCAGCCAACACCCATCTATGTGTGATATCATATTTGACACTGAAGGCATTAAGAAGCTGTTGTTAGGCTTGAATCCAGGCAAAGCACCAGGACCTGATCATATACCGATCCGCATATTGAGAGAGGCTGCACATCAGATCGCTCCTATTCTGAAGGACATCTTCACTCAATCATATGAAACTGGGACCCTACCTCAGGATTGGCTCTCCGCAAATATCGTGGCCATCTACAAGAAGGGCAACAGAATTCTACCAGCTAATTATCGCCCAGTGTCCCTGACGTGTGTGATAACCAAGTTGATGGAGCATATCATCTTTCACTCCATCATGGCTCATCTTGATTCTCACAAACTGCTTCAACATTACCAACATGGGTTCAGGAAACAACATTCTACCGAGTCGCAGTTAATTGTCACATTGGAAGAAGTATCGAGGGCTTTGGACAACCATCACCAAATCGACATGTTCATTCTCGACTTTTCGAAAGCTTTCGATACTGTACCTCACCAACGGCTCCTGGGAAAGATAGACCACTATATTCGAGACAACACCAAGAACTGGATTAAGACCTGGCTGACCACAAGATCACAGCGAGTCGTTGTTGATGGAGAGGCGTCGGAAACATCCATGTCGATTATGGTGTACCACAGGGGACTGTTCTGGGGCCATTGATGTTTCTACTCTACATCAATGAAATTGGCGAGAACATCAGCTCAACCATCAAGCTCTTTGCAGATGATTGCCTCCTGTTCCGTGAAATCAACACAATAAAGGATACCAAGGTTTTGCAAGAAGACCTCAAAAAGCTGCACAACTGGACTGAGACCTGGCAGATGGTATTTAATGCGACAAAGTGCTACACCATGAGAATCCATCGCAAACAGGAGCCCATCATCCACAACTACACCATGGGAGATGAGGCACTTACCACGGTCTCAAGCCAGTCCTACCTTGGGTTGGAGATCCATGAAAAACTCAGCTGGAAATCCCACATCAAAGCAGTCGCAACCAAAGCCAACAGAACCCTTGCATTCATTAGACGAAATCTCAGCCTATGTTCTCCCTCCATCAAGAAACAGGCATACACAACACTTGTCAGGTCACAACTGGAATACGGGGCAGCAATATGGGACCCATACCGGCAAAATCAAATTGACAGCCTTGAGAAAGTTCAGAGGAGGGGGATACGCTTTATCACTGGGAACTACAGACAGCGTCACAGCTATGAGATTGGACATCGGACTCCCAACACTTCAAGAACGACGATTACAATCACGTCTAGTCATGATGTACAAGATCCTCAACCATCAGATAGCCATTCCTCTCCCAGACTACATCAAACATAAGGCCAGAGCAACCAGAAGTCAACATCGCCTGAAATTTACAAGACTAAGAACATCATCAGACTCATACAAATACAGCTTCTTTCCTCGCACCATAAAAGACTGGGATGAGCTTCCTCAAAACATCATCGAGCTGCCCACCTTGGAGCAATTCAAGGAGGCCATCAGATGCGAGTAGGCATCAAGAGTCATGTTTTTACTTGCACCCATCTCTATTTTTGTACATATTTTGGCACCCACTGAGTACACAAACCGTCCACCGTCGGCAGCCGCACCCTTGTCTAGATGCTGAATAGGCTTTGACAAGTAGCTGGATAGTAGAATACTTTATAGCTTATCATTGGCTATAGTATTCAAATGTGCCATGAATATCTTGTGCTATCTTTCAACTCTTTAATTGATTGACTACAATCTAGCTATCTGACTTGATGTTAAACAAGTGCTACTAGAAGGCACACTAGAGGGGGATTTATCCCCCCCCCCCCACCCAACCTTTTGTCTGCGTGTAAGTTTGCCCTGTGAACAAGATGGCGCAGGTTACCGTGAACCACTTTTTTTTAACAAACCCTCAAGGTTATCGCTCAGTAAAGAACTCAACTGAGCAAAAATGTGTATACCCAGCACTATATGTGGCATAGGTGTACTCCCTCTTATCCCTATACCCTATACACACTCCACACTATTGTTACCTAACACCCCCCCCCCCCTAAAACCTAAAAAGAATTCCTGAGATTCCGGGAACACAATGGTCAATACAAAAGAGGTTTTTTTTTCTCTGCCGCGCTTCATATGAAAATTTGAGGGCATGCCATAGAGCTATATTAAATTTAATATAGCTTTATGGGGCATGCAAATCGTTATTCACAGCTAGTTGCACTCATGGCAAAGGTAAACACCGCCACCTGTTGGCCATGTGTTAGACGAAGTAGGCTGGTAGCCGTACCTCTACATTAATTAGCGGGACATTAGGTCTGGTACCTTAACGGTGCACCGTCAAAGTCAATATACACGAGAAATATGACAATGAAATGGCGACAAGTGAGAATCCAAACGATCGCCTGAGAACTTCTGTCAGTAGTCATGGCAGTATGGACGGATCAGGCATTAAACAAGAACCATTTCGGTCCAAAGCGGTTCTACCGTGGGATAGACTTTCCAACTGGCTTCATTGTGTCTGCGTTGTTACGTTTGATTTAGAGTTGGGACAAGCTTTAGAGGTACGTAAGCCTAGGGCCAGGGGTCTCAAATGTCTCCCGATACTCGATAGTTCCTAATCCTATTCCTACCTCCATGCCATGGTTAACGGTACTAGTCTCACGTCGACGTTAACAACAATTTACAAAACTGAAAATTTGTGTACAAACCTATGGAGCTGATGATCCCTGAGGATTTGGTACCAAACCTGCCTAAACCTATCAAAACCTGCAGATTTGATGGGTTTGGGTACCCCTAGAACTCTGGGTCTCCCGACGCCCGTAGGGCGGAGCCCCATAGATAGAGAGGGTTTTTACAGGTTAACCGCCGTTAAACAATAGAAACCGTGCACAAATTCCGGGCAATAACTCCATACTGCCGCACGGTCTACCCCAACTAAAAATTTGTATAAGTACTTTATCAACTCACCCAGTTGTGGCCAACCAAAAACCGGTCGAATCTCGGCCAATTTCTGTAAAAAAAGTGAAAACTATGCCCGTTCCGCAAACGCGACTGTTACAAGATGGCGGATAACATCATTCAATGGGTGCTGTTTTCCAAACCCTGGTTTTGGTATATTGTGGCTGTGCCTCTGGCGCATTGCTAAACTGTATGATAAGGCCGCGCAAGATGAAGCTTGTGTTTCAAAAACGGCTAATGCGCATGCGGCTTGAAATTACGCACGAGTTATCCGCCATCTTGTAACAGTCGCGTTTGCGGAACGGGCATAGTTTTCACCTTTTTTACAGAAATTGGCCGAGATTCGACCGGTTTTTGGTTGGCCACAGCTGGGTGAGTTGATAAAGTACTTATACAAATTTTTAGTTGAGGTAGACCGTGCGGCAGTATGGAGTTATTGCCCGGAATTTGTGCACGGTTTCTATTGTTTAACGGCGGTTAACCTGTAAAAAACCTCTCTATCTATGGGGCTCCGCCCTACGGGCGTCGGGAGACCCAGAGTTCTAGGGGTAGGGTTTGGGGACGTACATGTAGTACTACTTTTATTTTATCACGTTTATTATGCAAAATCTATTCACACATACTTGTTGTCTTTGTCTTGCAGTTTGTTTATCCAAGCCATGTGAAACTCTCTGAAAAAGAGGTACGTATTTTTGTCTCTTTTGAACGAAGTTTAGAAAAAGACTTTGCAATCACTGTTTCTGTACGTACAGTAGTATCCCTAGAACTATGGGTCTCCCGACACCCGTAGGGCGGAGCCCCATAGATAGAGAGGGTTTTTACAGGTTAACCGCCGTTAAACAATAGATGCACAAACTGCACAAAATTACTCCCATATCGCTGCACAGTATACCTCCAAACACATTTTTTATGAGTACTTTAACAACCCACCATGCCAGCACTTCCATAAAACTGGTCGAATCTCGCCCAATTTCTGTAAAAAAGTTGAAAACTATCCCCGTTCCGCAAACGCGACTGTTACAAGATGGCAGATAACATCGTTCAATGGGTGCTGTTTTCCAAACCCTGGCTTCGGTCTTTTTTGGCTCTGGCACATTGCTAAACCATATGAATAAGGTTTTGCAAGATGAAGCTTGTGTTTAGAAAACAGCTAATGCGGCTGCGGCTTGAAATTACACATGAGTTATCCGTAACAGTCGCGTTTGCGAAACGGGGATAGTTTTCAACTTTTTTACAGAAATTAGGCGAGATTCGACTGGTTTTATGAAAGTGCTGGCATGGTGAGTTGTTAAGTACTCATACAAAATGTGTATGAGGTAGACCGTGCAGCTGTATGGGAGTAATTTTGTGCAGTTTGTGCATGGTTTCTATTGTTTAACGGTGGTTAACCTGTAAAAACCCTCTCTATCTATGGGGCTCCGCCCTACGGGCATTGGAAGCCCCATAGTTCTAGAGGTATGTACGTAGTATGCCCGTATTTTGCTTATGTAATGCAAACTTGAATGGTCGTACGCAAAGTTGAAGTCAAATTCCAATCAAACTTGGGTCATGGTCATGGATGCAATATTTCAACATTCATATACCGGTATGATGGTTGTGTTAAAGGTAGTATACACCATTTGCAGATATCGAAAATATTTACTAACGAATTATTAAGAAATATCTTAATAAGACGGCGATCGCGAAAAAACAAAGTTCTTATATAGCGCACGTTTCTACCAAGACTGGTACTCAAGGCGCTGTCATTATTATCCCTGCTCATTGGGCCCACAAAACAATCCAAAACATCTCGGCTCCCTGGGGAGTACAGCTTGATGCTGCCATTTCGGCGCAAAGCAGCTAAAATCAACCACAATAACCACCTCAGCCCTCACAGGTACCCATTTACTCCTGGGTGGAGAGAAGCAATAAGTGACAAAGTGCCTTGCCCAAGGGCACACGCACCGTAGTCCCAGGCCAGACTTGAACCCACAACCTGTAGCTTTAACCCACAGATGGCGAATTCAATTCTTCAGACCATGACACTCTACAAATGTAGTATTAATACACTGTTGCCTCATAAGTATGACCCAGTTGACCTTAGATATGGCATTCCTTGGAGTGATTAGGAGTGCCATGTGAAAGAGAGCTACAAGTACATGTACTACATACACATGTACATGTACATGTAGGATACACCATTGGTAACTGCTTGAATTATCAGGAATGGGTGGATTTTTTTTTTTTGGGGGGGGGGGGGGGGGGGGTTGTAGTATAAATATTGTTTAACTGATCTGTTCAAAGTTTTATAATAATGGATACCGAGAAAAGCAATCATTTTGCTAGATGCCTACAGTCATTATTTACTTTCAAATAAGTAAGATATTTCTTAATAATTCGGTAGTAACATTTTTCAAAATCTGCAAATGGTGTATCCTATTGACCTTTAAATTTCATAATTCTGTTCGACACATGTTGAAGCAGATTATAGGATGAAAACAAAGGCATGCATTGGGCTGTTTCCACTGCTTACTTGTAATGTTCATGTTATGTTTGCTTCTTAAACAGAAAATGAATATATGCTACTTGTCGTTCCCAGACTCCAACTCCGGTAAGTCGCACATTGTTTTTTTGTGACACAATATCATGTTTTCTTCATAGTATAATTTTAACCACAGTCGTAGCAAAACATAGATAACAGTACATTTAACAATTATTGGCTGCTGTGATGTGGAATAAGACGTTTTGAACATCCGAGGGATGCATAGCACCTGAGTCAAAGCCAAGGGTCCTATGCGTTCCCGAGTGTGTTAAAAAAGTCATATTCTACATGTACATCACAGCAGTCAACAATAGAGACCGATCCAGATTTGACCTTAAGCCCACCCACCTTAGCAACGGCATGGCGACGCCATTACCTCGGTCAAGCTGCGCACTTGAATGTGTAGACTAGGCATGTTCTAAATAAAATTCAATTTTTGGAACAATTACAACATGTATAGGATGTCTAGCACAGTCATTTTGCGGGATGCCTAGAGTTTTCAAATAAGTACGATATTTCTTAATAATTTAGTACATGTACCGGTAGTAAAAATGTTTGATATCTGCATATGGTGTATCCTACCTTTAACCAGTTCGCGCCGGAATTATTTTAACATCGCCGAGCCGAGGGGCGGGATTATTTTTAACAAAACTCGATCCGAAGCGGGTTCAGGCTGATAGTGCCGAGAAGCACACCCACACATTTTCGGCCTTGCTCTCTGCTGACATACATTTCCGAACTTGAACTTGGCGTATTTATGCGTCATCCGTTTTGAATTTGTTGAAATTTTTGCGTTTATATAACTATAAGTCATCCGGCGCGAACTGGTTAAACAACAGATGCACACAAATTAAACAAAACAAAACATTGTGTTCTAAGTCATTATGATTACAATAACGCAGACAAATATGTACATTGACTTTTGAGGAGAGCAGTTTATTTGTTATGTTTTTCTGTCAATTATTGCTGTGAAATCTGAATTGTACAGGGTGTATGGGAGACACACAGTTTAACTTTCGCATCCGACAGTGCCACGGAAGATCTTACTCCTACAACAGCAGAAAGGCATATGATAGGAACAGCCCAGTGACATTGCAGGTACAGTAAATACCATGAATTGTACAGTTCATTCATTCATTTTCATATTGGCGGTACAAGTTTACAAAAATTAAATGTGAAACTTAGTAAAAATCTGAAATAGAATAATAAACAAATGGTATACATTTGTATTGAAGCATACAAGTCTATAAAGTCAATATGAATTGTATTAACCCAATAATATTAAGTTTATCAAGAAATAATAAGTTAACAAAGCAGCAATATGGTGGTATGGGCGAAGCCATTGGCTTATTGCCATGCCAGAACAACACAAACAAAAAACAGACATGAATAAACAAAGAAAAAACAAATGCAATAAAATAACTAGAAAAGTGTTTGTGAACAAACACCGAGCTGTTTCGAGTGTCTAAAAATACTTTCAATATGTGTGTGGTGGTCTAAGTGTGTGCAAAGTCTGAAGTCGATCGAATTTACCCAAGTGCCAAAGATATATTGGTTAAAAAATGTTTACAAATCCTATGCGGAAAACCTACACCTTTAATGTGATGTCACATGACCTACAATGACGTCATCGTGACGATTTTTCTCTCTGCCCTCCTGGGGATGGTGGTCGAGGTGTGTCCTAAGTCTCGAGTCGATCGGATTGACCAAAGTGTCAAATTCAATAGTCTGAAGAAAAACGTGTACAAAACCTATGGAGTAAGTTGAACCTTTAATGTGACGTCACATGACACCCGATGATGTCATCATGTCATCTTAATTTTTGTCTATTAAAAAACATGAAAATCAAATTTTGATGAAATGTTTACCTAAAACAAAAGCTGTTTCGGCTGAATTGCCAAAACAGCTTATAAAGTATGCCAGTATATTGCAATTGAAATCGGTAGTTATATGTACAGTATGGGCTCCATGCACAAGTACCCTCTCTACGTCAAGAAAGGGAGAGTTGGCTTGGGAGCATAGAGTTATATTATAGAAACTAGAGAGTGCACTCACTATACTGTGCGCGCTACACGGACGTGCCACCCTGTAACCCGTTCACCATTTTGTAGGTGGGCAACAAGAAAGTAAAATACACGGTTGTACATGTACCATGCACTTCAACGGTAGGGCAGCTACTGGTATAATTCAGTAAACTTTATTGGCCGTTTAATGTTGGTCTCAAGTGACATTGCTTGAGATACCGGTACTTGGACATATGTGACCCGCTCCATCGTAATCAGGAATAAGTCGCTGGGACCGTTTTACGCAATCAGCCATTGAAGTGAACGCATGGGTGAAAATCGTGACCAAGTCGTTTTTCTGAACATTGTATTTTTAGGAAGTGTAGTTATCACAGATTATTGTCATTAATGTTTTGTTTGTAAAAACGATCAATAAAGATGAAAATGAAGAGGATTTTTGTGCGCTGTCCGTATGATTTTGGCAAATTTCGTTTATTTCAAAGCTGTTTTTTTCCGAATGTGGATTCGGCAAATAAATATACACCTGTCATCTGCATCAGTCCAGATCAGACCATAACTCATTTTGAGACTTATTCCTGATTTCGATGGAGCGGGTCACATATACAGTTTCATCTGTAAATCTTATCCCTATTTCCCCCCAAGTCTATCCTTGATTGATCGCAAAATCAGTTGCCGATCGCCAGCACTAGTTGCACGATTACCTACGGTTGATCTTCCCATTGATCTTCCCCAAACGTTGGTGATCGCACGACCACGCGTACCACCAATCGTTAGATGACCCGTCTTAAAGAGCAGTCGTAGTATGCGACAGCTAATGAAGATTGTACCAAACATTGCCGATTGGTTGTACCTCTGCCAAATCGCCACCAATCGCACGATCAAGAAATTGTACTATCCGTTGCGACCGAGGCTAAGTTAGGAGTATGGTCCTCAGCACTAAGTGTAGAGACACCGTGCATATATTGCCAAGATAATCAATACAATACGGCAGTTTTGTTTTTGTGACATATTTTCTTTAGAGCGACAATGGCCATTACTACGGCTTTGTGTACTTTCGACAAATCAAAGACAAATCTTCCCGGAGAGGTTACTTCCAAAAAGTAAGTTTTCCATTGTAGCCTAGAAAGATTATTGGTTAATTTCCCAAATGTTCATTATCTCTTGCTCTTGTTTACACTACAACGCACTTCAATAGTCCCCCCCCCCCCCCCCCCCCCCCCCCGAAAAAAAACCGTCCTTTTTTTTACCTGACAATCTAAAGCACTCCAATGAATGCCATAGGAAACTGCAGGTCAACTGGATCAACACTGATAAGCAAAGCCATATGCCCCCTTATTAACTACAGAAGTGCACTTCACTGTACATGTAAAGAATCCTTCAATGTACTGCAGCTGGAGTGATTTGGCATGAACCACTGACTTGCAGTAAATAACTCTTATAGAGGAAGGGTTATATTGTATTTCTTTAAAGGGTAACTGAAATTCAAAACTGTAAGTGGCAAAATATACGCTTTAATAACGCTGAATACTTAACAACTGCAAAAACTTTATATTTGTTTAGGTTTGCTCATTAATCGTGACTCTAAAATGAAAAGCAATATGCGCCGTGCCCCGCCCACAAAAGATGACGTCACGGTAAGAATATAGCATGGATATACCAGGCTAAGCCTAGCCTTGAATACAAGGCTGCGCTGTATCCGCAACGTGGGATCATCGTTTGTCATAACACCAAACGTGTACATAGCCCGCAATGCATTATTATACGTATGTGCACGGCTATGTACACGTATGTATACGGCTATGTACACGTTTAGTGTTGTGGCAAACGATGATCCCACACTGCGGATACAGTATAGCCTTGTATTCAAGGCTAGGCTTAGCCTAGTACAGCCATGCTATATTCTTACCGTGACGTCATCTTTTATGGGCGGGGCATGGCGCATATTGCTTTTTATTTTAGGGTCACGATTAATGAACGAACATAAACAAATATGAAGTTTTTGCAGTTGTTAAGTATTCAGCATTAAAACGTATATTTCGCCATATTAAAGTTTTGGATTTCAAGTACCCTTTAAAAGTGAACTCTTATAGAGGAAGGGTTATATTGTATTTCTTTAAAAGTACACACTGATAAGACCTTATTCACGATAAACCATTTCCTTGGGCAATAATGTGAGTATTTATATACATGCACAAATCAATGAGCACGTTTGCATTAATGCGACAAAAATAGTCGTGCGACTAATATTGGTTTAAATAATGTTTTTAATCATCGCAATATTTGTTATTGCCGCGCGACAAAATCACGTACATGTACGTACATGTATGTGTAAAAAAGCCTTGTAAACCATAAAATGGATGGTGTCAGACATACATGTATAGGGTGGTCCAAAACAAACTATACCCAACTTTGGAGGCCATTTTCTCCTAGATGATAAAATATTTTAGTAATTTGGTTTGCATATTATTAAAGCATATATCGTTGAGCATTATTGGTAAAAATAGGGAAGATATTACATTAATATTTTTGGAGATTTTCCTATTTTTAGCGAGTATGTGTAAAAATGGCTTTTCCACGGGAGCTGTCAATGCATCAACATGTTTGAATATGATATGACACAATAATGTAATGACGCGATAGTCCTTTGACAAATTTTTTTGCGAGAGCTTCTTTTATTTACACTAAAATGGATAAATAATACTTTTTAATAGATAGGCTTCTGGTTTTGTTCATTTTAGTTAGTTCAACAAATGATATAATTTCATGTATCTCGAACATCAATGGCCTCCAAAGTGGGGTATAGTTATTTTTTGACCACCCTGTACATGTAACTGCTTTCCATTAATCACAAATTTTTTAATTATTCATCAGAGCAGACTGGTATTAATTTGTAATTGGCTTTATTTCATTTGTATCTCGCTTTCAATTTAAAGGTAGGATACACCATTGGTAATAGCTTGAATTATCATGAATGGGTGGATTTGGGGGGTTGTATTTTATAATAACTGACCTATTTGAAGCTTTACAATCATGGATGCTGAGAAAAGCAAGGAAAACGACGTTCGTTTTCAACCGGCATCGGGCAATGTTTTTTTGTGTTGTTCTTGTTTTTTAGCGATCGCCATTCATCGATCGTGATTTTTTTAAATACAATTCAATTTTTCGGACCACTTATAGAATATCTAGCGCAATCATTTTGCTGGATGCCTGCAATCATTATTTACTTTCAAATGAGTAAGATATTTCTTAATAATTTGGTAGTAAACATTTTCGATATCTGCAAATGGTGTATCCTACCTTTAAGATAGCCGAATGTGCGTAAGGACTATTAAACTTACAACACAGCCTTTCTAAAAAACTCAATGCATGAGTTGTCGCTAATCTCAATTTGTTATATGTGATCCACCACCCTGAACCAGGCTAAAGTCGAAATTTGTCATATGAGAGATTTTTATACCATTGGATTGCTAGCGTTTTAAGCTTTAAAATGATACATCACATGCACCAGTACCGCTATGGAATAAAAAGTAACGACACTTCAAAAAGTGACATTTTGTTGCCATTCGCGGCAACAAGTTTGCTCAATTTGAGTAATAGCAATGACAACAAAAATCAGGAGAAGGCCGATATTATCACTTTCGGGGATTTTTAAAGAGGTTTAAACATGAACCGCCTATAAATTAGAGTTTTAACTAACGATTTATGAAGAAAAAAAACCAATCGACCGGCAACACATTTGTTTGTGTACAATGCCATTTCTCGATAAGGTCATTTGCCGACTTCCGCCTGGTTTTGGCCTGGTGGGTCACATATCTCACGAGTACTTTCCTGTTTAACTCGGCTCAATTTTTAACTCTTTGTTTTTACAGTCACTGCTACTCCTTTCCAAGGTTCCCTACATCACACTCTTCACACGTCTTGCCAGCATCGTAGCACCTGGGTATTTTGAATTTGGCGAACCATCCGTAGAAGCTGGTATGTACCGGGGCCAATTTCATAGAGCTGCTAAGCAAAAAAAATTGCTTAGCACAAAAAGTCTTGCTCATTAAAAACAGGTTACCAGCCAAAATTATACGTGTTTTTCATGCTAAGCAAAAAAACAGCTGATTATCAATCCAGAACAATAAAGATCAGGTGAAAATTTGGTCTGTAACCTTGTTTTTGCCAAGGACAAATTGTCATGCTAAGCAAATTGTTGTGCTTAGCAGCTCTATGAAATTGGCCCCTGATGTGGTGGCTGGATTTATTGACTGGTTACTTTGGCCGTTTTCCAAACCCCAGCTTATTCGGCTCCATCTCCCTGGCTCCATCACCATTGCCAAACTGCACGAACGAAGCCTAAGACGGAGACAAGGTTGGGGTTTGGAAAACGGCCTTTGTCGGAGTTCTTCCAAAAAATCGAACTTGTAGTGTCAGAAATCTTGAGGACAGTCACAAATTATTCATTAACTGATTCTTACTCGAGTGAGATATGTAATGAGGTAGTCTGGTTCCCTGACCTGACAATATCCAGGCGTCGCCATTGGACACGCACGTAAATGAACCCAGTCACACTTATCGCTAAAGAGAAGGGGTTCGCCCCGGTGTTTCTGTCATTTCGTTCATCCTCCTACTGGTTTCTTCAGGCTTACGAGCTTACAGTGCCTTGGGCGCTTTTGAGGAATCCTCGGTTTCATTGTCAAAATAAATAATAATAATAATAATAATAATTGGAAATTGATAAACTAGTTACATCAGGAAGGTAATATCGATTATGCATCCGAAAAAAATAATTGTTTTACTCACTAAAAAATTACTGTATACCTCATCTAAATTCAGTTTCAATTACAATTTCAAGTGCACGGAAAATACTGAATAATATTTGTGTGTACTTTTTCATGCCTAGCTTGAGCGATGTTCGCGCGCGTGTGTACTACACCTGTGTGATACATGTAGTCTACTATATGCATTTGTATTTACCCTGTACTTGAATACTAGCATGCGCGCTTTGTAAACAGCAAAAAAACAAAACGGTTGGCACGTGATGGTAAATGGACCAATGAGAATTCAGCTCTAGTATCATGAATATGTATGAGGTATAGTAATAATTAAAATATAAATCCCTGCCTGACTCCGTGGGTTTTTCCCCAGGATATTCTTCTGGGGTTTTTCCTCCCACCTCTAAAACTGTAACTTCTTCACATTAATTGTTGAATGAAATAAAAAATTGTTGAATGAAATTTGTTCCCGCCGTGAATATGGCCATTGATGCTGGTACGGCGTTAAACCCTAAAAACTCACTCACTCACTAAAATATAAATAACATCAGCCTATCACGTGTTTGACCTATTCCAGCTTGCCATGATATCGACCAATGGCCATCGCCGATGCCAGGCCAGCTGTTACAGTTACCTATCATGGGCTGTGTATTACAGATTAGAATACCTACAAAGCAAGACAAGCCAGGGTTCATATCAGCAGCCGTCAAAACCACACCGGAGGTATGTATGATTGAATCATGATTCATAAATACCTGGGACAGATTAGACATTCCTATTGGTCGAGAGCCCGTCACTTGGCCGGTGTTAAACGGACGATAAAGACATGGCTGGAAGTGTTTAAAATCAGCTGGCAACAAAACACGTCACGCAATGTCGCATTATACCCGTCCCCGGGGCTCACTTTATTTCCAACCGTACATCGTCTCCAATAGTAAGAACGGGTAGTGTTGGGCGCGTACAGCTCGACACCCTGAGAACGAGGTTGCCAATGGTAGTAATAGTCTGGTTCATAGTAAATACGCTTTATTGCATGTATTGTGTAGAGCGACAGAGGCGGAAACATCTCATTTGACACACACAGAATGGCGAAACACCGAAATTTACTTGCGACAATTTTCCGTGATTTTCGGGGCTTTTTTGGCTGAATTTTACAAAAAAGGTATTTATGAATGGGAATAAATGTGTGTTCGGTCGGTATTAATCACTCTGTTTAGTACCGCTTGGAGTCTGGGTGCTGATAATTACCTTCGCCTTTGTCTCGGGTAATTATCAGCACCCAGACTCCAAGCGGTATTAAACAGAGTGATTAAAACCTCTCGAACACACATTTATTCCCTTATTTATAAAATGTGACCTGCTCCAACGAAACCCCCAAAAAGTTGACAATTTTGTTTTTTTAGATTTTACTTTTTTTCCCAATTTTTCTAGGTTCTCAGCTTTAAAATAATGTATCATATCCCCCCATCTCTGCTGGTAGAAGGATTGAGTGATAAAACCCTGAAAATCTAATTGTGAGATAAACAGCTTTGAAATTCAGAAAAGCGTATTATTTCTATACACAATTGTTTCACAAAACCGACAAAAAATACACTTCTGAGTAACGGATTATGTTTAAATTTAAAATCCACCCCGAAATGACTTCACAATTACATTGTAACAAAACACATTGTGCGACTTTGTCCGGGTTTCGTCGGAACAGGTCACAAATGCACGTCTGTGTTCACCGTTCTCTGAAACAGTTTAGGACAGTGTCGGGGTTCTTGTAAATGCTGAGTGAAGCCACTTATACAATGTACATGGGTCAGTCCATGAAGTTGGATACATAAAGTGTGATATTTTGCCAAAAAAGAGCAATATTTAAAGATAGGATACACCATTTGCAGATTTCGAAAAAATTTACTACCGAATTATTAGGAAATATCTTACTTATTTCAAAGTAAATAATGATTGTAGGCATCCAGCAAAAGGACTGCGAATTCGGTAGTAATGCAAATGGTGTATCCTACCTTAAAGACACGTTAAACACATCCTAACTTTCTTAGCAACGCGGCTGAACTCGTCTTAACTTAAGATCTGCCTGAAGGTAGTCTTATCTCGAACATACGTGCGTTAATTTGTATATCGTCTGAAAATCAGTTTCAAAGAAGAAACAGATTTGAAACAATTTCTGATATACATGTATAATTTTTTTTAAACATAAATTAGTAACAAAATTATACGCTAACAACTACGTTTAAAACGTATTGCGCAGAGTAGTTTTCTGGGGAGAGTTTTTTCATCGACTGTTTACTATAGCGGTTAAAAATAAACATGAAACAGCCATCAAATTGGTAGTTGTGATGCGTCTTTCATAAGATGGGTTTAGTGAAATTGATCTTAGGACACTTCCTTTTAGCTAAGACCGATCTTATAACGGCGATTCGTTAGATGAGTCCCGAGTCCTAAGATGAGTCTTAAGATAAGACGAGTTTCGTGAGTTCGGCCAATTTGAATATGAATTTGCACACACCCTAGGGAGTTAGTGTTAATAAAGAGAATACAATTCTCCTCACAATACTGTTTGTTGTGCTTCAATCGGACATTCCGTAAATGAGTTATGTATGCCTGTTAACAAAATTCATTTATTGACATGTCGCCAAAGTAAAATGTTAAGGAAAAGGTCTTAAATTTCTAATTTTAAAGGAAAACACTTTTATTTCATTACTTTCTTACTATTTCTTTACAAATCAAATAAGTTAAGAGGGCCTAATATTTCGATCTTAACCAGTTCGCGCCGGGATTATTTTAACATCGCCGAGCCGACGGGCGGGATTATTTTTAACGAAACTCGATCCGAAGCGTGTTCAGGCCGATAGTGCTGGGTAGCACACCCACGCATTTCCGGCCTTGCGCGCTGCTGAAATACATTTCCGAACTTGAACTTGGCGTATTTATTCGTCATCCGTTTTGAATTTGGGAAAATTTTTGCGTTTATATTCGTCATCCGGCGCGAACTGGTTAACAAGATCTTCTTCAGAGACATAATGGCTGTGTACAAGAAACAAACATATATAGGGCAACAAATACGATTGGTAGACATATTACACAATTACAAATATCAACGATTACAAATTTATATCAAAGATTACAAATTAATATCAAAAATTACAAAAAATCAAAGATTACAAATTTATATCACAGATTACAAATATCAAAGATAACAAATTTCAAAGACAAATAACCCGCATTCACTATTTTGCATTTTTCTCCAAGGACCTGTGCTCAATTCCGTCTCACTTTAGCCAGAACGCCTTACAAATGTTTTTTTCATCATATATTTTTTGTATATTATAGCATGGTGGTTCCCAGCCTACTATTGTACCGTCAGTTCACGAAGTAGAGCCTTTTCGTTGTCTTCAGCCAGTCTTGCCACACATACAACTCATATGGGAACTGGTGCTAACTGGAGAGGTACGTTAGCCTTTTCTTATTGCAATTTGTCATTTGTTCTCAATAGTTCTTGTTTATCCTGATCAATCAGAAGATGTATTTTGCCTTGAGGCTGTTTCATATTTTTTGGTTCCACAGCCTGTCGTCGTGATGGCGCCCTCGCCTTCCATCTGTTCAGACACCATTCATGCGTTGGTCCACACAATATCACCACTCCGCTACATGTCCGACTTCCGGCCGTACTTCACAATACACGATAGCGAGTTCAAGGAATATACAACAAGAACTCAAGCGCCGTGAGTACATTACAATTTACATGTCCGACTTCCGTCCGTACTTCACAATACACGATAGCGAGTTCAAGGAATATACAACAAGAACTCAAGCGCCGTAAGTACATTACAATTTACATGTCTGACTTCCGGCCATACTTCACAATACACGATAGCGAGTTCAAGGAATATACAACAAGAACTCAAGCGCCGTAAGTACATTACAATTTACATGTCTGACTTCCGGCCGTACTTCACAATACACGATAGTGAGTTCAAGGAATATACAACAAGAACTCAAGCGCTGTGAGTACATTACAATTTACATGTCTGACTTCCGGCCGTACTTCACAATACACGATAGTGAGTTCAAGGAATATACAACAAGAACTCAAGCGCCGTATGTACATTACAATTTACATGTCTGACTTCCGGCCGTACTTCACAATACACGATAGTGAGTTCAAGGATTATACAACAAGAACTCAAGCGCCGTAAGTACATTACAATTTACATGTCTGACTTCCGGCCATACTTCACAATACACGATAGCGAGTTCAAGGAATATACAACAAGAACTCAAGCTCCGTGAGTACATTACAATTTACATGTATGACTTCCAGCCATACTTCACAATACACGATAGCGAGTTCAAGGAATATACAACAAGAACTCAAGCGCCGTAAGTACATTACAATTTACATGTCTGACTTCCGGCCATACTTCACAATACACGATAGCGAGTTCAAGGAATATACAACAAGAACTCAAGCGCCGTAAGTACATTACAATTTACATGTCTGACTTCCGGCCGTACTTCACAATACACGATAGTGAGTTCAAGGAATATACAACAAGAACTCAAGCGCTGTGAGTACATTACAATTTACATGTCTGACTTCCGGCCGTACTTCACAATACACGATAGTGAGTTCAAGGAATATACAACAAGAACTCAAGCGCCGTATGTACATTACAATTTACATGTCTGACTTCCGGCCGTACTTCACAATACACGATAGTGAGTTCAAGGATTATACAACAAGAACTCAAGCGCCGTAAGTACATTACAATTTACATGTCTGACTTCCGGCCATACTTCACAATACACGATAGCGAGTTCAAGGAATATACAACAAGAACTCAAGCTCCGTGAGTACATTACAATTTACATGTATGACTTCCAGCCATACTTCACAATACACGATAGCGAGTTCAAGGAATATACAACAAGAACTCAAGCGCCGTAAGTACATTACAATTTACATGTCTGACTTCCGGCCATACTTCACAATACACGATAGCGAGTTCAAGGAATATACAACAAGAACTCAAGCGCTGTAAGTACATTACAATTTACATGTCTGACTTCCGGCCGTACTTCACAATACACGATAGCGAGTTCAAGGAATATACAACAAGAACTCGAGCGCCGTGAGTACATTACAATTTACATGTCTGACTTCCGGCCGTACTTCACAATACACGATAGCGAGTTCAAGGAATATACAACAAGAACTCGAGCGCCGTAAGTACATTACAATTTACATGTCTGACTTCCGGCCATACTTCACAATACACGATAGTGAGTTCAAGGAATATACAACAAGAACTCAAGCGCCGTAAGTACATTACAATTTACATGTCTGACTTCCGACCGTACTTCACAATACACGATAGTGAGTTCAAGGAATATACAACAAGAACTCAAGCGCCGTAAGTACATTAACAATTTACATGTCTGACTTCCGGCCGTACTTCACAATACACGATAGCGAGTTCAAGGAATATACAACAAGAACTCAAGCGCCGTAAGTACATTACAATTTACATGTCTGACTTCCGGCTATACTTCACAATACACGATAGCGAGTTCAAGGAATATACAACAAGAACTCAAGCGCCGTAAGTACATTACAATTTACATGTCTGACTTCCGGCCGTACTTCACAATACACGATAGCGAGTTCAAGGAATATACAACAAGAACTCAAGCGCCGTAAGTACATTACAATTTACATGTCTGACTTCCGGCCGTACTTCACAATACACGATAGCAAGTTCAAGGAATATACAACAAGAACTCAAGCGCCGTAAGTACATTACAATTTACATGTCTGACTTCCGGCCATACTTCACAATACACGATAGTGAGTTCAAGGAATATACAACAAGAACTCAAGCGCCGTGAGTACATTACAATTTACATGTCTGACTTCCGTCCGTACTTCATAATACACGATAGCGAGTTCAAGGAATATACAACAAGAACTCAAGTGCCGTAAGTACATTACAATTTACATGTCTGACTTCCGGCCATACTTCATAATACACGATAGTGAGTTCAAGGAATATACAACAAGAACTCAAGCGCCGTGAGTACATTACAATTTACATGTCTGACTTCCGGCCGTACTTCACAATACACGATAGCGAGTTCAAGGAATATACAACAAGAACTCAAGCGCCGTAAGTACATTACAATTTACATGTCTGACTTCCGGCCATACTTCACAATACACGATAGCAAGTTCAAGGAATATACAAGAAGAACTCAAGCGCCGTTAGTACATTACAATTTACATGTATGACTTTAAATTCATTTAGTTAAATATTGGTACTTTTACCATGCTTAACTTAAGCCTAGGTCACACTGTCACGATTTTGGCGACCACTTGCCCCCATTATGCGTAGTACATGACGTTTTAATCTCGAGAAAAGTGCCCCGATAGGTACTACCCTCTTATGAATTACTCTCGGCTATTCTGCGTTTTTCATGCTAAGCTAACAAACAATAGCCGAATACCAGTCACAAACAATATACATTTAGTATGTAACCCTAAATTGCAATGTTTAACCCCAAATCCCTACCCCATTTTCCTTACACATACTGTAACCTGAATACAACAAGGGTCTGCACACATGACCCTTGGTATGCAAACGTTTCCTATATCCTTGACACATAACTTGCACCTTGACTGAAGCTCTATGGAGAATGTGCATAGAGCATGAGCATTATGAAAGTACAAAGTAACAAACAAACTAAATCCTCATTTGGATAAATACCCAAGTAACCTCAATTCTGCAAAATTATCCAGCATTAGTTTATGCCTTATGACGTGGATCCTGCATTATCTTCCCAGTGGCAAAAAAACCGAAGTGCCCCCAATCCTGCAAAATCCTGCATTTTGCAAAGAGGATTTTGGAGGATTTGGGATGGTTAGGGTTAAACCGTCTTTGTCATAATATTAAAGGGAAATTCCAGGCTCAATAATATTTTGTCTAGTCTAAAAGAATATACAGGTATGGTAACATACTGACTCCGCAGAAAATTGGTTTTGATTTGTTATTGAGAACGACGCAGTGCGAGAAAATCTCTGTTTTATATGATTACCGAAACCGATAAAAATGAAATAAAAATAAAGTCACAATGGCAATTGACACTCTTTAACATTATACCATTATAAACTATGGGTGGAGTTTCCCTTTAACTGCATTGCTAACATTTGACCCTTGTTTTTTCAGCCCCTCAGTTATACTAGGTGTAACTAATCCATTCTTTGCCAAGACGTTGCAGCACTGGCCTCATGTTATCAGGATAGGAGAGCCGGTAAACACAGGTAAGTATTGGCAAAGTTGACTTAACAAAACAGATACCGTAGGAGCAAGTTCATCAGGTACAAACTATAGGAAGACCACCTTTGAGATAAAAGCTTTTGAAAATTGTGACCGGTCACCACAAAAGAGCTGTAAAGTTATACTCCATCAAAAATAAAATTGTGTCCTTAAATGTATTTCAGTCAGTATTTCAGTCCTTTATTTTAATAAACACGAGGAGTGCTTAAAATCGCTCTCCTTAAATCCTGATGTTGATTTAAGGAAAGCTATGCGCTCTACTTTTGTACAGTGCGTGCGCGCGCACGCAGTACTTCTTCGTTTATTCTCAGTGTCATATACAATAATGTACCGCTTTTATTTATTACCACAAAACGTATTGCACGCGTCAGGCACTCACGGTCGATCAGGCGCACTGAAAATCACACCTGGTATTTTCGTCCGGAACACCATGTACATTCAGTTAGTAGATACACGTGCACAGCTACAGTACTCTGTACAGAAGTATCCTGTCTCACTTCATGATCAACGTTGATCATAATGTGCACAATGCAATCACAACCAACTAGTCGTGCGCGTCAGTGCTATACATTCCGCGGTAAACAATTATTGTGGTACACTATTTTATATGAAGCTGCGGTTGTACCGTGACCTTTTTACTGGGGTTGTTTACAGGTATAATGTACACGCACTCGTACCTTACCAGTACGTACATATACAATGTAGAGTACATGTACATGTACATGTACACAACAGTGCACGCGCACGTGCATTGCAGAGATAGGATCGTGTCATTCATGTACAGTGTTTATTTGCGATGTTCATGGCCGGCTAGCTATAGCTAGCGCATGCATTGGCGTGCATGGCCTGTGCGGCACACACTGCGTGAGTATACCGCAAGCGTACCCCAAAAAACAGTATCTTAGTACTGTAGTATAGGTTTTTCCATGACACAAAATCAACGGACGTCGTTCCGGCTTGCGTTACAAATCAAACTGAAGAAATTACTTCTCCTGTGGAATTTTTAAGGAGCGTTGTGTTTTGCTCTCCTTGGAAAATATTGGACAGCGCAGAGGAGCGCTCATTAAAAATGGACTGGTATTTAATAAGCTCTAAAATGAAGGGTCAAACAGCTTAATCGGTAGTATGGCTCTAGAGTTATGACAATTTGAACCGAGCCAGGTCGGTTGCATTTAATCAATCGGAATGCTGACAAAAAAACAAATGTTTCAAACCAATTTTTAACAAGTTTCATGCATGATGTCCCACATTAAAATATTATAGTTTAAAACACTTTGGGGCTTCAAAACTTAACACTAGTTAACAGAATGTAAATTTAAGGTTTGAACACTTGAAATAAACAAAAATCCTATTTTCGACATTGTACATGCATTTTGACCTATTTTCGATGGTATCTCGAGATAACACAATGCGGGTTTACAGCCCGTTTGTGATAACAGGTCACAATTTGAAATTTTTGTGGTGTTTTTCATGGCTTATTATACATAGCAAAACTCCATAGCAACCACTAATATTTGCTGCAGACAAATGCAAAATATACCCCCTTCTTTTACCAAAACTCCGGCCAGTATGATGAAAAAAATTATAAAAATAGGGTGAAAGACAAGATATTGTTACCAAATCCATAAAAAAACTCAAATTCTAAAATTCACTAAATGTTCACCCCAATTTCATTTTGACCATAGCACAAAATCAGCCCGGGCAACTTGTTTCGGGTTTTGTTGGTTTGTTTTGTCACATACTGTATAATGGGATAACTGAAAAATTGCCACAGCATTTGCATCTTAATACTGTACAAGTATGCCAAGTTTGCAGAAAAATAAATTTGATGTTCTGATGCTTGTGGAACACCAATAAAGTAGTGTGTCTTTGTTCAATATGCTGATTTGGCCTTTGGCCTTGTACATGTAGCATGTCAGACAGAGGCATGACAATAGCAACTGGGCAATGGCATTATATGTATAATATCCAACTCTTGTTGCCAAGGATCGACCAATCAGCATCAAGGATTTAAGTTTGCTCAAAGATAATATTTTATGTTCAGCTTGTATTTTGGGATAACTGATAACATCCCTGCATGTTTTCAATAGTTATTGTGTTTCATATTGTTATTAGGTATGTAATAGTTATTTCCTCCTCATTTTCAGACAAGTCCAATTCTAAGATGTTGAAACCAAAGAAACCGGGCAGTTTGAAGACATTGGAGTCCAAGCCGGGGCTGTATACACAATACAAACCGTTCCTGAACAAGGACAAGACAATTATCAAGAGAATAGCGAAGGTAAATGACAGCAGCTGAGACTGGGATAGAATCAAGTCCATCACAAGTCGGGTAGGTCGGGTTGGCGGGTGAGTCGGGTTGGCGGGTGAGTCGGGTTGGCGAGGGAGTCAGGTGAGTCGGGTTGGCGAGGGAGTCAGGTGAGTCGGGCTGGCGAGGGAGTCAGGTGAGTCGGGTTGGCGAGGGAGTCCGGTGAGTCGGGCTGGCGAGGGAGTCAGGTGAGTCGGGCTGGCGAGGGAGTCAGGTGAGTCGGGTTGGTCAGGTGAGTCAGGTGAGTCGGGCTGGCGGGGGAGTCAGGTGAGTCGGGTTGGCGGGTGAGTCGGGTTGGCAGGGGAGTCGAGTGAGTTGGGTTGGCGAAGGAGTCAGGTGAGTCGGGCTGGCGGGCGAGTCGGGTTAGCAGGGGAGTCGGGTTAGCAGGGGAGTCGGGTCAGTCGGGTTGGCGAGGGAGTCAGGTGAGTCGGGCTGGCGGGTGAGTCGGGTTAGCAGGGGAGTCGGGTCAGTCGGTTTGGCGAGGGAGTCAGGTGAGTCGGGCTGGCGGGTGAGTCGGGTTTGCAGGGGAGTCGGATTGGCAGGGGAGTCAGGTGAGTCGGGTTGGTAAGGGAGTCAGGTGAGTCGGGTTGGCGAGGGAGTCAGGTTAGTCGGGTTGGCGGCTGAGTCGGGTTGGCGAGGGAGTCAGGTGAGTCGGGTTGGCGAGGGAGTCAGGTGAGTCGGGTTGGCGAGGGAGTCAGGTGAGTCGGGTTGGCGAGGGAGTCGGGTTGGCGAGGGAGTCAGGTGAGTCGGGTTGGCGAGGGAGGCGGGTGAGTCTGGTTGGCGGGGGAGTCAGGTTGGCAGGGAAGTCAGGTTGGCGGGGAATCGGCCAACCACAATTTTATTCCCTTGATATCGCCCGTGATTACAATTATTTCTCCCTGTTGTGTGTTTAGGGCGTACAAACCAAACGGCCACAGGAAGTACAAGATGCCATGCTGCGAAGGCACCTGCTGGAGCTGACGGAAAGCTTCATAATTCCGCTGGAGAGATACGTAGCCAGCCTGATGCCTCTACAGAGAAACATCTCACCGTGGAAGGTAACAAGTGAACGGGTCACAAACGTCAAGGTTTGGGCTTTTAGTATTTGGACCTAAAGAGTGCCGTCAAATGGTACAAAGAATGGACATTGAGCGTGTATAAAGTTGACGTCAACAACAAACACGTCACGAGCAGGGCCAGAAAATCTGTCGGCGACCGGCTCGCAGCGAGCGAGGCTGGAAATATCAGGGTGTGCTACCAACAGATGCCGGCCTGAACCCGCCTCGAATTGAGGTTTGTGAAAAACAATCCAGCACCTGGGCCCGGTTAATATCAAAATAATCCTGCCTCGAACCTCGAATAAAGGGATCGTATAAGTTTTATAATTACTCCTAATGGCAATAAAAACTAACAGCTTTGGATAGTATAATGCATTTTTAGACACTTTTCACTTCGAAGTACTGCGGTTATGGAAAAAGATATCACTTTTTATCCCCACAAATTTGAATCTGAGAAACGTTACTGCAGTGACGTTTCTCAGATTGTGTTTTTCAATGCAGATTATTCTTCCTGCGTGGACATAACCGCTCCAGATTTTTCGGCAATATCTCAAAATCGCTACCACCTTTTGAAATGAAATTTTTACAGGTTAGTTTTATGGTATATATCTATAACTATATAGGATTGAAACAAACAGTGGGTTCCAATTACCAAACGTATACGATCCCTTTACAGGAAAGCAAAGTGGAAATAATTTTTCTGCAGCATTTTCCATGACACTGTACATAGTCTGATATCTGTGTTCCACAGCATCCTCCACGGTTAAAACCGTTTGATCCCGAGGCATTCTTGAAGACAGTGGAGCACTCTGGCCCCCAGCTGACGTCTGGACTCAAGGGAGACTGGATTGGCCTTTACAAGTAAGCTAAGTTTCCAATAAAATTTTTGTCTTTTACCGCACTGTGTAACAACTCAATGATTTGATTAGATGAAATAGTGTAACCTTCATATCGTGGTTGTGTTAAAAGTAAAATATTAAGGTCAAAGGTAATTTGAGGTCAAGTTCTAAAACAGGCTTGAATTGTAAAACGTCTCGTTCAAAAACTTGGTCCAATTGCAATCACACTTGGTTCATGTATGCAAAAGTGTATAGTCTTTATATGATGGTCGTGTCAAATGTCAGGTACTGAGGTCAAAGGTCATTTGTGACCCGCTCCATCATAATCAGGAATAAGTCGCTGAGGCCATTGTACGCAATCGGCCGTTGAAGTAAACGCATGGGTGAAAATCGTGACCAAGTCGATTTTCTGAACATTGTATTTTTCGGAAGTGCAGTTATCACAGATTATTGTCATTAATGTCTTGTATGTAAAAACGATCAATAAAGATGAAAATAAAGAGGATTTGTGTGCGCTGTCTGTATGATTTTGGTCAATTTTGTTTATTTCAAAGTTTTTTTTCTCGGAATGTGGCTTCGGCAAATAAATATACACCTGTTATCTTCATCAGACCATAACTCGTTAACCTAAACAGATACACACTTATTATGGGTATCATTAGAAAGATTATGAAATTCCCTTTCTCACCATGTGCATATCTCAAAAACTCATTTTGAGACTTATTCCTGATTTTGATGGAGTGGGTCACATTTATAGTCAAGTTGTAAAATAGGAAAATTACGAAGGATAATTAGCGAGACTTGTGGTTCGAGAACCATCCTTGTTTAATAGGCAACTGAAGGGTGCTTAGAAATACTAATTCCTCCGCAATCTTGGTTCACTTTTCCCCACCCGGCAGGAAGTTCTTCAGCAGCAAGAACTTTGAGGGTTGGTTCTGGCAGCGGCAGCTGGAGGTGAACCACAAGCTGTCGGTCTTGCACCTAGAGGCGCTGTGCAACGCTGAGCTGCTGCAGTGGGTCAGGGACAAACAGGAAGTACAGGTCGTCGACCTGGTGCTCAAACTCAGGGGGAAAATGGTGAGTTGATCAACAAGTGATCCTCGGATCGCAAATGTGACCTGTCATCATAAAATGAGCGTAAAGTCGGCAAAATCAAAATTTGAGATATGGGTATTTCTAAATTCTGTGGAAACAGAGCTTTCCAATGGTATATAACACTTGGAGGTTTGATACTCAATATTTTGTTTATTTTTCTTTTTTAGTCTGGAGTCTTAATACAGAGATTATGAGAAAACGGGCATTTCTTGCGAGAAATTGTGTGAAAGGCATAGTCAAAATTGTCTCAAAAACTAATTTTATTTTTATCTGATCGTCCTGAAAAAATTGGGAATTGATTGTTGGGATTTAGTCTTTAACAAAACCATAATCTCAAAATCGACCACCCCTTCAAATTTTGACTTTGACTGTAGTCTTGGTCAAGACCAAGCTAGCCTTGGAATGTCCTCGGAATTTTCCAGGTTCACGTGACGCTTGCGCCAAGACCAAGATAGTGGATGAAATCTACGAATCTGGCGATAATTAAGGGCGCCCTCAATAAGCCCAGATAATACGGATGGCGCGCCGCGGAACAAATGAACGGGCTAGCTTGGTCTTGACCAAGACTACTTTGACTGCGACTTTACGCTCATTTTATGATGACAGGTCACAAATATCACCTTTCATGGGATATCGTTGCGAAGAAAAAAAAAGTCCTCTTTTTTGGCGCATGAAGTGCAAAAATGTGACATTTCTGTGCATATCGAATTTGAGTATTGTAATAACAATAGTTATTAATGGCTGTGGAATACAGAAATGTTAGGATGGGATGTGAACAGAAAAGCAACTCAACTGATTATATTTTGTTTTAATTTGAAGCTTCATTGTTAAAAGCTCTTAAAATAAAATTGTAAGAATAAACCACAATATGTATTATTAATAAATTTAAAATATGGTTTATTTGTTTTGCAGTTTATCAATCAGTATTTTTTCTTTTTGATTTCCAAAAGGCTGACATTCTGGACCAGAATCTCCAAGTAAAACCTGAACTGAAGCAGAGACTAACTAAACACATTGATGCCATTATTACGACGCTTCCGTCCGACTTACAGGCAGTGCTCAAGAGCCAATAGGAAAGCAGCTATGATGAGTTATAACCAATAGGGAAGCAACCACAAGAGCCAGTTAGTGCTCAAGAGCCAATAGGAAAGCAGCTAGACTCTAGCTGCTGAGTGGTAGCCAATAGGATTGCACCAATGGGAGCCAGTCACTGCTCAAGAGCCAATAGGATAGCTGGTATGCTGAGTGATAGCCAATAGGATTGCACCAATGGAATGCACCAATGGGAGCCAGTCACTGCTCAAGAGCCAATAGGATAGCTGGTATGCTAAGTGATAGCCAATATGATTGCACGAATGGAATGGGCCAGTCAATGCTCAAGAGCCAATAGGAAAGCAGCTCTGCTGAGTGATAGCCAATAGGAATGCACTAGTGCCGATCAGTAAACACCAAGGTCATTCTAACAATGCATTGATGATCAAAGTAATGTCTACATTGTCTTTACAACCAGTGTCACCAGCATGTCTCATGAGTGGAGTCTGCATTATTCAGATGTACACGGTATAACAAGCGACTGGAAAATTGGAAAAGCTATTTTTCTATTTTTATTGCGAAAGTCTGCATGTACATGTAGTCAAAGTTTATCTCAGACAACTCTTATATCTGATAAAGAGAAAGCGTGTACATACAATGATTCACCGTAATACGCTACAGCGCACCACCCATCGCATCAACGTGATGTAATGTTGTCTAAGGGTCGTGGCTAACTCACAAATGGCTATAGGTCAATAGCAACGGATACCGCAGCCAAATGACTCTTTGGATGGAATTTGCATCGGGGTGATGTTAATTCAATGCAGGATTTTGAACCTGTGGTTCTCAATTGAGATTGGTCAGTTACCTGTATTGGACAGCCAATGAAAATCAAGGAAATAAACAGAAGTGTGCTATGAATTATGAATCAATATGTGACCTGTCACCACAAAATGAGCTTAAAGTCGGGAATTGTCATTTTGAAAAATAGAGGGCAAAATCCAAAATTTGAAGGGGTGGTCGATTTCTTGTTTTCATGTAAACCTTAATCGGTTTTACCTTTCTCTAATTTTGTTCAAAGGAACTGAGTTGTGAGTGACCAGCCTGAGCTCACCCACGAATAAATGCCTCTGCATAACTCCTCAAACATTTTGACAAGTCTCATGCCTTTCTGCCCTGAACCTAACATAATTCAACAGGGTCTCCCTTGGCCTTTGGTACTGAGTCAAACAAAGTCCAACAACAAGTTGTTACATTTATGGTTTGGTACCAAACCTAGCAAAACCATGCAAAACCTGCAGTTGGAGTTTGATGGGTTTGGGGTAAAGCTCACTTTTAGGTGACGGGTCACATACATGTAATATGTGTGCTTTGATAAACTCTGGGATGGGGGTGATGAAAATCCCCTATTTAATAAATAAAACTATCAATGCTCACAAATTAAATACAAGTGAAGCACTTGCACTAATTTTAATGCATTATTTTTCAAACCATGTTATATTTGTACACTATTTTACATTTTAATAGGTGATACAGGGAAATGTTTTTAATATGCATGAATCACCCGGCAAATCATGCAACTCTTTGGCAACTTGTTTTCAATGCATGTACAGCTATACTTCTCATTACGAGCAACAATGCACACAATAGATCAGTTTATAATTTACGTGTACGTGTACGTGTACGTGCTCTGGTACCACATAACGACCGAGGGGCGAGACAGGTGCAAGCGCAAAGCAATGGGGATTAGGTATAACATAGGAATAAAGGAAAACACAATATCGAGCCTCGATCGTTATGTGGTTCACGACTGAATGTACGTGTACGTGTACGTGTAGGTGTAGGTACATGTATGCATATTATACACACATAACAATGCACACAATAGATCAGTTTATAATTTACGTGTACGTGTACGACTGTACGTGTACGTGTACGTGTACGTATGTGTACGTATGCATATTATACACACACATAAAACGCATAGACCGCCAGGCCCTATTCAAAACTACATAACGATTTTGTCATTTGCGCGGCGGCCTTCTAAAATACCAACTATGGGCAAATGTACCCTTCGGTATAGGAAATTTGTACACACAGTTCCAGTCAAAATAAAATTACGTAATGTAATATCATAGGCCATGTATATTAACCTTGCGTTGGCCGCCGTACTTCTTTTTGAAGTCGCTTCGCCGTAAAAAAAACAATAGATTTATCGTCATTTGTTAAACAAATCTCATATTACATGTATTCCTAGTTCAAAGCATGCCGAATAGCATGGTAAGTGCCGCTTGAGCCCTGGTTGAACCGGTGACCCAGCTTTTAGCAAAGCAAAGTGCTTCCCCACGAGTATCCCATTACGTTGTGTACATAAAGGGGCCTTTCAAGTCTGGGTTTTCCAGACCTACCCAAGCAATTAATCATGCTATTGTTGCCTTGCCCCATTCAACAACACCAGCTGGGATCGAATACATTCAGACACTATAGGAAAGTACTGCGTTGACATATAAAGCCATAAAACCGAACAGCATGGGGGTTACACACGAAATACAACCGACTTTGAAAAAAAGTACGGATGCGTGTTCGTGTAAAAACAAAATGGCCGCATGTCGCAAGGTTAAGCATATCCAGTGTCAATCTTGATACTTTCAAAGGAAGACTTTTAGGGCCCATTTTTGTGTTAACCAGTTCGCGCCGGGATTATTTTAACATCGCCGAGCCCACGGGCGGGATTATTTTTAACGAAACTCAATCCGAAGCGTGTTCAGGCTGATAGTGCCGGGAAGCACACCCACGCATTTCCGGCCTTGCCCGCTGCTGACATACATTTCCGAACTTGAACTTGGCGTGTTTATGCGTCATCCGTTTTGAATCTGTAAAAAATTTTGCGTTTATATTCGTCATCCGGCGCGAACTGGTTAAGTGTGTTGCCCAGTATGCGCACAGAAAGTAAAAGGCGCGTGGTGCGTTGCCCGTCGAACGAAAAATACTGTACAAAATTATATGAATGCACGTGCAAAGGCGTTGTGCAATAGGCGCGTAGAATTCGTGCGGTAACAGTTTACGCGCAACTATTCACTGACTGACGCGTCATTTGGCCCATACCTTTTTCAATCACAGTTTTGCGCACACAACTTGCAGTCTATGCGTTTATATGTCTGTGATATTATACAACACCTTAATGAATCTACGTCATCTAATAATACTCCCAATGCATTGCCTGGCCGCTCCGCAAAAATTGAAGTTTCTTTTAACGGTGAATAAAACTTTAAATACAAATACATGTACATTGCACAGTTTCACCATTTGTCGCGCTATGACTAATCGTATGACGAGCATTCATTCAGGAGTTGTATAAAACAAATAATGAATGTTTCACGTCTGTGCGATGGAAATAATAATTATGAGTTGTAGTCGAGTACTTTCCGAGGACCAGGGGTCAATTTCACGGAGCTGCTAAGCACAAAACTTTGCTTAGCACAAAAAAGTCTTGCTCAATAAAAACAAGTTATCAGCCAAAATTCTACGTGTTTTTCATGCTAAGCAAAACACAAGCTGATTACCAAACAAAAACAATAAAGATCACGTGAAAATTTGGTCTATAACCTTGTTTTTACCATGGACAAATTTTCATGCTAAGCAAATTTATGTGCTTAGCAGCTCCGTGAAATTGGCCCCAGCTTAACTACCTAGGGCCAATTTCGTAAAACATGTAAGCACAACAAATTTGCTTAGCACAAAAATAGTTTTGCTCAGTAAAAACAGGTCTACTAGCCAAAACACCATGTGCTTTTCATGCTAAACAAAAACCAGCTGAATATAAGTCACAAATGATAAACATCACCTGAAAATATGATTTGTAACCTTGTTTTTTTCTGAAAGAAGAATTTTCATGCTAAGCAAATTTGTGTGCTTACATGTTTTATGAAATTGGCCCCAGATATTAAGATGGTTTGGTATGGATAAAGCTGCATAATCAGACACTAACAGTAAATACTTTGCTAAAAAAAATAAAAAATTGGACAATCAGAATCTTGAATAAATTAAGCTTTTAAGACAAAAGCATTTAATAAGAACTCGACCGAGTACTTTCCAAGTACTTCTGTCCCAAACCTTTGATTAAAATTTTATGCAACCAAAGTCCCAAGTTAATATTTTTCTCTGACAACTGACTTTATTTGTTGTCTACTGTCAATGTTTGTCTCGCTTTGTTCGCAACAAACAGCTCAATATTTGGTAGTAAACAAAGTACTCGAACTACAACACTGAAATAATTTCATTCGGTGACGATGAAATGTTCTATTCTACTTGGCTTCACTGTGTGAAATGGAACCTTCCATCTCATGAAATTATTCTTACCATTGCAGTTTATTATACCTGTAAACTCGCATTTCAAGCTTTTCAGTGACATAATGTTAATATTATTAGATTTATAAATAAATAACCATTATTGCATGCACATTATTCCGGTTTCATAGGGGCACAACTTTCTTTTTATACAACTTGCCTTTAAAACCGTTATTTTGTTCCAAGTAGTTTGAAATTTTTTAACAAAGAAAAATATATTTGTGACTGTGAGATTGTGGGGCATATACAAACGGTTAAAGCCTTCCCACTTTACTTAATGTTGTTAAATTATGCAGAGAAATGTATATCGTAAAATTTTGTAACTTTTTTAACCTAACATACAATGTTTTCAAGGTGTTTGTAAAGTGAGAATATCGGTGTGAAATTCGGAGACCCCAAATGAACCAGGCCCCTTCAATGTAAAGTGTTAATATCTCTAGTATAAATTGTACCGTACTTTATTAATTTATGTGTGCTTTCTTAATATGTGACCTGTTCCAACGAAACCTGGATTTTACCATTTTGAGGTTTTGGGTTTTCCTGAATCACGAACTAATAATCTACAATCTCCCAAAAATTTGAACATAATCCGTCACCGAGAAGTGTGTTTTTGTCGATTTTGTGAACCAATTGTGTATAGAAATAATACGTTTTTCTGAAAATCAAAGCTGTTTATCTCATAATCAGTTAGTCAAAGTTTGTCAGGGGTCCGTTCGTCACCGTTGCTGTGGCCCAGGTTCCAATCCAACATAACCCGTCACCCAGATTTTTGTGCGTTTGTATTGACCGGCAATCGTGGTCGTCGGACAAAAGAATTGGGAGGCAAACAATGGGTCCACGATTGACACAACGTCCACGATCTTTTCCCGTGTACAAATCCTATGGCGATCATAAACAAAAGAGGGAAGACAATACCCCGTCCACGATTGCCGGTCAAAACATAGCTGGGTGTGTGTTCATTATTGTGTGTAGAAATAAACACGCTTTTCTGAACTTCAAAGCTGTTTATCTCATAATTAGGGTTGTCTGGGTTTTATCACTAAATCCTTCCCCCAGAGGAGATAGGGTACACATGTAAATGATACATCATTTTTAAGCTGATAACCTATAGAAATTGAAAAAAGGAAAATCTAAAAAAACAAAAATGGTCAACTTTGTCCGGGTTTCGTTGGAGCAGGTCACATATTATAGTAAAAAAGGTCAGTTTCTAGCTATACACGGGTGAGAAAGCCTTATTTTGAAGTTAAGGTAAACACTGTCATATATTGTATTGCTCAATTTCGCATGTGATTTTCCAGCGAATCGGACAAGATCAAAAGTTTGTTTTCTTATATTAGGCCGATACATTAATTCTCATCTTCCCATAGTTCATTTTAGTATTAAACTTTGTTAGTTTTTTTTTTCCTAATCATTCTTAAATTAGTCAAGTCAACCATTTATAAACTGCTATGCTGAGCTTCCACGTTGAGAATCCCGTTTGATATTTGTTAGTATTTTTCTGTTAGTACGTAAACTAGCACCCGGCACCTACAGGGAGTAGTGAAAATACTGAATTCAGTGAATACGACCGTGCGTTGGTAAAAGTGACGTTACTGTTTTTATCGCAACTTCAAAAGAGATGGTGGCTGAAATGTAAACCTGTGTATTGTCGATCATTTGTCACAGATGATAATCCTTGACATACTTGCAGAACTTTACAGAATTTATGTCAACTTTGTGGTCCTTATTGCAAGAACAAAACACAAATAAGTTTTAACTCCAACAGTCGTCAACAGTCGTCAATCCTCCCAAATCATTATGATTTTGCACACACCCTAGTGAGTTAGAGTTAATTAACCACCTGATATTTCGGCTGAATGCTAGATTTATGAAAGCATCATATATATATATCATGCACTCATTGTTTACATGCACACCGCTCTCATATTCAAATGTATTCAGCGGTGTGCACATGCATCGTGTTTTGCATAAGTTTGGTTTAGAAGTGAGGTCACATAATTCAATGGCGATCTGACCTGCATTGCCACTCCTATTAAAAGTAATACAGATGTTATTGTTGTCAATTTTGTGTGTGTCGCTAAGCGTTTGTATCATAGGAATGTTATTGTTTTGTTTGTTTTGTACTTGATAGCATTTCAAGAGAGCCACTAGATAGTGATTAAAGGGATCGTATACGTTTGGTAATTACTCAAAATGAATGGCAATAAAAAATTAAAAACTTACTTAGAAGTAGAGCAGCTTTGGATAGTATAATGCATTTTTAGAAACCTTTCACTTCGAAGTACTGCGTTTATGGAAAAAGATATCACTTTTTATCCCTAAAAATTTGATTCCGAGAAGCGTTACTGCAGTGACGTTTCTCAGAGTGTGTATTCCAATGCAGATTATTCTTCCTGCGTGGACATAACCGCTCCAGATTTTCGGCAATATCCTCAAAATCGCTAGCACCTTTTGAAATGAAATTTTTACAGGTTAGTTATATGGTATATATCTATAACTATATAGGATTGAAACAAACATTGGGTTCCAATTACCAAACGTATACGATCTATTTAAGTTTGCTTTTGGCAATCCTTTAGGTGTTTTATCAATATTATTTTTGTTTAGTTTTTTGTTGTCTGAATACCTACATTTATATTGTACTGTTCTATGTGTTTTACCTGAAAAATAATAAAGAAATGAATTTTGAATCCCTGGCTTTGTCTTCGTCTTTTAAAGGGGCGCACATTGCTTTGAATCGGGCGTTTTCATAAAATAAAATATAAAGATTTATACAAATATTACTTCAAACTGCGTTTTTGGTTAATTTCGTGACAAAAAGCAGTTCGCCATTTTGTATAAACAAATTTTTGACTCCACAAAATGACGGACTGTGTTCACTAGTCGTATTTCCAGTCAAACGTGTTCTTTGAAGAAGCATGTGCCTACTGCATTGTACCTTGCAGACACAAAACCTATACATGCGCAGAACACACACAGTTTGAATTGTATTTTACATGTAATAATGCGAGCTTGCGCGCTTCACGCCCGTATTCTATGCGCGACCTGCTCCAACGAAACCCAGACAAAGTTGACAATTTTAGTTTTTTTAATTTTTCTTTTTTCAAATTTTAATTTTTTCAAATTTTCTAGGTTCTCGGCCTTAAAATGATGTTTCATTTTTACATATGTACCCCCACCCTATCTCCCCTAGGGGAAGGATTTTAAACCATGACAATTAACCTAATTATGAGATAAACAACTTTGAAGTTCAGAAAAGCCTATTATTTTTATACACAATTGTTTATTAAAATCACACTTCTGGGTGACGAATTATGTAGATTGTAGATTAGTAGATTAATAGTTCGTGATTCAGAAAAACCCAAAACCTAAAAATGGTAAAATCCACCCTGAAATGACTTCACGAGTACATTGTAATAAAACACATTGTGCGACTTTGTCCGGGTTTCGTTGGAACAGGTCAAATATTCAGTTTTGAAAACGACGAATGTCATGTCAGTCTAGGTTTTATTTAGATGCTACAGTGGCATGGAACCTCAATTCCCAGTGTGATATCAGTTATGTATTAAATGCACTATTTGCGGCACCAGTCTGATTACAGCCCATTATTATCAGAAGGCCAGAAACAAAATTTTCAATCAATGTGCAACTATTGCCAGCTAGCAAAAAACTATTTTGACACCAATTTTATTAATTTAGTTAGTCCGCATTTTATTTAAAACGAGTGCAAGCCAGTCTGGTTTCCTATAAACCTAATAATTCCCTGATGTCTGTACATTGTTCTGTTTCGTCTGAATGAAGTCAAGAAAACAGACTACAAGAAAAGCATTTTTGTTGTCTTGGAATTTCCAGCATCTATGAACAGGTTCAGCGTCACAATATTTAGTATAAATATGAATCCCTATAAACCAATCCATTTTCGAAAACTCCAGCAAAAGCAAATGGAAAGGATACATCATTTGCAGATATAAAAAAAATAAAAAATTACTACCAAATTATTATAATTAGGAAATATCTTATTTGAAAATGAATAACGATTGTAGGCATCCAGCAAAAAAAAGGCTAGATATGCTGTAATTGCTCAACAAAATTGAATTTTATAAAAACAACTTTACGATCGCCGGTCAGCGATCGTAAACAAAACAAGAACATACAAGAACCACTGCCCGAGGCCGGTTGAAAACGAATGTCTTCTTTCTTTTTTCGGAATCCATGATTGCAAAACTTTGAACACTAAGATCAGTTAAAACGATATTTACTATAAAATACAACCCCCAAATCCACCCATTTATGATAATTCAAGCAATTTATACCAATGGTGCAGCCTACATTTAAAGAAGGGCACAGAGGAATAAGACTGTAATAGTTCTAACTTTATACTTGCCAATACCATGGTTTTGGAATTTATTTCTGCTTACACGAAACTTGTAATGCACTGTTTGTACATTGATATACATGTACATGTATGTCTTACTGCAGTTTTGTAACAAAATTGAATTATACTGCACCGAAATGAAATTTATTAGTAACGTTTAAATATTTAACCATTTCGCGCCGGAATTATTTTGACATTTACCAGACCTGGGATTGTTTTTCACAAACCTTGATCCGAGACAGGTTCAGGCTGGCATCTGTGGGTAGCACACCCTGATTTTTGTCCGGCTTCGCTCGCTGCGAGCCGGTTGGGCACAGATATTTTCCAGCCTTACTAGTACATGTATCATGTTTATCCGTCATTCGTTTTGAATTCTGGAAAAACTGTTTGTGTATACAAGTCCTTCAATGCAAACTGGTTAAATTGAGAATTGAGCTTAGCAATGTTCGGGGATGAAATTATAATGTATTTGTGTGATATAGGGGTTCAAATAACTGGAAAAACCTATCAATCTCCTTTATAACATTAATTCCAAGATTTGACAGAATTACCAACTTTAAGAAAGTAAACCTTAATCTTTAAAAATCACAATGTAGATATTACTTCCACTGATAATGTGTATCAAAATGCAAGAAAAACTTTTGCTGAAAAGTGGAAGTATTTTTCACTAAACTTTAGTGCGTGTGTGCTATAATAAGCAACAGTGTTCGTTTTTACACCACCTTGTAATTTTTGTACAAAGAAAATATTATCATTACTTATTGTTATATAACTACCGAATGTCAAATAAAAAACCAAAGTGACAGCTAAAATTGGATGGAAGTTTTGCCAAAAGTTCTCATATTTGAATGTATACTTGGATTTTAATAATCTAGTGCAGTGCCCATTCAAAATGTGGCGGTTTAGAAAGGAAAAATTGCTTGGCCTCTGTTAGACCGCAAACATGGCTGTATAGAGCGTGTTCAAATAGCAGCAGTGCCTGGTGGTCTATACCGCCACATTTGTGGGTCTAGGCCTCTCGTTTTGCTGCTTTTTTGCAGCTTTTTGGAGAACCGCTCCACACAACTTCAAACTTCACACTGCACATTCGTGGGTCCAGAACAATACACCTGGTTCTAAAGATAATAGAAATACGAACACACACAGAGAGTTCTGGAATTATTAATAAATGTCCGACGGATATAATGAGAGCATTTGTGATCTGCTTCCAAAAAATCAGAGTAAAGTTGACCTTTTGATATTTTGAGATATTGGTATTTCCAGATTCCTTGAATTCTTAGCTTTAAAATGATATATGTGACCCGCTCCAGGAAAAGGTGACATAAGTCGCAAAAACGAAAAATAGAGTTATGTACATGATTGAAAAGTCCAGGATATAAGCTTTCATTTGGTACATAGTACAGCTCCATAGCCCCTCCCGTTCCGGTGATATGACGTTTTTTGCATATTATTGGTTCCATGGAATTCAAAATACACAACTGAGAAAACGGGCTTTAAAACACAACAAAACTAAGACAATATACATTGGAACCATGCAGCTTTTTGTTAATTAAATCTGAAACTTTGGATATTAATTATGTTATTTAAGACAAAAAAAAAAATCAAATGTTGACAAAAAAAGAAATCGAATGTTGACAAAAATATTTACCCTATTAACTTTAACAGGCCATTACTCACAAATGCATAGCGCGACTTATGTCACCTTTTCCTGGAGCGGGTCACATATAATTTATTGGGTAGGGTATTTAAAAAATATCTAATATTGAGCAAAACAAGCGGTCATTACACACATCAAAATAAAAATAGTTAAGAATTAATTTCGCTACATTTTACTTCTTGGGTACGCTCAGTAAAATCAAATTTAGATTTGTTCTGCTAATCTTTTGCAAAAAAATACTTGGTAGTTCGAAAGAAAACATACGTGGGAATTGTATCATGCCAAAACACAAAAAACGACTCCCACTGTCAAATCGGCTATTTTCAATCATAACTCAATATAGCATAGCGCGACTTTACGTCATTTTCGTAGGAGCCGGTCACATTTAGAGATACCACATCCTGAGCCACGCAGAGTTTAACGGGCTCTTGAATTGTCGCCCTCAAACCCTACTGACATTCGAGGCAATCACTAAAGAAGTTGGCCAATACATGGTATGAACGTCCACCCCTGGTAAAATGACAATTTCTACCACTATATTTAATTGTATTGGCGTTTACGTAGCTTTTCAGTCTTTTTTTTATGTTTCTTATTCTGTATAATATATAATAGCAAGGCTTTATTTCACGTTCTGTAAGTTAATTTCTACAATTTGTCCGATTCATTTTAATTTTTACGTGGGAGGATGAACATTTGTGAGAACACCTCAGATGTCTAAGCGAGCGGACCAATAGAAATGCGCGTTGGTTCGCATGCCTTTGGCTGTTTTTTGAACCCCAGCTTTGTCTTCGTCTCAGGCTTCATTCATACAGTTTAGCAATAGGCTGTAGCCGGCGACGGATCCAAAGCCAGGGTTTGTGAAATGGCCATGGTCTGTTTGTAACGGAGGCTCTGATTGGGCGCATTATTTGTTGCGCTAATAACCACGGATCTTGCCGTATGTCCGCAGGGCTTTGAGCGCTATTAGTAGAAAGCGCGTAAAAGCGCTGTGTGGCTCAGAATGGAGATACCATGGCAACTGCTGATCTGTTTTTCTGATTGGTGGATTCACTCCATGTTGTCGTTGCCTTCTTCCGCCATCTTGGAATTACCCATCGTGCTTGCCGATATATTCAGAGTCCGCGTGCCCACGGGGTCGTACGTCCATTTTGGGTACACGCGCTTGTACAGATTTAGCAACAACGTGTCCTGCGATTTCAACTTACCGTCAAAAATACACTTCATGTGACCATGTGTACCTGTTGTAAATAAATAAAGGAGGGGGGGTGTATAATAAATAATATAACAAAACTGACAAAGCTGGTCGGAATTAAAGGTAAAGGTAGGATACACCATTTGCAGATATTGAACATTTTTACTACCGAATTATCAAGAAGTATCTTACTAATATTTAAAAGTAAATAATGATTATAGGCATCCAGTAAAATGATTGTGCTTTTAATATAATATATATATAATTTTTCGGAACAATTATAGGATATATCCTATAATTGTTCCGAAAAATTTACGATCGCCGGACGGAGATCACAAAAAAGAAGAAAAAAGAACCACTGCCTGACGCTGGTTGAAAACGAATGCTGTTTTTCTTGCTTTCCTCGGCATCCATAATTTTAAAACTTCAAACAGGTTAGTTAAACGATATTTACTATAAAATACGACCCCCACCAAATCCACCCATTTCTGATAATTTAAGCAATAACCAAGGGTGCATACTATCTTTAACAAGAATTACACAAAAATCTAAGTAAATTATTCCCACTCATATTCACACTCGAAATCATTAACAAAATCTTTATAAGATGTTTGTGATTCATGAGCCAAGTCAAATCGATCAGTTTTATTGCCTGAATTGTTCATAAACAAGATTACAATCTGTTCATCACAAAAATGTGTTCATCGAGGCAGATCTGCTATGTTTTGCAATGCATTTCAATTTCAACAAACTCGCCGCAATGCATAATACTGCAGCAACTTGATTTGTCCTCATTTAAACTAGTTAACGCTTGTAATATTTACTGTAAATCACGTGACAATATTGCGCGAGGGTACCAGCATTGATTTTGTTGTCAACGAAAGAGGGCAGTATTCTATGGCTCACGTTGCAGGCGCTGCATGCAGTAAAGGGTTCAGATGATATTACATTTTATCTTCACGCAAACTTGAATTCTCGATCCTGATTGGTCGATCCATGGCAACAACCAGTGTGACACTATGTTGCACGGCCCATATCAAACTCTATGTGTTGCGCTATTCTAACTTCCCGTATTGCGCATTTGAGCAATACGCAAAACGCAGGGCTGCACAAACCATTGGAAATTCAATAGCTGCGCGTTTGCATCCCATGTGGATCGTTACATTCTGCGAACTGTTATTGTTTCGCGCAGGTGGTACAGAGCCGTCCGTGTTCTATCTAACGTTTGATTAAAGATAAATTTGTTATCCCGCTCGCGCTCGTGAAACACGGAAAATTGTAGTGCGTCCGTGTCCCATATACAACACAGACGCACTACATTATTTCGTGTTTGACTTGTGCTTGCGGGATAACTAAATAGTTCCCCTTACCTAATGGTTCTTTGATGTGTCCACGACGGCCCCATTTAGTATGCAGCTCTACAGGCTTAAACCACTGTATGTCCTCTACAAAAAAGAAGAAAATACAAGGTTACAAATGGGCTAAACAAATAAAATTGAAATAAATATAGTAAATTCTTGTTAACCAGTTCATGCCGGGATTTTGGTAACATTCACCTAGCCCAGACGCAGGATTGTTTTTAATGAAACTCGATCCAAGGCGGGTTCAGGCCAATGGTATTGGAAGGCACACCCATGACATTTCCGGCCTTGCTCGCTGCTGACAGATATTTCCGGCCTTGCTCGCTGCTGACAGACATTTCCGGCCTTGCTCGCTGCTGACAGACATTTCCGGCCTTGTTCATGGCGTGTTTATGCATCATCTGCTTTGAATCTTGTCCTCCGGCCCGAACTGGTTATTTTGAATCGCACCGGAATGGGTAAACAAATTTGTGACATCTGGAGTTTATAGTTAAAGGGATCGTATACGTTTGGTGATTGGAACCCACTGTTTGTTTCAATCCTATATATAAAGTCTGAAGTTTTCTGCTTTATAAATGCTAAATTCTGCTTTCTTCTGCTTTATAATTCACAAATCCGTTTTCTTCTGCTTTTTTGAATTAGGCTTCCTCCAGATTTCATATCGCCCCTCAAAATTTCCTGCTGCGTTTTGGTATCGGAGGCATTGTGATAAATCCACAAAATAACAATCCAAGTGCGAGCGAGAAGGAAAATAATTTAGACAGTCCAGCGGTACTAGTGGCGATACACGAACAGTATACTACGCGTACGGCCGGCCGACAGGGCACAAGCTAGCACTGCGTGCAATGTATGCACAATCACTGCATGCAATGTATATGTTTATAATGCTGTGGTCATGTTGTACATGTAGGCAGTGACCGCACACTACTGCTACACAGCTACAAGCGGTCGACATGGTAACGGTGAATGAATGCACATACTCCACACAGCAGTGGAATAATACCGCGAATGGGCTGCACGTGACAAACACTGACTACGATGTGTTGTGCAATGCAGTGGTAGTTAGTGCAACAACAAGCTAGTCTTGTTTGCAAGACGATCTTCGCGATGCGGGGCGCCCTCTAACGTACGCCGTAGACCACGCGCGAATAACCTTCGATGTTATCGAAGGTCATTGCGTACGTGTATGGTGCGGCGTACGTTAAAGGACGCCCGCATCGGCGGCCTACGCGCGCTGCATATACCGCGATTAAGATCGTCTTGCAAACAAGACTACAACAAGCCTTGCTCGATCGATCGTGAACGTATAAACAACAATCAGTTGTCACTGTTTCAACTTTCGACATGGCTTTTACGCGATAATTTTCACATATTGGATGATATTGTAGAGGGTAAATATGATTTATTACGATGTATTTTGAAGGATTTCATTCTTCTTATTTATCAAAATCACTCGGATTGCTCATTATCCGGTCATTTTGATAGTTTTTCCTGGTTCATTTTTCAAACTTTCTTCAAAACCGCGTTTTCCGCTTTCTTGGGCCGATTTTGCCGATTCCGCGATTTTCGCGGAAAATCCGCATCGCGGAAAACTTCGGACTTTACCTATATAGTTCAAAAGGTGCTAGCGATTTTGAGATATTGCCGAAAATCTGGGGCGGTTATGTCCACGCATAAAGAATAATCTGCATTGGAATACACAATCTGAGAAACGTCACTGCAGTAACGCTTCTCAGATTCAAATTTTTGGGGATAAAAAGTGATATTTGTTTCCATAACCGCAGTTCTTCAAGGTGAAAAGTTTCTAAAAATGCATTATACTATCCAAAGCTGCTGTACTTCTTACCAAGTAAGTTTTTATTGCCATTAATTTTTAGAGTGATTACCAAACGTATACGATCCCTTTAAAGCTATAGTACAGTGGAACACCGATTAATGAACATCACAAATCCACAGATTTTGTTCTATATATCGATCGTTTGGTATAGCGATTTTCAGCCGCTGGTCCATCATTTCATTTTTCAAGATGGCGTCCGTCCTTTTAAATAGCATAAAGCCACAGTAGTTGTGGAGTGCCGTGGTCTCGTGGTCTGGGGCATTGAATTTGTAGCTGGTCAGTTAAACGATATTTACTATAAAATACAATCCACCTATTCTTGATAATTCAAGAATATTAAAGCCTTAATACTGAGTCCAAAGAGGGCATATGAAATTGAAACCAAGATTTTGAGTTACCTCTGTTGAAGAACATGTATCTGACTACAGCCTGCTTGTTGATAATCTTGAATGGATGTCCACTGAGAACAACCTTCTTAGCGATAAGGCGATCTGGGTTAGCTGTCAGCAGGGAACCGGTGGCTACTAAACAGTGACTTCCTGTCATAACAACGGTAAATTATTTATTTATTTATTTATTTATAGCCGGGCTGCAAAGTCAACTTCGCACCTCTTGCATCACCTAACGACCAACAGTGGCATCTGGAATAAAAGTTTGTGCTCACGCAAGCCTCTTTCTCATCGGATGCGGGACCTCAGTAACGCAACACAAGGAGCCTCCCCTGCAGCTATTAGCAGTATAATGTCTGGTGACATACAAATTGTTCTATGTCATCCCTCTTACCATCCACGTTTTCCCTGAACACCAAGACAGTAGCTGGCGGGAATGCAACAGGGGCGTACACTGTTGCTACGACGATGTCGTCCTTGGGCAGGAAACGGATATACTGCAAGGAATAATCACAGAACACAAATTCAATTCCACCTCAAATTGACTAATAATTATAAATAAAGATATGTTGATCAATCTACTAGTTTTATGACCAAATATGTAAATAACTGTTTTGATTAAAGAAATATATTGAGAAAATGAATGTAATAGCTGCAAAAACTTTTCATAAATATCTCTGACACGTTTAGGGCCGTGCCACGTTGGCGGCCGTGCCACGTTGGCGGCCGTGCCACGTTGGCGGCCGTGCCACGTTGGCGGCCGTGCCACGTTGGCGGCCGTGCCACGTTGGCGGCCGTGCCACGTTGGCGGCCGTGCCACGTTAGGGGCCAGGCCACGTTGGCGGCCGTGCCACGTTGGCGGCCGTGCCACGTTGGCGGCCGTGCCACGTTAGGGGCCGTGCCACGTTAGGGGCCGTGCCACGTTAGGGGCCGTGCCACGTTAGGGGCCGTGCCACGTTAGGGGCCGTGCCACGTTAGGGGCCGTGCCACGTTAGGGGCCGTGCCACGTTAGGGGCTGTGCCACGTCAGGGGCCGTGCCACGTTAGGGGCCGTGCCACTTCAGGGGCTGTGCTGTGCCACTTCAGGGGCCGTGCTGTGCCACGCCAGGGACCGTGCTGTGCCACGCCAGGGGCCGTGCTGTGCCACGCCAGGGGCCGTGCTGTGCCACGCCAGGGGCCGTGCTGTGCCACGCCAGGGGCCGTGCTGTGCCACGCCAGGGGCCGTGCTGTGCCACGCCAGGGGCCGTGCTGTGCCACGCCAGGGGCCGTGCTGTGCCACGCCAGGGGCCGTGCAATGTTAGGGGCCGTGCCACGTTAGGGGCCGTGCCACGTCAGGGGCCGTGCCACGTCAGGGGCCGTGCCACGTCAGGGGCCGTGTCACGTCAGGGGCCGTGCCACGTTAGGGGCCGTGCCAGGTCAGGGGCCATGCTGTGCCACGTTAGGGGCCATGCTGTGCCACGTTAGGGGCCGTGCTGTGCCACGTTACGGGCTGTGCTGTGCCATGTTACGGGCCGTGCCACACGTACCTTGTGTTTGTCACCATTTGAGTGCTGGGACAAGATCGGGCAAGCTGAGAACTGCCTGAAACCAACTTGGAAGATCAGTCGCTCCTGAAACGGAAGAAAAATAGATGTAGCAAAACTGTTCTTGTAAAAACCTGAAGAGATGTGGTATGTTCACCACCGATTATTTTAGAATACCATTGTCCAGTCTTTGACTTGGTAGAACAAACCCTTCGACTCGGGTCATTAACTTATTAACATGAGTCAGTATTAAACGTCGCTTAAAACTGGCCAACCACATATATATCCAGTATCCTCCACGTCCCGCATGAAGAGTTGCATCCTTCGTACGCTTCATCGCTTCCAGGCTTCACAGTTGGAATCTCTCAGTCTCCTGACGACGGGCAGAACATAGTGTCCGAAACGTTCAAGTTCTCTCCTGTTTGTTTTCATTCACTGTTAGATACACTCTGTGTGTGTGCCCATAAATTTAACACAGCACTATTGCACAAATGTGACCGGCTCTACAAAAAAGGGTATTAAGTCGCACTGTGCATTATCATGTAATGGCCTACTCAAAGTTGAGAGGGAAAACATTTCATCAAAATGTGATTTACATTTTTTGTCATGAATCACATCTTTAATACCTACAGTTTCAGGTTTCATTCATAGAAATGTTGATTTTGATAAAAAAAGTGGAACAAAATACAATTTTGTGTGCATCGTGTGCACCGGCTTTTTCAAATACTGTTTTCTCAGTTGTGTAATTTGAACTCCTAGGAAGTAATCAATATGCCAACATGTCATATATCCAGAACGGGAGGGACTATGGAGCTATATTATATACCAAATGAAAGCTTACAGTGTGGGCCTTCCAACCATGTATATAACTCAATTTCACTGTTTTGTGACATAATACCCATTGTTGTGAAGTGGGTCACAAATGTGGTTTCTTTAACATTTCTGCAAATTGCAAACCACTTTCCGGCTGGAATCACGACTGCATCACCCAAACAGCTCGAGTTTTGGGGGTCACTTTTGTGACCACCAAAACGCCCAGTTTTTAAGGGATGGTTGTGTGGATGTTTATATCCTACTTTTAAATGCTCTTTCCGATTAACATCATTTCATTCAAAATGCATTTTGTAGCCCAATTGTGCGCTTCCAGGACATACATGTAGTATCTCAATAACAGAATCATTTGAAAACTGTAATTTTGTTTACTTGTTTTGATCTTTCGACTGAAAGGTATTTATGAATGGAAATAAAAATGTGGTTAGCCGGTATTAAACAACTATGTTGAAAACCGAGCCTTTAAACATTGGAATGCCCTTGTCTTCGGCTCGGGCATTAACCTGTCCAGGCCCATGAGCCAGTTGTAAACATACTTGTTTACAAACAAACAACTACACGTACACAAAATTCATAAAGAAAACAGTGTTAAAAAAAATGTCATTGTTACCTTAGATTTTACCGGCTCCGTGAAGTTGTGATATCGCTTGATTGCTAAATGCATCACTGACATCTAAAAAAAAAAAATTTAAAAAAAATCAAAAATCAAAAATCAAATAAATTAAAGGTAGGATACACCCTTTGCAGATATCGAAAAATTTTACTACTAAATTATTAAGACTTATCTTACTTATTTGAAAGTAAATAATGATTTTTTTTTTTAAATCACCATCGCGGATGGCGATCGCGAAAAAAACTAGAACACATTTTATTTAGTACATCCCTAGCCTAAATTTTATTTTAAAAACTGCCCGACGCCGGTTGAAAATGAACGCCGGTTGAAAATGAACGCCGTTTTTCTTGCTTTTCTCATCATCCATGATTGTAATACTTCAGACAGGTCAGTTAAACGATATTTACTATAAAATAAAAAACACAAAATCCAGCAATTACCAATGGTGTATCCTACCTTTAAAATCAATAAGCCAGTTCAGTAAATCCAACTAAAAAGATTTGAAGAGATTGTCGTGTTCTGAATTAACATTTTTCAAAAAAATGTTTGAACAGCGAAATGTTTTCAGGCATTTTCATTTATCTGCCGCGCTTATCCCAATAAACATTTCTTATATCGCACATATCCCCGTAAAGTCCCTACGTGCTGTACCATTATTACCCTGGTCATTGGGCCCACGGATCATTTCAAATACCATCCCAGCTCAGTATACAGCTCAATGCTGCCGTTTTCAGTGCAAAGCAGCAAATAACAACCATCTCTGCCCTCACATGTACCCATTTACTCCTGAGTGGAGAGAAGCAATCATAAGTCACTTGGTAAATACTATATTTAATGTATGCCACTAAAAACAAATTGGGTTGTTATAAACATGGAAAGATTACCTTCTGTTCATGGGGTAGAAGTCCAGATATGATGAGTGGATTGCTTGGTTTTAAGTCATCTAGGAAGAAAATGTAAATTACAAATGTAACAATCAGTATCTGTTCTTTGGGTGATTATTTTGACATTGACCGGGCCCAGGCATGAAATAGTCTTTCACGAACACCGATCCCAGACGGATTCATGCCAGCATCTCTGGGTAGCACACCAGGGGATTCATTTCTGTGGTCTGGGTACCTGATGTGAGCATTTAAGAAAATTTGAAGACGTTTGATTTTGGGGTCCAAAATTAACTTTTTTGATAATGCCGGATAGGCAAACTTTTTCAGAATTCGGGGTATTCCGTTAAAAACTTCAATATTGTTTTTCTCACTCGATACTGACCGTAGTCTGCTTAAATCTTGAATCTGTAGTCTGGGTGACTTATGTGAGCATTTGAGAACATTTGGAGACGTTTTATTTTGGGGTCCAAAATTAACTTTTTTGATAATGCCGGATAGGCAAACTTTTTCAGAATTCGGGGTATTCCGTTAAAAACTTCAATATTGTTTTTCTCACTCGATACTGACCGTAGTCTGCTAAAATCTTGAATCTGTAGTCTGGGTGACTCATGTGAGCATTTGAGAACATTTGGAGACGTTTGATTTTGGGTCCAAAATTGACTTTTTTGATGATGCCGGATAGGCAAACTTTTTCAGAATTTGGGGTATTCCGTTAAAAACTTCAATATTGTTGTTCTCACTCGATACTGACCGTAGTCTGCTAAAATCTTGAGGGGATTTGTTTCTGTAGTCTGGGTGACTTATGTGAGCATTTGAGAAAATTTGGAGACGTTTATTTTTTGGGTCCCAAATTGACTTTTTTGATGATGCCGCCGATAGGCAAACTTTTTCAGAATTTAAAGAATTCCGTTAAAACCTTCAATATTGTTTTTCGCACTCGATACTGACCGTAGTCTGCTAAAATCTTCAGAGGATTTGTTTCTGTAGTCTGGGTGACTCATGTGAGCATTTGAGAACATTTGGAGACATTTGATTTTTGGGTCCAAAATTGACTTTTTTGATGATGCCGGATAGGCAAACTTTTTCAGAATTTAAAGGATTTCGTTAAAAACTTTAATATTGTTTTTCTCACTCGATACTGACTGTTGCCTGCTAAAATCTTGAGGAGATTCATTTCTGTGGTCTGGGTGACTAATGTGAGCATTTGAGAAAATTTAGAGACGTTTAATTTTTGGGTCAAAAATTTACTTTTTTGATGATGCCGGATAGGCAAACTTTTTTTTAGAATTTGGGGTATTCTGTTAAAAACTTCAATATTGTTTTTCTCACTCAATACTGACTGTAGTCTGCTAAAATCTTGAAGGGATTCATTTCTGTGGTCTGGGTGACTCATGTGAGCATTTGAGAAAATTGGGAGACGTTTGTTTTTTGCATCACAAGTTTGGTAAAATAGATCGTACGATCTGTCGCAAGATGCGACGCGTTACTCTTCATAATTTGAGTTGAGATGCGTCGCAGCGTTGAGTGAAATCGGGGGCTGGAATGGGTGCAGGTCAGCTAGTCTGGTTTCCTCAGGTGGCAATTCTTAAACATCTAAACATTGCTGTGTTTTGTCTGAAGTAGGGTCTAAGAACTAGACTGCAATAACAAATCCAGCAAAATGGATTTCTTGCCAAGTTCGATCTAGTTTTGACAGAATGCTTACATTTTTTTTGGATAGAGTTAGAGTGTTCTTACCCATGAAGCTTCGAGGGACATTGGTTATATGAATGGTGATGTAGCTTCCAGTCTGTAAACAAAACAAACATGTTTTACAGATTATTAGACATTTAGTTGTTTATTTTACTGACATGTATGCTTTCAACTCCTTGAGTATTACTTTTAATTAGATCAAATTTTAACAATTAGGAAATAATAATAATAATATATAGTGCTTTACATTGTATCAACAATCTCTAGGTGCTTTACAATTATTACTCCGTTCAGGAGGCCCTATCAGGAGGCTCAATCGGCCTAGACCCTCACAGGTACCCATTTATACTTCACGTGGAGAGAAGTAAAGTGTCTTGCCTGAGGGCACAAACACCATGTTCCTACCAGGGTTCGAACCTACAAACCATCATACATGAGTCGCACACCGTAACCACTGGGCCTTGGCATTCTAACAGTATGCGGACCTAGTCTTCATTGCTTGAGAATTATGACTGGGTTGGGGGATAAGGAGCCGCTGTTAATAGACCGAGCCGAGTCATTAACCCTCTTATATACCGTGCAGTTACCATAGAGCTGTCGGACCTTTCAAAACCTTTCAAGTTTCCTGGACTAAAGGGTTTTGAAAGGTGAGAAAGCTGTCTGACAAAAGGAACCTATGAAAGATTTTGAAAGGTAAAACAACTCTCTGAACAAACTGGTGTAAGGTTTTGGAAAGTCTGGCCGTTTTCTGATAGACTTCCCATACCTTTATCATAGGGGCATACCATACCAAATAAAAGTTGAAATGTTTTGAAATGTTTAGCTGTTTTCTGTGAGAGATATTCTATATAATGTGCTGGGGTGTAATTCTACCTTTCAAAACATTTCAAAAGGTTTTAAAAGGTCAAACCATGTATGCATAGCAACTGTACTGATATTTGGTTGAGCAATAGCTCCACCTTTCATTTTCTTTCGCAAGGTTTTGGAAGGTCTGGCCGTTTTCTGATAGACTTCCCATACCTTTATCATAGGGTATACCATAGCCCAGTTTTTCTACCTTTCAATTCCTTTCAAAAGGTATTGAAAGGTGTGGTAGTGCAGTAGCAACAAATTCTGGAGCGTTTTGAAAGGTTCATACTTTTGTATATCCATTTTGCCCAGTAAGCAGATTTTGAAAGGTTTTGAAAGGTGAAACCATAGGAGGGTTAATATCTACACAAGAAGTAATCTTTTATCAACAGTATTTTGGTTAGCTACTTTTTGTGTGAATATAGCTGCAAAAGGTACAAATGGCAGCTTAAATTTGAACTGTCACCACAAAATGAGCTTAAGTCAGAAATTGCCTCAGAGACGCACATTGGGAAATGTCCGCAAAAAGTGCGAGCAAGTGTGCGAACTATGTGCAGCGCACGCGTCGGTGCTACTATTGGTCTGTTCAGTGCGTAACACGCGCGTAGCTGCAATCCACTGGCTGAGAATGCGCCCTTAATGCAGATTGTGGTCGCAATTGAATTTGTGACTCAACAAATTTTGAATTGAAATTGAAATTTTAGAATATTGTTCACGGAATATGCATCACTCATAGAGCTAAAAACTTCATCAGGTTGTTTGTCAAGCACCTTTCTTTATATTTTGAGCACTTTTGCTGCTTCAAACGATAAGAATGCACAACCGACAAATGGTATATTTCACCATTAATCAGTTCGCGCTGGAGGACGTATATACATGTACACGCAAAGTTTTCCCGGTATCATCGGCCTGAACCCGCCTCGGATCGAGTTTTGTTAAAAATAATCCCGCGCCTCGGCTCGGTGATGTTAAAATAATCCCAGCGCGAACTGGTTAATTAACTTCGTGGTCTATATTTCCATTACAGAACTCAGTACCTCTTAAAGGTAGGATACACCATTTGCAGATATCGAAAAAAATTACTACTGAATTGTTAAGTAATATCTTACTCATCTAAAAGTAAATAATGATTCTAGGCATCCAGCAGAATGATTGCGCTAAATATCCTTTAATTATTCTGAAAAATTAAATTTTATAAAAACAAAATTTGCGGACGGCGATCGCGAAAAAACACAAATAACATAAGAATAACTGCTCGACGCCAGTTGAAAACAAACGCTTTTTTTGTGTGCTTTTCTCTGCATTTATGATTGTAAAACTTCCGACAGGTTAGTTAAACGATATTTATTATAAAATACAACCCCCCAAATCCACCCATTCACGATAATTCAAGCAATTACCAATGTTGTATACCGTTGGAAAGCTCTTGTTCTGCAGAATCCAGATCTCATAAATATCTCAATTCTTAAAAAGTCTGCCTTTAAAGGTAGTATACACCATTGGTAATTGCTTTAATTATCATGAATGGGTAGATTTGGGGGGTTGTATTTCATGGTAAATATCGTTTAACTGACTTTTCCGAAGTTTTACAGTCATGGATGCCGAGAAAAGCACGAAAAACAGCGTTTGTTTTCAACCGGGGTCGAGCAGTTATTCTTATGTTATCTTTGTTTTTTCGCTCTCGCCGTCCGGCGAGAGCGAATTTTTCTTTATAAAATTCAATTTTTTTGAATAATTACAGGATATCTAGCGCAATCCTTTTGCTGAATGCCTAGAATCATTGTTTACTTTCAATTGAGTAAGGTATTTCTTAATAATTCAGTAGTAAATATTTTCGATATCTGCAAATGGTGTATACTACCTTTAAGCTCATTTGTTGGTGCTAGGTCTCAAATGTTTTGTCTACCTGTGCCCCACCCTTCCTCTCTTCACCAAGGATGCGCTTGCGTGTGCGGTTGAAGTTCTCAAACTGAAAGATGCGAGCGTAGTCCTGGGGTAGGTTCTCCTTTGGATCCCAGGGCGATGTGCGAAAGCTCTTCAATCCTCGATACCTACGGTAGCAAATATTACACCAAGAAAACAAAGACTTGTTTTACAAATGTTAAGTAAGTTGGTTCAATCTGGAAAAAAAAGAAGAAGATCATTTCAGTGAATTCTAATTGTGGGGATTTCCCGTAAATATTTTTTTTGTTTTTTGGGGGGAGATTTCTTGGTACGAGTATTGCATTCACTGTGTGGACCAAGGAACAAAAGATGTCCACACAATGCACAAACCGAAAATGCTCATGCTAAGCCAGTTAATACACTGTAATCAGCTGAATATAAGTCACAAACAATATACACGTATGTATCACCTGAAAACTTGGTCATCAACACTGTTTTTTGACAAGGACTAATTTTCATGCTAAGCAAATTTGTGTGCTTAGCGTCTCCATGAAATTGGCCCCAGGGACTAGGGGGGGTGGGGTTAGCTTAATGCAGATATTAATGTACATGTACAGTGCGTTTACCTAGCAAATCGCTGTCGTGCTGGTAGGTCCATTGGTGTGTCTACTTCATCAGGGTACATGACTTGCATTCGTTCCTCTCGGTACTTTTCAAGCCTGGTAAGTATTAAAAGCAAACTTAGACTGTCATTTCAATAGCTCAATTGCTAGGACAACATTTACATAGCTCTCTAAGCATACAGGTACATGTGCATGTGACCGGCTCTAAAAAAGGTGTATTATGTCAAAAAGGTGTATATAAGCCCACAACGTAATCATTTTTCATTTGGTACATAATAGAGCTCCATAGCCTCTCTCATTTTGGAGATACATGTATGTTTACATAGTGATTACTTACTTGAAGTTCAAATTACACAACCGAGAAAACAGGCTTTGAAATAGCTGGCTCTGTTGTACTACAACAGAACGATGCACACAAAATGGTCGTTTTTTCCACTTTATTCATCAAAATTAACCTTTCTTTAAATGAAACCTGAAATTGTAGGGAGTAAAGATGTCATTCATGACAAAAAATACAAATTGCATTTTGATGAAATGTTTACCCTCTCAACGTTGAGCGAGCCATTACATGATAGTGCACAGAGCGACTTAATACACCTTTTTGTAGAGCCCGGTCCCATGTGATTTTTGATTATTGTATTAGTTTATAGTAGTTTATAAAATATCTATCGTGTAAAATTTTATTATTGTTTATTTTATGTTTTGGTTTTAATTTTGTAATCATCGTTTGACAGAACCTTTTTAAAATAATAAATACTTTTATACTAATGTTTTCTTTTAATTAGTATCTTAAAAATGTTTACAATTGTTAGATCTGGTAATGCGCATTAGAACATTTTATGGTATCTGCGCAAAATAAATAAAATTATTATTATTATTAATACACATGTACGTTGGTGGATACCCATTCAGTTAAAAACAGTAACAGTTTACCATGGAGAGTCGAGAAAAAGTATTTCTAAAGCCGTGCTCGCACTGGACTTTTGTTTTACCGAGACGATGGTAAAATACAAAATGGTCAAATGTTACCACTGTTCACACTTGGACTTTCGACACAGGAAAATGTTACCAAGAGCGCGGGAGAAGTAGCCGAGCTGTCATTATAATGACTCATGAAGGCGAATGTGATCACAATGCGATGTGCATGCATCAGCGCGCGCACGTAAACAATGCAAAGAGCGCATGCGCGGTGTCTTGTGTAGCATGGAATCGCATTAGGGGGCCGGATGTACGTTTTCCTGAGACGCTTTTACCGACTCGCGCTGTTCGCACTGGACTTATCGTCTAGGGAAAAGTTACCTGGGAAGTTTTCCCGGGCAGCAGTTGGCCGGTAAAAGTAACCACTGGACTCGGGAAAAGTAACTGAGAGGAAAACGTCCTAGGCTGTCCGCACTGGACTTAAAATGGGAAAAGTACCCATCGTCTCGGTAAGTTATATAAAAAAAAGTCCAGCGCAAACAGGGCTTAAGTATTCCCTAGCAAAATTGAAAAAGTTTCACAGTCCTACAGTTATGTTTTTTCAACACTTTTTGCACTGATTGACTTTCAATGAGATGATATATTAAGAAAAATATATATATGTTGGACAAAATGTGTCAAACAATTTTGTGGGATGAAATTAGTTGATCAATATGAGATCCTTTCCTTTGTACTCACATTGCTTGTTCTTGTTCCACGTCATAATCCGCATCATAATTAACTTTGTTGCCCTCCGTGACACTGATCTGCAAGAAAAAAGTCGACACAATTTCATAATTTAAAAATACTGTCATTATAGAGTTATTTTATTAGAATATCGTTTTGTCGGAATATACATTACCTGTAGCATTTAAATAAAAAAAAAATTGGTCAGGTTTAGTTGTTATCAAGCCCCTTACTTTAATACTGCTTAAAACGATAAAAATGCACAAATGACAAAAAATGTAGGTTACTATTGCTTTAAAGTTGGTGTCTATGCATTTGAGGGGTTGAACTCTGAAAAATAAATTTCAAATTGCATTGATAATTTTCTAGCATTGTATTTGTTATGGGCTTTCGATTGAGATATCCCACTAAAAAATTATATATACAAATAATATACACAAAATCCCGCTCCTAATTGCACAATTGAAAGTTGCACAATGCACAACTGAACTGGGGGCGCGCAATTGGCACAATGATAAAAACCACTTATTAACAATGTGTAAAGGCCTGCCAATGCAAAACAAAATCAAATTTATTCGTATACAGTACATGGTCTCTCTTTAACAGAAAAGGGAAGGGAAATCAAAATTTTGGAAAAGTACGAACAACCGAACTTTAAACAAACGCAAATGCATAATAGATTAATTCTTGAAGAACATTTGTATGAGTACAAGTACATTGCCATGAGTATTCTGAGTATTTTCATGAGTTCATGATTACAAAAGTACTCTGAAAGCACAAGTACTGCAACACTGCATAGAAACCATGACTTTTATACAAAGTACCTCATATTTTCCTGGTGCTAGGTTTTTGACTAGTTTAGAAGTACATATTACAAGTATGGTGCGTTTTGTTTTATCTGTGGTCTCAAAAAAACAATTGACTCCAACTGCAGTCCATATTGTTTGTACAGCTGTCCGTTATATTGCAAAACCAACAAATTATATTGACACCAAACAGTAGCATCTATTATCACATGTACATTGTACACTGTACATAATGACAGTATTAATGTAAACATTCATTAAAACTTCGTACATTTTTTTAAAAAGTGTAATAACAAAATAAAAACACACACAAATAATCCAGAATGGAAACTGACTAGGTAAATTTGCATAAATTTCAAAGTGAACAAGAAAATTGGCACGGTACAAATGTAGGTCTAGAACCTGCAAACTCCGGAATACCACACCAGTGCTCTTCCAACTGAGCTATCTTGCCCTACATTGTATGTTGGTGGTCACCAAAACAAGTTGTATCCTCATTGAGTAATCCCACAATGTCACTTGCCAGGTTGTATCAAAATATTGGTCGCGATCGCTGGCCACGCGGCATTCTGGTGTTTATGACTTCTGATTAGCGCTCTCGAACAATACTGACAGTTTAAGAGACCACCAACATACATGTAGGACAATAGTCCAGGGAAAATAAGTTTTGACCTTACACAAATTGCAATAGAATATTTTTCACCACAGTGCACTTCTATAAGGTCCCTAGAATGACATACTAAAAATCTCAAAAAATCCAAGTGGTGGAAATATCGTCACCGTTTTCACGAAAAGGCAAACTTCCAAGAAAATCGCTTGTAAAGTTTGTCCTTTTTTTCGTTTGGCAGTTTGAAACATAAATATCCATAGAATATACAAGATTAAGGTATCATGGGAAAGAAGAGATTTCAATCTTCTTAAATATAGCAAAGTTAAGAAAAATACAAATGTAGGTGATTAGTTTTGCAGAATTAATCAATTAATAAAATTGCCTCTTCGTGAAAACGAAAAAACGATACATTAGCAAATTCGCCCGTGGCTATGAGAGTCAGAATGTATACATTTCCCCATTGCGCCCCAAATTTGTCTCTTCGTGAAAATGCTAAAAGCCAGTACGCGCCCAATTCGCCTCTTCGTGAAAATGCTCAAGTCACTACGCGCACCAAAGTGCCCCTTCATAAACACGTTGAAGTCAACGCTATTTCGAATTTGCCTCTTCGTGAAAACGCAAAAGGGCACTTGAGGACCAATTCGCCCATTCGTTAATTAGGTTAATTAGGATTTTAATGATTTTTTGGATGTATAACTTCACCAGGTTGTAGAAATTGCAATATTTAATCGTTTTCATAAATTTTATTTTTTTCGATAAATAGACGATTTTTAATGAAATTCGCCTCTTCGTGAAAACGGTGACGATATGACTAATTTGCATAAATCGTTAATCCCTGCCGCGTAAAATATTTATTCCTATATTTGGGTATATTATTATAATAATTTTTTATGAAAAGTTTATTTTGGTGATTCTACTTACACATCCTTACTTCAATAACATTTTTCAAAACTTGTAAGTGACTGAATAATTATGAAAATATAGTAATGGTCCAAAATGACTACAATTATATAGTACATGTATGTCATTCTAGAGACCTTATAGAAGTGCACTGTGGTGAAAAATATTCTATTGTAATTTGTGCGAGGTCAACAAAACAAAATTAAGTATTTTCCCTGGACTACAAGATAGCTCAGTTGGTAGAGTACCGGTCCGGAATTCGCACAATGCGAGTGTTTGTTCAAATAAAGAACACAAACATATCTATTGAAAAATATAATATATAATTAACCATTAATTATATTGACACAAATGTAAACTCCAACAGATACATGTTCATGGGAGTGTAACAGTTGTTGCTACTTATGAAAGACCATTTCTTGTAAATACTGCCCTTAGCCATAGCAACTAATGACAATTAATGGACTCTCTCCCTGTGGGATTAACTTTAGCTTACAAGCTGTTTGTAGACCAGTGTTTGCTGTTCAATTCATCCATAGCAGAGCTCTGTAACCTATTAACAACTGTCACAAGCTTTCACGAGTCACATACATGTACAGCATCAAGGAGGATGTTTTCAGTTGTGTCTTTCATCCAATACAAAAAACCGGACTGATTCCAAGGTGGATTGGGATGATTCCAAGCTGGATATACTGGTACATGTAAATTGGTATGTATATTGTTTAAAATAACAATACAAAATTCATTCATTAATTTACGTTGTTTTTATTGCAGGCTTTCAAGCAGACCCAGGTGAAACAGTAGGAAAAACATTTTCAAAAAAGCAAGACAAAAGTAGGACTTTGGAGGACAAAATCAGGATAAAAGTAGGACTTTTGCGGACTAGTAGTTTTTCATTGATACTTACCCATGTCCACAACATCATAAGCCTGAACTATTAAGCTCTTTGAAGTACAGTTGCAGTACTCCTGTACTCAAAGCTATTATTAACCCTAACGTACCAGAATCCATCAAAATCCATTCCCTGTTTTGGAAGAGTTTGGCGGATTCAGGATACCTCCATATTGAACAAACTGGTGAAATCTGATGGATTCAGGATTTTAAGCCTAGCAGTCTGCAGGGTTGTGCAGTACTGCAATTTGTAAAGCCCAGTTCATACTTCATGTAAATTGGTATGCAAAGCAATTTCTTGAAGGTAACAGCGAACGTTACAATGAAACTTTAATTGTTGACGTAATGAAATTAGCCTTGCATTCGCATATATTATGAACCCGGCTTTATAATAAGAGTTCATTATACATGCTGTTTTACTTATGACCAAGAATGTTTAGAGCTTGATGACTTTTTCGCTCACCGTGAAATGTGAGGTAAAACATTTGCTCTAGCAAGGAACTAGATGCAAACAAACCCAAATGCACAACGCTAGGGACTTCTCCATGTTAAACGCGCATTGCATCTATGTATTGCACGTGTGTAAGGGTCGTGGTTAAAGGTAGTATACACCATTTGCAGATATCAAAAATATTTACTACCGAATTATTAAGAAATATCTTACTCATCTGAAAGTAAATGTTGATTCTGGGCATCCAGCAAAATGATTGCGCTAGATATCCTGTAATTCTTCCGAAAAATTTAATTTTATAATGAAAAATTCGAGATCGCCGGAAGGCGAGCGCGAAAATACAAAGATAACATAAGAATAACTGCTTGAAGCCGGTTGAAAAAAACCGCTGTTTTTCGTGCTTTTCTCGGCATCCATGATTGTAAAACTTCGGACAGCTCAGTTAAACGATATTTACTATAAATACAACCCCCCAAATCTACTCATTCGTGATAATTCAAGCAATGACCAATGGTGTATACTACCTTTAACTCACAAACGGCTATAGGTCAATTCTTCCCAATTGTCGGGTGGTAAACTCTGCACCATCTGTCAATAAACGTTCACGATCCTGGATATTTTTTTGTTTAAATGTTGATGTCTCTTACATGCTCTCTCTGACATGGATACAGGAGGTGTCTGAGATTTCTGAGACAACTTTACCTAAGTGTACCGGTACATGTAGCCACTTGTCGCAAGAGGCAGACAAAATAGCTTTTTCCATTTTCCAGTTGCTCATTGCAACGTGTATCTAAATAATGCAGACTCCATGAACCCCCCAAACATATTTTCACGAATCAATAATTAGGAAAAACTTAAGAAAATGAACATACATGTACTATGCTAGATGGGCTTGGCCAATGTGTTGCAAACGAGATTAGTACAAAAACGTGATAACAGGCCGGTTGAGCGTTTGCGTTAAATTTGACGCGCATTTGCGTATTGCATTTCAATGAACAGAGCACACATGCGACCGAATAATGCGCTTATTTGGAACGCTTTTGTTTGTCCAAGATTTAGAATATCATGCGATGTTCAACAGAAGCTACGACTGAATAATGATCGCAAAGGGCGACAGGTCAATTGTCTACCACAGGTAATACGTTGCTGAATTTGTAATTGCAGGACAGTGCGGTTGATTCAACCCATCGCGGGGCCAAGTATAATGACCAGCCAGTGCAGTGAACAAGACACATTCAACATTAGCGAGGTGGATGTACCCGTGATGCTTAATACAACTACAGACATGGTCCTTCTTACTGTCGTCATTCCACTCATCCTTGCCCTGGGCGTCGTCACCAACACGTCTTTCCTCTTTGTCATCTACCGCGCTCCTCGAATCCGATCCGACACCAGCGTGTACCTGGCCCACTTGGCCGCTGCCGATCTGACCTACCTGACCTTGCAGGCTTCCATGGAGATCTGGGGTTTCGCGGCATCGCCCGATGTTTTAAGCACTCCCTTTGCCAACTCAGCCAGTTGCTGTTGTTTCTTCTTGATTTCTAGCACCGCGTACTACGCATCCATTGCGCTGGTGACTGCGGTGTCGTACGACCGATATCTTGCCATGTGCCACCCCCTGAAACAACTCAGGATGCGTGGGCTGCGACGGACCTACCAACTGGTGGCAATCTGCTGGCTGGTAGGCTTTCTGTTTTCCATCTGTGCACTGCCCATTGAAGCAGTTTACAAGCGGCATTGTTTGCAATGGCCAGACGGCGAAGCATATGCCGAATTGCCTTCGACAACTGCATTCTGCGACGCCGTGCAGCCGTGGCTCCACTACTACGTTGAACCGGTGCAGCACATCCCCTGGATCTTTGCCATGGCAGCAAATGTGTACATGTACGTCCGGATCATACACAGGTTGCACAAACGCCGAAACCTGAGCAGTGACAGCAGGCATGCCTGTAGGGCACTCTGGGCTCGAAACCAAATGGCCAAAATGCTGATCATCAACGGAGTGGTGTTTTTCGCGTGCCAAGCCCCGTATACCATAGCGAATCTCTGGGAATGGATCTGTTGTTTGATAGGCATTTCCAATCCCTTATACCTCTGCGAGTGGAACAGTTTAAATTTGTTTTTCTACATCCCTTTATTTCTTAATAACGCTGTTAATCCGTTAATATACGGAGTGTTAAATACACAATATCGAGCTGCCTTTGTCAAGGCATTTCGGTGCAAATGGAGATCACGTTCACAGGCTTCTTTGCTGTCAATCGCAAGTGTCAGCAAAGACGCAAGGTCTGCAAGTTCTTCGAAAACAATAACAAACCACAAAGTGGCGGAAACGTGCCTGTAAAATTAATTTGTTTCAGTTTTGTAAACTAAATAAAACCAGTTCGCATTGGATTATGTATTTACAGGCAAAGTTTTTCCGGAATTCAAAACAAATGACAAAAATATCAGTGTGTGCTACCCCCAGATGCCAGTCTGAACTAGTCTTGGATCGAGTTCCATAAAAAACAATTCCGCACCTGGACCCTGTCAATGTCAAAATATTCGCAAACTAGCGCAAACTGGTTAATCAAGTAAGATTTAGATATAATATTATATATTTGTAGATTTGTTTGTTGTTAAAAAATCTTTGGGAAAAAAAATTGAAAAGCAAATACATGTGAGCAAGAAGAAAGACTAACAAGTTACCGTTATAATATGTTATAACAAAATATATGTTTAACTCTATATGTGAAATAGCATTGTTAAGTCGTGTCAGGCTTTCAGGCAGACCCAAATGAAAAAATACATGTACATGTAGTATGAACAATTTCAAAAAGCAGGACAAAAGTTGGATTATGGAGGAAAAATCTTGATAAAAGTAGGAATTTTACCAGCTTTTAGGAGTAGTTTCTAGTCATACTTACCCAGGTCTATTAACAGCGGCCATCCACCAACCGGTCCCTTAGGCCACATAACCAAAAAATATTGGTGAGCGTCCTTTGTTCTAAAAACTTGTGGTGGGCGGGCATTTTTTTGTTCTTTTTATTTTTTGGTGAGCAACCTTTTTTCCCAAAATCTTGGGGTGGGTGTGTGGGTCAGCGCGAAAATTTGTTTTAAAAAGATTTTTAACAACAAAAACAACAATAAAAAAGGGGGAGGGAAAACGAGTCGTTTTTCGAGGGTCGGGCGGGGACGATTACCAATTTATTTTCTTTATGTGGCCTTATCACGCAGTGAAGACTATTATTCCCTAATTGTGAGTCAATTATGTATTATTGAATGTGTCAATTATAACTGGGAGAAAAATAACAGGAGACAGACAACTTACTGTGTCATATTCCATATCAGTGCCAGCTTGACTTGGGGCAAGTCTATCGTCATCACTGTCAACTTGAGACACGGCATCTTGAAATTCATCATCATCATCATCATCGTTGTCGTCAACATCGTCTTCATCTTCGTCTTCATCCTGTGGAGGGAAGAAGCCAGCATTAGATATACACGAGGCGGCTTCACCGCCTCGCTCGCTTCGGTGGGAGGACGAGGTGATGTACGAAAGGCACGATTACAAACAAATAAGGGCAAGTTTACTCAAGGACTGCAGTTAACCATAGTTCGACTAACTCTGATTGAACGCATGCTAGTCAACGATGGTTGGACTAGTTGGATGGATGACCCGACAATAACGAATGGCCTTGTTGACTATTTAGGACCAGCCTGTCGCGGTTGGTCGCACTGGTTATCAATTGCAACATTTTCATAACTATCTCAACAAATGGCAGACAACGAAAATACTAACTTTGCCGTTCAAAATTTCATCTCTTTTGCATATAGGGAAATATTGAGAGAAATTTTGATGATACAAGCATTAAATTCGGCAAACGGTCAGAGTTTGTCATGAGAAAGATATTTGGATATAGGTCAGTGGCAGATTTGTTTTAAAACAAAAATATACATGTAGGTATCGGTAGAATAAACAAGCATTTTGAAAAAATTTCCATAAAAACAATCATAATCTAAAAATGATGCATAAAACTATTAAATGTTTATTAAAATAAGATTTGACAATTTTTTTCCAAAATAAAAATGTTATCGTATGCGAGAGATTGTCATGTTCTGAAGTACATGTAATATTTTTCAAAAAAATGTTTGGACAGCAAAATGTTTTTTTAGGTGTTTTGTGTGTCTATACTTTTGTTTTCATCGTCTTTTCGATTGCACCAACAAATACACAAAATACGGATTCGGTTACCATGTCCCCCATAGCCTTGTGTGCATTTATCTTCCGCGTTCATCCCAAGATAAAAATTCATCGGATCTTGTTGTGCACATGCGCAGTTGGGATACCGAACGGGCTTACTGCAGAAAGAATAAAATTGTAGTAGAGTTGCTCACCGAGGTTTGGTCGTCATGATCGCTGTCAATAATCCAAGCCGCCTGGTATTCAGAGGTTCCTTTCGGTACTCGCTTTTTGGTCGTAGTGGTGTTGGCGTCCTTTAAAGCAGCTGCAGGAGGGGGAAAACACAAGGTTAAAGGTCACATGTCAAAAGGTGATAGTAAGTTTGGTTCAAGGTGTGACAGTGGTTCGCATGTTTTTGTAATTATCGACCATAATGGAATCAAACATTTTTTTACAATGACTTGAACAAGCTTGACTGGAAGCGGCAAGTCAACGGACTTAAACGAATTCGTGTTCACACCTAGAAACGTTTAAATTACCAACATGAGCTGCAAGGCAAGGATTAGCCTGGTTTCCACCCTCTATATTCCAGTAGCAAGCAGCAAATCATGCAACTGAATCTCGCGATGGTAGATGTATGTACGCCGTTTATGAAAAATTGTTTTGATTTTTTACTTAATTCTAAAGTGAAACGGGCAGCTATTGACAAAAAGAAGCAAAATACTTGTTAAAATTTAAGACCTACGTTTATGCAGTTGAAATGCTTGAAAAGAATCTTTTCGATTTAACATTTACCTACGGAAGGATAAAACTAAAATAGGAACCAAATATTACTGTCTAAGCAAGGGATAAGGTTCAGTTCCCCCAGTTTACGTTCTGCTTGGGCTAGGGATTTCTCTATTGGCGTGTGGCCAGGTCTATTTTTCTCCCATAACATCCAACAATTACTTTCAGTGCAAGGGACAGGGTTCAGTTCCCCATTTTACCTTCTGCTTGGGCCAGTTCTTCCTCTGTTTGCTAGTTCTTTTTTTTTCTCTCCATGGGATCCAACAATTACTTTCTACGGAAGGGATAGGGTGCAGTTCCCCCTGTTTACTTTCTGCTTGGGCTAGTTCTTCCTCTGTTGGTCAGGTCTGTTATCATTCCATGTGATGCAATAATTACTTTCAATGCAAGGGATAGGGTTCAATTCCTCCTTGTGCTCGAGCTAGTTCTTTCTCTGTTAGCCAGGTCTGTTCTCCTTCTATGGGATCCAATAAATACTTTCTAAGCAAGGAATAGGGTTCAGTTCTCTTTCTGCTTGGGCTAGTTCTTTCTTTGTTGGCCAGGTCTCCTCTCTTTCCATGGGATCCAAAAATTACTTTCTAAGCAAGAGACATGGTTCGGTTCCTCTTCTGCTTGGGTTAGTTCTTTCTTTGTTGGCCTGGTCTGCTCTCCTTCCATGGGATCCAATAAAAACTTTCTAAGCTAGGGATAGGTTCGGTTCCTCTTCTGCTTGGGTTAGTTCTTTCTTTGTTGGCTAGGTCTCCTCTCCTTCCATGGGATCCAATAAATACTTTCTAAGCAAGGGATAGGTTCGGTTCCTCTTCTGCTTGGGTTAGTTCTTTCTTTGTTGGCCAGGTCTCCTCTCCTTCCATGGGATCCAATAAATACTTTCTAAGCAAGGGATAGGTTCGGTTCCTCTTCTGCTTGGGTTAGTTCTTTCTTTGTTGGCCAGGTCTCCTCTCCTTCCATGGGATCCAATAAATACTTTCTAAGCAAGGGATAGGTTCGGTTCCTCTTCTGCTTGGGTTAGTTCTTTCTTTGTTGGCCTGGTCTGCTCTCCTTCCATGGGATCCAATAAAAACTTTCTAAGCAAGGGATAGGTTCGGTTCCTCTTCTGCTTGGGTTAGTTCTTTCTTTGTTGGCCAGGTCTCCTCTCCTTCCATGGGATCCAATAAATACTTTCTAAGCAAGGGATAGGTTCGGTTCCTCTTCTGCTTGGGTTAGTTCTTTCTTTGTTGGCCTGGTCTGCTCTCCTTCCATGGGATCCAATAAAAACTTTCTAAGCTAGGGATAGGTTCGGTTCCTCTTCTGCTTGGGTTAGTTCTTTCTTTGTTGGCCAGGTCTCCTCTCCTTCCATGGGATCCAATAAATACTTTCTAAGCAAGGGATAGTTTCGGTTCCTCTTCTGCTTGGGTTAGTTCTTTCTTTGTTGGCCAGGTGTGCTCTCCTTCCATGGGATCCAAAAATTACTTTCTAAGCAAAGACAGGGTTCAGTCCCCTACCACCCCCCCCCCCCCCCCCCCACACCCACCCCCTGTCCCTCCTTCCAGTCCCCCCTGTTTACCTTCTGCTTGGGCTAGTTCTTCTTCTGTTGGCCAAGTCTGTTCTCCTTCCATGGGATCCAATAAATACTTTCTAGGCAAGGGATTGGTTCGGTTCCTCTTCTGCTTGGGATAGTTCTTTCTCCGTTACCCAGGTCTGTTCTCCTTCCATGGGATCCAATAAATACTTTCTAATCAAGGGATAGGTTCGGTTCCTCTTCTGCTTGGGATAGTTCTTTCTCTGTTACCCAGGTCTGTTCTCCTTCCATGGGATCCAATAAATACTTTCTAATCAAGGGAGAGGTTCGGTTCCTCTTCTGCTTGGGATAGTTCTTTCTCTGTTACCCAGGTCTGTTCTCCTTCCATGGGATCCAATAAATACTTTCTTAGCAAGGGATAGGTTCGGTTCCTCTTCTGCTTGGGTTAGTTCTTTCTTTGTTGGCCAGGTCTGCTCTCCTTCCATGGAATCAACAAATTAATTTCTAAGCAAAGACAGGGTTCAGTCCCCTACCACCCCCCCCCCCCCCTGTTCCTCTTTCCAGTCCCCCCGGTTTACCTTCTGCTTGGGCTAGTTCTTCTTCCGTTGGCCAGGTCTGTTCTCCTTCCATGATATCAGGGATTGCCTCGCTATCTAAGCTCTCTTGCACAGTAGGATCGGCTCGTCCTAAGACGACAACATCCTCCTCCATAAGATTTTCATCATCCCCCTTGGACAAAAAAAACAACAACAAAATTTGTGTGTATTCTTTAATGTGAGTCTTGCTTTAAAATAGAGAAAAAGCGGAATGTCAGTTTTAGACATCAAAACCTTTCAAAATCTGCTTACTTGACAAAATGGCTATAAATGAGTATGAACATTTCAAAACGCTCCAGAATTTGTTGCTATTGCACTAGTACCGTAATTTCCTGCGGTAAAGACGCGGCTTATCTGACTTTCTAGACCACAAAAACATCGCCGCGCCTTATCTTTCGGTGCGCCGTATATGATGTCGCTTGAGTTCAAAGTGATGGTCTTTGTGTGAAGAATTCTTTGAACGCCGCAATCTTACTCAATAATGCGGTCAACCAATTAGCTTAACTCTCCGGACATTGTGACCGTGTTTCCATTAACAATGTGTTGATCCCCCTACGACCGTACATGTACGTGTGATGTACATATGTATACATGTGATTTAGCACTCGGCAGCGTGCGTAGCCTTGTTTGCAAGACGATCTTCGCGATGCGGGGCGCCCTCTAATTACCTTCGCTAAGACCGAAGGTCATTGCGTGTATGGTACGGCGTACGTTAGAGGACGCCCGCATCGGCGGCCTACGCGCGCTGCATATACCGCGATTAAGATCGTCTTGCAAACAAGACTACAGCGTGCCCTGCATGACGCGTACAACAGCGATAAAAAGCTGGCCTGTACTATGTGGCCTTTTTCTAAACGTTTTTTTCGTCTACGTTTCGGCTTCATGCAATTCACCATCCGAATTACACAGCGCGGAGCATTCACAACAACTGGGAAAAAGACTAGGGGGTGTCGCAATTAGGGATACCCCGCACGCGATCGCTGCATGTGATGTACATGTGCATGTACATGCATGCAGTTTATACTGCAGTGATACATGATATGTATCGGCAAAGTAAACCTCGTGCGATATTGTGACTACTGGTTTGAAGTTTTCATACATTGTTTGCGTGCCAGATAAACTCAAGTACTCAGCAAATTCTTGCTTGGAATAGTGGGATCGTTCTAAGGCAACAAAATGACCCCTTTGTGGCGATGTACCTACACCGGGTGGCGCCTGGTGTTCTTCTGGGTGCGTTCAAGCATGCGCCTTTTTCGGCGGTGCGCTTTATCTGTTGACGTTTGAATTTTTTTGGGGTGATTTTAGGGACCTGCGCCTTAACCGCCGAGCGCCTTGTCCGCAGGAAATTACGGTACACCTTTCAATACCTTTTGAAAGGTATTTTTTTCTCACACCAGTTTGTTCAGAGAGTTGTTTTACCTTTCAAAATCTTTCATAGGCCCCTTTTGTCAGACAGTTTTCTCACCTTTCAAAACCTTTCAGTCCAGGAAACTTGAAAGGTTTTGAAAGGTCAGACAATTCTATGGCAACTGCATTATATATAGGGGGGTTAAAGAAATTTCCGTAGAGGTAAACTTCACGGAACGTTTTGTATAATTACTAGACAACATTCTGCTCGCAGTTTATCAGACGAAGATATCAGACTATACCTCATATATATTCGTTATCGAGAGCTGAATTCTCACTGGTTCATTCGCCATAACTTGACAGCTGCTATTGTTGCTGTCTACCAAGCGCACACGTGCGTTTTCGCGTACAGGGTAAATATGCTTGTGTTGTCACTAATGTACAGTTGTTACCCAGTTTGCGCCGGGATTATTTTAACATCCCCGAGCTGAGGCGCGGGATTTTTTTAAACAAAACTTGATCCTAGGCGGGTTCAGGCCGATGGTACCGGTAAGCACACCCACACATTTCCAGCCTTGCTCGCTGCTGACAGACATTTATAGCCTTGCTCGTGACGTGTTTATGCGTCATCCGTTTTGAATCTGGGGAAAACTGTTCGTGTATATAAACTACATATACGTCCTCTGGCACGAACTGGTTAACCTGTGCGATAGTCTACAGATTTGAACCAACCAACAAACCCGGACTATCTCGGTGGTGAGACATCTGCACTAGAAAGCAGGAGGACGTGGGTTCGAGTCTCACCCGAGTAATTTTCTTTCTAATAAACTCTTAAAACAACAGAGTATACAGGTTTGTTTTTTAATATACGTTGGTAAAGGGGGAAAATTCCGTATTGAACATATTGGAAAGAAGGCGATGTATTTTGTAATTTTGAATGGAATCCAAATTACCGCTTCCATGCTGCCTGAATCTTTGGGCTTTTTCTTTGGTTGCCTTGAGGTCAAAGGGCAAGGGTCAGGTGTCGCATCGATCTGACTCATCTGGAAGGACCCAAACCCAGGTAAATGGACCAGACCATTCACTGACAGAGGAGAACCGCTCAGGAATCCTGTGACCCGGAGGGTGCCTATAGCTTCCTAACAGGGAAAACACAATATAAAAAAAAAAGAGGTTCATATAATGTTGGGGTGAAGTCCCCTTTTAATTATTTTGGTTCGAGCCATTTTTTTGAAGTAATTTTCAGAAATAGATGAATTTGGAGGTTAGACAACAACTACTTGTGAATTACAACCCGGTATCATAAAAGCCACCGACCTGGTCATGATTGAGTTCAAAGTTCACCGCTCTAGCGAGAAGGCGGGGTCTGACGTCTCTCCATTTAATAGGCCGCAGCCGCTGTTCGGTCATGTGACGTAGCAACAGCAAACCCTCCTGTTCCGTATCGAATGTGTACAGTTTTTCATCGGCAAACCTGATTACCGAAATAAATAAATAAACAGTAATACATGTAGTGCATGAAATCAACAATTCATAACATACTGAACTGTATTAACCAGTTCGCGCCGAGATTTGTTTGACATTGACCGGGCTTGGGCGCAGGATTGTTTTTTAAGGAACTTCAATCCGAGACAGGTTCAGGCCGGCATCTGTGGGTAGCACACCCTGATATTTCCAGCCTCGCTCACTACGAGCTGTTAGCTGACCAATATACAACTCCCACCTTTTGTTTCAAAAAAATGTTTACACCAAAGTATAAAAGAGCAATTCATCAGCTTTCCAATGATAAATATCATCACACCCAAAAATATTTCTGTAGATCAATTAATTTACCACAGGAAATTTGACAGTGCACCACCAAACTTTTGTGAGCCACACAGCGGCCATATGTAAAATTGGCTAAAGGTCCCAAAAACATTCGGTTGCTATAATCATGGATCTAAAGAAAGGGTACAAAAACCCAACTTGGGCTTTTGTTTTTACTTGATAATCATTCCATCCAATACTGACCTTGTTAATGTTGCAAAACCTGGAGATTCTATCTTAACAATCGTCTACCTATCCTGTAATTTCGGAAACGATTTCATACTTTCCTCGAAAAACAAATGCGAGAACAGATTTAGCAAGATGGAGTTATGCACAAGATCGCATAGGGCCACCAGCTTTGGTCGTGCATATCGCGCAAGCGCCTTCGATCATTTTGGGCGGTTGGCGGTGCTACAGTATGTCAATATGTATGTTTATGTATGTTTACAGTATGTTTATGTCCATAGCAGCCGCATGTTTTCAGGACCTGCTGTGTGGCTCACAATATGGAGGAATCCAGTATTTGAGCCACATTTATGGGCTATCGGTACTTCTTGCCAAAACTTGTTTAAATTGAAACAATTGAGAACAAACTAACAAAGTTAGTCTGAATGAACTCACCTCCTCTCGACTGTTTTCTGAAGAACTTTCCTGGCTTCGTTTCGCTTCTTGATGGATATTTTATCTAAACCCTAGAGAACACAAATTAACCATAATTCCAATCAATAATTTTGGTCAAGAAATGTATAATTGTTGACAAACTATTTAAAGGTTTGGTGGAGACTTTACAATCAGTGGTTCCCAGATTGTTTAACCCTAACGCTCCTCAATCCTCCAAAATCCTCATTGTAGTTTTTGAGGATTTGTGAGGATTGAGGCTGTATGGGTTTTTTTAAAATGAGGTTTTTGGAGGAATGAGGCTGAATGGGGTTTTCAAAAAATCATAATGAGGATTTTGGAGGATTGACTTTTTTCAATCCCCAGAATCCTCATTGCAGTTTTGGAGGATTACAAAAAATGAGGATTTTGGAGAATTGAGGCACATGATGTTGTTTCAAGTGTGAATGATTTTTGAGGATTGAGGCTAAATTGGGTTTTTAAAAAATGAGGTTTTTAAATAAATGATGATTTTGGAGGATTGAGGATGGTTGCTAGCAAAAAGGGCATAGGGGGTTAGGGTTAATGTTGCTTTAAAGTATTCAAGTAAGTTTATAAGAAGATTGTATTGTCTTTCTCAACTTGAGATTCTGAAATTCTTAATGGGTTACTAATCTGTATCTCTTTCTACTTATTTTGATTAGGAGTATTAAATTGGCTTAATGTTTTATTCTTGTCTTACATGTCTGTGTAGTTTTAAAAGTCCTCATACAGTGGAACACCGCTATAACGAACATCATAGGGTCCACAGTTTTTGTTCAGTACACAATGTACGGTATATGGATCATTCAGTATAGCGATTTTCAGCCGCTGGTCCATCAGGTACCCATTTTTCAAGACGTGTCTGACCCAGTAGCCACCCGTCACTCTCTTTATAACATAAAGCACCGCTCCAAATGGCATTTGACATACCGGTACCCAAAAATCAGTTGAATTATTTTCAACCAAAATTTTGGGTATGTTTTGAATTATTTTCAACCAAAGTTTTGGGTTTGTTTGAAACAACAATCGGGAGCTAAGGACGGTGGATTTTGTTAAACCATTGACATTTGTTTTTACCAGTGTTTGGTATTTTTTTTACACAAAAATGTCCCGGGCGAGGCGTGAAATTTGAACAATATGGCCGTGCCCTTGTACTCCTGAATGGCAAGAAATCGTGAATATAATAGGCGCGCGTGTCGTTCTCGATAACAAATCAAAACAAATTCTCTGCGGAGTCAGTATGTTACCATATATTCTTTTAGACTAGGTAAAATATTATTGAGCCTGGAATTTGCCTTTAAGCAACGTGCAATTACCCACAACTCGGCTGACTACCTGGAATACTCCCAGTTTATTGGTGTATTAATTATAAGATAAAAAGTCGTATCCTCATTGTGTCCACAATGTTGCTTCCTAGGTTGTGTCGTAAAATTTTGGGTATGTTTTAAAACAACAATGGTGAGCTAAAGACGGTGGATTTTGTTAAACCATTGACATTTGTTTTTACCTGTGTTTGGTAGTTTTTTTACACGAAAAACGGGAACCAAGGATGGTGTTCGGTATAGCTGAATGTTTCATATAGCGGTGTTTGATAAAGTGGTGTTCGTTATAGCGGTGTTCCACTGTACATGTTATATTCACCAAATTTGTGTTAACCTGTGTTAACCAATTCGCGCCCGAGATTATTTTGGCATTGACCAGGCCCAGGAGCGGGATTGTTTTTCACAAACCTCGATCTTAGGTGGGTTCAGGCCGTAGCACACGCTGATATTTCCGTCTTTACACGCTGCAAGCCGGTCAGTGACAGATAGTTGAAATGTGTTTAACTTTTGGGAAGTTTGCGCAGTGCAAATTCAACGTGGCGTCACAAATTCTCATTCGCTTTCAAGCTGAATATGAACCGGCCTTTAGGCTTAGCCTAACCCTTGCTTTTGTTTACCCTTCAAAGCACTTCAACAGTGCCCCCCCCCCCCCCCCCAAAAAAAAAAGCCCTATATTTTTCACATGGCACTCAAAAAAACACTCTAAGAAATGCCATAGAAAAACGCAGGTTAACTGGGTCATGCTGAGTCATTTCATTTCATTTATTATTTCTCAGGTGAAAATACATGTACATGTCGATACACAAAGAACGGTAAAATAAATGTTCAAGGTATTTACAGACCAAACAAATGCAACACAAACAATATTAATAACACACCGGAAGGATTGCTAAAGCGAACTTAATCACTATCTAGTGGCTCTCCTGAAATGATATTAACCAGTTTGCTCCGGGATTATTTTAACATCGCCGAGCCGAGGGGCGGGATTATTTTTAACAAAACTCGATCCGAGCAGGTTCAGGCTGATAGTGCCGGGAAGCACACCCACGCATTTCTGGCCTTGCTTGCTGCTAACATACATTTCCAAACTTGAACTTGGCGTGTTTATGCGTCATCCGTTTGAAATTTGGGAAAATTTTTGCGTTTATATATGTCATCTGGCGCGAATTGGTTAAGTACAAAACAAAACAAAACAATAACATTCCTTTGATACAAATACTGTATATCACAATGACAAGCAAAGCCACATGCCCATTCACCAACCACAGAAGTGCCTTTCATTGTACATGCAAAGAATCATTCAAGGCACTGCAGCTGGAGCGATTTGGCATGTACCACCGACTTGCTATAGCGAACTCTCACAGAGGAAGGGCTAATCACAGCTTCAAACCGATGCTGTCTACTCACCCTTGTGACCACCGTTGTGGCAGGCAGCCCTTGGGAGAACAGGCAGGACAGGCAGAGGTCCCCCCAGTCATCCCAGCATTCCGAGGGTGAGACAACACACAGGAGAGAATCGGCCACCTTGGCTGCATCCAATATGGCGGTCAGATCAGCGGGAGGGGTCAGAAAAGTCAAACGATGCTTGAACCTTGGGATGCTAACGGGTGAATAAAATTGAACGTTGTATTTTACAACATTTAGTTTTAAAGGTAGGATACACCATTGGTACATGTAATTGCTTGAATTATCATGACTGGGTGGATTTAGGGGGTTTTAATTTATAGTAAATATCGTTTAACCAGTTCGCGCCAGAGGACGCAAAGTTTTCACCAGATTCAAAACAGATGATACATAATCACGTCACGAGCAAGGTCAGAAATGTCTGTCAGTAACGAGCTAAGGCAGAAATGCGTGGGTGTGCTTCCTGGTACTGGCGGCCTAAACCCGCCTCAGATTGAGTTTCGTTTAAAATTACTTCTCCGCCCCGGCTCGGTGATGTTAAAATAATCTCGGCGCGAACTGGTTAACTGACCTGTCCGAAGCTTTACAATTATGGATGCCGAGGAAAACAATTAAAATGCTTTCATTTTCAACCAGATGTTCTTGTTTATTTAATAGCGATCGCAGTCCGGCGATCCTGATAATTTGTTTAATAAAATCAAATTTTTGGGAACAATTATAGGATATCTAGCGCAATCATTTTGCTGGATGCGTACAATCATTATTTATTTCAAATAAGTAAGATATTTCTTAATAACTCTGTAGTACAAGTATATGATATCTGCAAATGGAATATCCTACCTTTGATTCATTAAACCAAATAGACCGATCCAATAGGCCACACCCCTTAACAAATTGACCAATCACAGTGCACGATTTCAAGGCCATTTTGTCCGACCAAAATTCTTCACTTTAGCATAGTTTATCTCGCAATTTTTGAACATTTCCTAAGCTAAAGGCGTTACCTACAAGTACTTGTAAATATATAATTACACTAGGTTGTAATGAACTGTGCAAGTGATTGGCCATGTATGCGTCGTGTCACGCTACTAGGCAGTTGCTATGGCGCTGGCCCACTGGATCGGTGTTTTGTCTAGGAGAACCACCTAAGTTGCACGTAGTTTAACACCTAACCAAACTTAACCCATCAAAATCTAACTGCATTTTTGGTTGAAATCTGTTAGGATGGGTACTGATTACCACGTAAACCATTTTGTAAACTAGGCTTATAGACATACCACCAGAATCAGAGTCCAACAGTTTGTGTGTAGAGTTTACCATATGAAACTTGAATTTGCAAAGATGGGTACAGGTTCCTAGTAAAATTACACTGGGAATTAGGCTTCAATTTTCTATTTGGACAATTTTTTGTTCTCATAAAATAAAGTAACATGTTTCTGTATCATCATACCAGAGATCGCTGATGTTTTCGTGGCTGCTTGGTGATTGGACAGAGGTTTCATCACATGATTGAAGTTGCTCCACCAATCCCTTGACATCGCAGTCTGGGTGTAAGCCAATCACAGCCTTTTGCATGGATGTAGAAAAAAAATAGAATCTATTAGTCACTGTATCAATTAGAGTGCACAGACAGTTTCAGTGTGGTACATGTACATAGAAAAACGTTAAGCCCACTACAAACAAGATGTGCTGAGCAGAAAGTCATTTGAGGCCATTTGTTCAGCACGTAGCTCTTGTGTGCAGTGACCTTTTGCCGAGTTTCTATCCTGTTTGATTCATTTCGACTTTGCGAGGAGAAAAACGCACCCTGTGCAGAGAACCTGAGCTACACGTATGCCAAGCTAAAAAAAGAAGAATCTACTTGTAATCATTTGACCACCATTTGTGTACTTTAATTGGCTCTACCCTGCGCGGCAGCGCCAACTTTTATTGACGCGGTGGCATAGCCAGCTTCCTTTTGGGAAGCAGGCGGTTTGAGTATACACAACTGTTTACACAAAAGGACCAAATAGTCTGTAGCCCCCCCCCCCCACCCCAAACGAAACAAAACCTATGGGACTTTTTGAGAAGCATGCACTTCTAAGGCTTAGCCTGGCTTGCCCCCAAACTCAGGCCAAAAGTAACTATACAGTGCTTTTTGGCAATAGCTGGAGTTTGAACTTTTGGGGGCATTTTTTTTAATTTTTTTTTTAAAGAAAAACCACAACATCGGCTTCCCAAAAGGACGCCATTCCTGCCGCGCAGGGGTAATTACTGTAAACATTTTTAGCTCAGCACCTTGCTTGTAGGTTCAACGCACACAGCGAGGTTTTCGCCTCGCGAGGCAAATGATAAGTTAACGGCCTTGCGAGGCAGAAAACTTAGCAAAAATTCCTGGCAGGTGATGTTTCAGGGTTTAAACCATTTCCTAAAAACAAAATATCCCGATTTTTTCCTTAAGTTTTCCCTGATAAATTTTCAATATTCCAAGATAATTATTTCTACCTAGATCCAGTTAATCATGTCTTCAATGTTGTTGCAGTGAACATGACGACCTGGCTAAGGTGAGATAAAGAGGGATTTCAAAAAAAGAAGAAGCTACCATCGACATGTGCTGGGAAGCCAGTGTATGTTGTTTGTAACTGGTATTCATCTGGCATGTCTGGTTTTTGCTTAGCATGAAAAGCACATGGAGTTTTGGCTGGTAAACTTTTTTTCACTTGAGCAAAACGTTTTGTTGTGTGATCAGCAATATTGTGTGCTTAGCAGCTCCATGAACCTGGCCTGGGGCCAATTTCATAGAGCTGCTAAGCACAAATATTTGCTTAGCACAAAAAAGTCTTACTCATTAAAAACCAGGTTACCAGCCCAAATTATACATGTTTTTCAGGCTAAGCAAAAAACAGCTGATTATCAATCCAAAACAATAAAGATCACGTGAACATTTTGTCTGTAACCTTGTTTTTGCAAAGAACATATTTTCATGCTAAGCATATTTTTGTGCTTAGCAGCTCTATGAAATTGGCCTCTGGTCTTACCACAAGATGGGGAGCACTATCCCTTCCACCAATGCTGCGTTTCTTGGCTAAAATGTCCTCACGTTTGTGCTGTCTTCTCTGCTGGGCCTGCACACACACAAATGACATTTCAACAAATAATACATGTACGGTAGTTCAAACATTTGTGTTCACAAGCTTTTGGACCTCATGTCTCTGAAGTTACCCGAATGCTTGCTTTAATAAAATACAATGAAAACATCATTTGTGCTGCGATTCAAGTCGTAAATTCAGACTTTGATATATGGGCCAGAATAATGTGCTAGGGTGTATTTTTTTTTTTTTAATTTTTTTTTTAAGTAACAGTATTTATTTTTTACACAGTGAAGAAATTCCAATTGTATTGTATTGCATTGTATTAAAAAAATTTGTGAATTAAAGTGACTCAAGCTAAATGCTTGACTCAACTCGACTATACACTGCGACTACTCGACTATACCCTGCGACTACTCGACTCTACCCTGCGACTACTCGACTCTACCCTGCGACTACTCGACTCTACCCTGCGACTACTCGACTCTACCCTGCGACTACTCGACTCTACCCTGCGACTACTCGACTGTACACAGCGACTACTCGACTCTACACAGCGACTACTCGACTCTACACAGCGACTACTCGACTCTACACAGCGACTACTCGACTCTACACAGCGACTACTCGACTCTACACAGCGACTACTCGACTCTACACAGCGACTACTCGACTCTACACTGCGACTACTCGACTCTACACTGCGACTACTCGACTCTACACTGCGACTACTCGACTCTACACTGCGACTACTCGACTCTACCCTGCGACTACTCGACTCTACCCTGCGACTACTCGACTGTACCCTGCGACTACTCGACTGTACCCTGCAACTACTCGACTCTACACAGCGACTACTCGACTCTACACAGCGACTACTCGACTCTACACAGCGACTACTCGACTCTACACAGCGACTACTCGACTCTACACAGCGACTACTCGACTCTACACAGCGACTACTCGACTCTACACAGCGACTACTCGACTCTACACAGCGACTACTCGACTCTACACAGCGACTACTCGACTCTACACAGCGACTACTCGACTCTACACTGCGACTACTCGACTCTACACTGCGACTACTCGACTCTACACTGCGACTACTCGACTCTACACTGCGACTACTCGACTCTACACTGCGACTACTCGACTCTACACTGCGACTACTCGACTCTACACTGCGACTACTCGACTCTACACTGCGACTACTCGACTCTACACTGCGACTACTCGACTCTACACTGCGACTACTCGACTCTACACTGCGACTACTCGACTCTACACTGCGACTACTCGACTCTACACTGCGACTACTCGACTCTACACTGCGACTACTCGACTCTACACTGCGACTACTCGACTCTACACTGCGACTACTCGACTCTACACTGCGACTACTCGACTCTACACTGCGACTACTCGACTCTACACTGCGACTACTCGACTCTACACTGCGACTACTCGACTCTACACTGCGACTACTCGACTCTACACTGCGACTACTCGACTCTACACTGCGACTACTCGACTCTACACTGCGACTACTCGACTCTACACTGCGACTACTCGACTCTACACTGCGACTATACACTGCGACTACTCGACTCTACACTGCGACTACTCGACTCTACACTGCGACTACTCGACTCTACACTGCGACTACTCGACTCTACACTGCGACTACTCGACTCTACACTGCGACTACTCGACTCTACACTGCGACTACTCGACTCTACACTGCGACTACTCGACTCTACACTGCGACTACTCGACTCTACACTGCGACTACTCGACTCTACACTGCGACTACTCGACTCTACACTGCGACTACTCGACTCTACACTGCGACTACTCGACTCTACACTGCGACTACTCGACTCTACACTGCGACTACTCGACTCTACACTGCGACTACTCGACTCTACACTGCGACTACTCGACTCTACACTGCGACTACTCGACTCTACACTGTGACTACTCGACTCTACACTGTGACTACTCGACTATACACTGTGACTACTCAACTATACACTGTGACTACTCGACTATACACTGTGACTACTTGACTATACACTGTGACTACTCGACTATACACTGTGACTACTCGACTAAACACTGTGACAACTCGACTATACACTGTGACTATTCGACTATACACTGTGACTACTCGACTATACACTGTGACTACTCGACTATACACTGTGACATTCGCATTTTTGTATCACTGTGGAGACATGGCTTTGTTCTCGTGTACAAAATGGTTAGAAAGTCGAGCACGTTTTTCAAAATGCTCCCATTTTAACCATAATTTTTTTCCTGGGTTGAAATTTCTACCCAATATAACCTATATTATACCCTAACCCAAACACTAACCCTAACCCACATCCTAATCCTATTTTTTGAGTAATTTAAGTAAAATTCAAAAATCTAATTCGTGAAATTCCCAGTGGAGACCTATTCATCTTTAGAAATTTACCCTCCGGAGAGGTTTTGTCTCCATTGTACACATTGTGTTCATGTCTCCAGAGGGTACCGTATTTCGCACCTCGACTATACACTGTGACTACTCGACTATACACTGTGACTGCTCGACTATACACTGTGACTACTCGACTATACACTGTGACTACTCGACTATACACTGTGACTACTCGACTATACACTGTGACTACTCGACTATACACTGTGACTACTCGACTATACACTGTGACTACTCGACTATACACTGTGACTACTCGACTATACACTGTGACTACTCGACTATACACTGTGACTACTCGACTATACACTGTGACTACTCGACTATACCCTGTGACTACTCGACTATACCCTGTGACTACTCGACTATACACTGTGACTACTCGACTCTACCCTGCGACTACTCGACTCTACACTGTGACTACTCGACTATACACTGTGACTACTCGACTATACACTGTGACTACTCGACTATACCCTGTGACTACTCGACTATACCCTGTGACTACTCGACTATACACTGCGACTACTCAACTCGACGCAACTTTTTTACCTAATAACTCGATTTGAGTCACTTCTTCAATATGACAACTTGACTCGAGTCACAAAAATCAGTGACTCGTTACAAACATATTAGTTCTGCGTGTTCCAAAGCGCCTTAAAACTCTTGGCACACAAGAATTTCATATCAGCTCTAATTAGCCTTGTATAGACCGATCATTGATTACACTAGCCCCATATGGTTTCAACCTACATTGTAGTAATAACTGCAATACAAATCGAATAGAAAAGATTTTACCAGGTTTTATTTTAAGCAACGTACAATTATCCATGACTCAGCTGGCTACCTGGAGTACTCCCAGTTTATTGGTGTATTACTTATAAGATAAAAAGTTGTATCCTCATTGTGTCCACAATGTCGCTTTCCAGGTTGTATCGTAAAATTGGGCGTGATCTCTGGCCACCCGGAATACTGGTGTTTAGGATTTATGACTACCGCCCTCGAACAAAGATGCTGAAAATTTGGGAGACCGCCAACATAGGACAAGACAGCTCAGTTGGTAGAGCACCGGTCCGGTATTCAAAGGGTCGCAGGTTTAAGTCCTGCCTTGTCAATTTCTTTGTTCACTTTGAAATTTCTGCAAATTTACCTACATGTAGTCAGTTTCCCTTGTGGTTCATTTGTGTGTTAAACAACTTTAATTAAATGTCAGTTAACATAAATACAAAACAAATATTGGGTTGCTCTAAATTGGGGAAATGAAAGGAATATTAGGTTTGCTTGGTAAAATCTGGACGTTTTCATTTCACGAGGCGAAGTGACAATTGTATTGCTCCCATTCCATTCAATATTTGTATAATAATGAACAATTGTCATTTAAAACTCTATATTTAATTGTTTTCTTACTTGGTTTCTCCTGTTAACTTTGCTGATCTCATGTCTGTTTTTCCTCGATTGGGTCTTGATGCTCACGCGACCTGCGAGAAATGAAATAAGGCAGTAGTGCAAATTATTTCAATGATGTACATACCGGTAGTAGCGGCAAAGAACACCGCGAAAGGCGACAGACGTGAAAAGCACAAAATGTTGGCGGCAAAGCGACGGCAAAACCAAGATTCGCTGACAGGTGGGAACGACCTTTTCCGTCAATGGTCGTTGGCAACGACTACCAACGAAATTGTGAAGACCTTAAAACGACTAGAGACGGAATCGCACAGCATGGAAATGCAAGTAAATGAGGGTTGCGGTCTCCAACAAAATCTGGACGGAATCACAATTTTTTTGTTTGCCGCCACCGAATTTTGAACATGCTCAAAATTTGCCGAAAGACGCGACTGCCGTCTGCAGTCGCTAGCGCATTCGTCAGCGACAATTGAAGGCAACACACGATGATTGGCAGGAAATTCAAAATTGAAATTCGCAGCTTAACGTAGCTTGCGGTACCCCCCTATTCGTCATACATGTAGTGTGAGCCTGCCTTTACATAATTATGTGACCCACTCCAAAAAAATGGGTATTATGTCACAAAATTGACATCATGAAATTGAGTTATATACATGGTTGGAAAGCCCACAGCGTAAGCTTTCATTTGGTATATACAACATGTTGGCATATTGATTACTTCCTTGGAGTTCAGATTACAACAACTATTAAAGAAAACAGCACTTTACTTGTTTGCACACAAGTTATGAATAATGCACGTTTCATACTCTATGAATAATTCATAAAAACAAAACGCAAACAAGTTAAAAAAGACCCTCTAGACTCGCACGCGTGGTCTCCCGTTCCAGTCACATAGAATCGCAGCCACGAAGGCCTTGACAAAAGGCTACATGTAGGTGAGTATAGGCACCCTCTGGAATGGTTATATTGCCTCAAGTGTGAAACAAAAGGGTGACATTTCCGAAATGAAATAAATAAATAAAAAAGTGGATTTGAACCTACAACCTGCGGCTCACAAGGCCAATACCCTAACCACTACACGACCACAGATCGTACGAGATTTATGAGTATTGGTGTTTTTAGAAAATTATCTTCTCTCATCCTGTTGCGTCATCATCCTGTTGCGTCATCATACTGTAGCACCCTCTTTGGTTTTCCAGTGGTGTCTGATTGCTTAAAATAATTTAGATTTATTCATTTATGGCCGTGGCTATTTTTACGTGACCGTAAACCTACATGTACGTACTTGCGAGTTCTGGTTGGGCATGCGCAGTCCCTAGTTAATTGTATACAGTCCCTAGTTTTTCGTATACACTACATTTATACCTTTTTTTATAAGACCCTATCTCGTTCTGTTGTACATGTAATACAAATTACACCTGTGAACTCTAAAAGTCTGTATTTCGATGAAGAAATTGGAACTACAGGTCGCAGATTTAGAGACAAATTGCGGTATTGTTCATGTATTAACTGTTGCGCACGCTAGTGAGTGCCCTCTGTTGTTTAGTGCGACGAACTGTGCACACCTGCGTAGACTTGTTCTGCCATATTGTTTTTGCGTTTATTGCATTTTTATTTTACTTTAGATCGCAGATTTAGAGACAAATTACACCAGACGGAATCATGGAAAAGTCCTAATGAACCGGCATGCCGAGTTTAACCCTAACTCCCTCACCATTGTTATTGAACAATACAATTCCTCCAAAATCCTCCAACTTCCTTTGTTGTGTAGGGAGTTAGGGTTAAGACCAAACGATTTCCATAAAAAAAATTGATCACGGTATGGTGTACAGCACAGCATGGAGAAATAAGAAGGTATTCCTCTATGAGCACAGAGTCTAGTGCGGGGGTAGTCCAGGTTGGACTCCTCCAATGTGTACAACGCGACAGAGTCCAGGGTATCAATGTATCCTGCCATAGCGAAAAAATGTTTGTTTGTTTGTTTGTTTGGTTTATTTCCATTCGTACATTAAACTAACAACATAACAACAATTATAATATTATTATATGGGTTATTAAAAGCTAATGTGTCTTTAGGCAACTTATTTACAGAAAATAAATTGCAAATCCACGCTTTTGGACGTGAACATCATGTACGAACTCTCTACAATCCCTACATGCGTGCGCGGGTACCGTGCACGTGCCTTGCTTATAAATTAGTTGTAGGCCGGCGCGGCTGCCGGGTACCCGCGCACGCATACTGTAGGGATTGTAGAGAGTTCGTACACGATGTTCACGCCCAAAAGCGTGGATTTGCAATTTATTTTCTGTAAATAAGTTGCCTAAAGACACATTAACTTTTAATAACTCATGACGATCTGTAATTCTAGACACAATATAAGCGAGATTTCGGCTTCCTTCATCCGGTAAAAATATTTTTAAAAGTTGTTGTAAAATTGTTCGCTATGGCAGGATACATTGATACCCTGGACGTCAGTCGTAATGCAATGAAGAACTTCGTCTAACCTGAGGGGCCAATTTCATAGAGCTGCTAAGCACAAAAATGTGCTTAGCATGACAATTTGTCCTTGGCAAAAACAAGGTTACAGACCAAATTTTTACGTGGTCTTTATTGTTTTGGATTGATAATCAGCTGTTTTTTTGCTTAGCATGAAAATCCCGTAGAATTTTGGCTGGTATCTATTGGTAACCTGTTTTTAATGAGCAAGATTTTTTGGTGCTAAGCAAATTGTTGTGCTTAGCAGCTCTATGAAATTGGCCCCATGGCTAGTGCGGCCCCACGTACAGCTACTCATGATACTAGTTGTAGTTTTGTAGGGCTTGAGTTTATTCTCGCGGTCGGCGTGACGTCACCGGGCCCTGTTTCTTGTCTCTGATTGGTCAGTGGTGGCCGGCGTTAGTTATCACCCCCTCTGGACTCAAAGGGGAATGAGTAGCATTAGCAATGAATAGTGTCGTGGTCTATGCATGGGTCTATGTAAAAACAATCTAAATATTTAATTATTGTCCAATGTCTATTATTAATTTAAGGCCATGAGAATGAAAGTATGAGTTTACCGTCCACCGCCCGCATGGTCGTGGCGCCACCGCATGAAAAATTTCATTATTTAAAAAAATTTCATTATTTCTCAAAAAAAGTTGCACAGTTTTATCCCAAAAGTCTGTTTCACTTATTCCCTCCAAAAACGACGAATTCTACACCTACGATCATGGCGTTGTTCAGGGAGACATCTAGGCCGAGTTCGGGCGGTCTGTTCTTGACACGCGTAACTTGTTCTTGCAAAACCCTGGTGAATAGGTGGTGTGTGTTCTTGTTCCGAGTGCAATGTTCACGGGTCGCGTTCCCGCCGTTCGAGCGTAAGAACAGAGTTCGCGTGTCAAGAACAGACCGCCCGAACTCGGCCCTAGCGACTTGTAGTTACACTATTACTGGGCGCCAAACGTGTCAGCCAATCACCGTCGTCCTCTTTCATCGGCTTGGCAACGCTTGGCCGGGACCCGGATGTTGCTTACCGATTTGCCGATTTCGTGTGGGATTTCCCGTGTTGCATGTGCGTAAGTATTTTCATCATATCGAGCATTAAAACGATGAAAAGTCATAAATACGCAAATGAAAACCTGAATAATGTTTTGATGAATCTCGTAGATGTAATTACATCAAACGATGGCACAAATCTAACACGATATCTTGCGATTTTTGAAGGACCCAGCCGCAGCAGACGAATGCTCGCGTCATGATACAATAAATAAAATACGCGTCGCGTCAATAAATAAAATACAATTTAAATCAACTATCTTCTGCCTTTTGTTCATTTATTGTGCATTTTTATTCAGTTAAAAATTAAGTGCATGTTCCTACCTCTCTACCTGATTCCGTGATTGTCGGTTCTATGTATAAACTTAATTCGCTTGAAAAAAGGGTTAACAAAAATAATGAATAATGAAATAATGAAAAATATTGAATAATGAATAATGAATAATGAAAAAAAGCCTCATCACTTTTCAAAAAGTCTCGGACGGTAAACTCATACCTAAGTTCTCATGGCCTAAACACTACACCGAAATATTTCCAAATTTCATTGTTTTACAAAGTAACAAAATCTCCCACGATACACCGGAAAAAAAGTATGCATTTTTGTTATTGCTGTAAAAAATATAGAAAACACGTAATTCCCTGTACAAATTGAATGGAGGGCTACCCCTTTAATTTGCCCGACGGCGTGTGTACTATTGGTGGAACAGCCTCCGTCCGACCATGAGAATACCAAATCCAACGTGTGCTCGGTCCCTAACGTTGATTTGCAAAACAGACCAATAACAATTTGCCAATATTGAGATCTCACCTTTCCCTTGTGTCTCGATTTTTCCTTTACTGCGATGACGACCTGTTTTATGCGTTTTGTTTTGTTGTTTAAATGGCCCCGACCTGTGCGTTTCTTGTCCGCTGTTCACAGCCATCTTGAATCAAACACACGTGCTTTCGATAGGGCGCCACCATGTGGTGAATCCAGCACTTGCACTGCACTTTGACTGCCGCACTGCCGCAGACGGTTTCAGCAGAAATGGCAGCCACCAAGTCAAACTCAAAGGTTGGTTGAGAGAAAGGTGGTATTAAAATAAATGAATTTAATTTAATATCTCTAGTCTCTATGGTTTGTTCATACATTTCTTAACATTGTGTGTTCTTGATTCAGCGAGAAAACAGGCCTCATGAAAAGTACTCGTCATCAATACAGATTTTAGATGTTCAAATTAAATTGCACTTTTTGTAATTTGTAATTTGTTATGAGCTTTCGAATGAGGCATTAATAATTAAATTAAGTCAAATTTTGAATTAAGAGTGTCCCACTGGCACTGCATTTAAAAATGAGTTCCTTTTTTTATTTTTTTATTGTTGGCAAGAAAATAAACTTGTCCCACTCCCAGGCTGAATCACCACCATGGACGTTGGTGGCGCCATTTTCATGCCCAAAATTACCTCAGTTTGTGTGACCGCATCTAATCATGGAATTCAGGGAATTTTTGTAAAATCAATGGAATTTTTGTAAAAGCTCCAAACGTCAAAAAAAAAGAATTACAGGGTGTAGTTGACCCATGGAGGAATAATGGTTGACCTTAGAAAGTTTGGTTTGTAAGAAAATCACGTTGGCGTTGCCCCAAAAAGTTATGGATTCCCCAAAACAGCAATGCTGCAACGGTATGTGTAAATTTCCCATTATGTTTGTACACATTCTCAAATGATGTGGTCACATTTTTTTCAGCCAAAACAAGCATATTTTAAAGTTAAAAATACGACTTCAAAATTGTGATAACTTAAGAACCGCTTGCCCTATGAAGCTAGCTAGAAGACCTATTATTTAATTGCATTTTGAAATTTTGTTTGAATAAAATCAATTCAACAACTATCATAAAGTATCAAATCAACTTTGAAATTTGATGAATCTACCTACTTTGTTGCGACTGGTCGAACGACCACTCAATGACTCATGCCTAGTCATGGTACCTCTACTGGCTCTAGAACTATGGGGCTCCCGACGCATGCAGAGCGGAGCCCAAAAGTTAGAGAGAGTTTTTACAGGTTAACGATGCTAAACAATTAAAACTATGCACAAATTCTGTGCAATTACTCATAAACTACCTCAAAAAATAGGTTTTTTGGTATTTTATCAACTCGCCCAGCATGTGCGCCAATAAAACTGTTAAAAGTGAAAACTATCCCCATTCTGCAAACGTGAAGATGGTGGATATTAAACGAAGTTCAATGAACTGTTCGTACTGCAAGATGAAGCTCGTGTTTGGAAAACGGCCAATGATGTGGCAGCAGCTTGAAATTACCTTGTCTGGTTTTCAGACCTGAAAAATTATTTTATGCCTAGACATCTAAATTGTAATCAGAATTATTTGGTATGGGATCCAAACTAGAAATTCCAATTATTAAACTTTGTTATCCACCATCTTGTAGTCGCGTTTGCGGAACAGGAATAGTTTTCCACTTTTTTACAGAAATTTGACGAGATTTGACCGGTTTTATTGGTGCAGCGGCTGGGTGAGTTGATAAAATACTAAAAAAAACCACATTTTTTTTTAGGTAGACCGTGCAACAGTTTAGGAGTAATTGCACGTAATTTGTGCAAGGTTTCTATTGTTTAACATTGTTAACCTGTAAAAACCCTCAAATTAAAGGTAGTATACACTATTGGTAATTGCTTGAATTATCATGAATGGGTAGATTTGGGGGGTTGTATTTCATAGTAAATATCAATTAACTGACTTTTCCGAAGTTTTACAATCATGGATGCCGAGAAAAGCACGAAAAACAGCGTTTGTTTTCAACCGGGGTCGAGCAGTTATTCTTATGTTATCTTTGTTTTTTGAAATTCAATTTTTCTTTATAAAATTCAATTTTTTGGAATAATTACAGGATATCTAGCGCAACCCTTTTGCTGAATGCCTAGAATCATTATTTACTTTCAATTGAGTAAGATATTTCTTAATAATTCGGTAGTAAATATTTTCGATATCTGCAAATGGTGTATACTACCTTTAACTATTAGGCAAAGTAAACAAAAATACATGTTGATCGTCCCCGCCCGCTTCGATTTTGGACGCCGCACCAATTTTTTGGTTATTTGTTATTTAAATAAAGCAAAAATAAAAGCCAAAAACCCCCCCCAAAAAAACACAACAAAATCAATTAAACAAATATCGGAGCCCTAACTCTCATACCTATTTTTAAGTGTATCCTTCATTTTTATTGAGCAATTTCATCATCTTTTTTGCTGGTAGGCCTACTATTTCCACAACGCAATCGTGAGAAAAATATAAATCGGATGGCTGTTTTATCCCACGTTTATGTAGCTAAACTCCATTAAAATAACTTTGGAGCAAAAGCAAGATAAGAACTCTTGAAAAGAATAACAATACAAGTATATATCAAAATGAACACGGAAACACACATCGCAATCACTGCATAATGTTATTATATGCACTACATACACATCCGCATCACTTTTGTATGTGTACATTGTATATATGCACACAAGGGTCCAGGGACCATGCTCTTTTTGTGTCACTTGTCATTCAAGTTGTACAATACTGTTTGTGATATTGGCAACTTGCTTGACAAGTGAACAGTATGATATAAAATCATTTGTTGATCTACATTGCACCTTAATAACTTAAACGGCACCATAAAACCATCTTCAAATATGTTATGACGGCTTTCTTAGACATGGCGGCCTTCTTAGACATGGTGGCCATCTTGGAAAAAATATATAACAAATACCAAATAATAAGGGCCTACCTTATCAACTTTTTTAAAAGTCCGGACGATCAACACGTTATTTTTGTTACTTGGCCTTAATTGTAGGGCCATGCAATGAACATATAGTGGGTTTAAAGTGCATTAGAGTGTAAACAAGAGCAAGGGTTGATGATGTTTTTTTAAATATTTATTGCCACATGTTTAAAACAGATTTCTTGCCATTTCTCTTAGCCTTCAGATACTTCTTTGTATCCAAGTCTTGAGGAAGCAACCAGTGTTTACAGAGATGTTGCAGCCGTGCCTACTCCCACGAAGGCTAGTCTGCTCTGGGTAGATGACGGCGCACTCTCTGTTATAACCGACTGGAGCCAACGCGATTTGGAGCGATCGGAGAAAGTGAGATATCAGTCGGTGCACTTGGTTATCCCTAACCCTCATGATGTTGGGTTGGGAAAAGTTTTCAAAGTGACACACAGGATAGAGATTACGGCAGAGTAAGTGTCTATAATAGGGTATAGTAGATTGGGCGATTATCGTTCGTGCAGCCATTGCTTGATCGCGCAGCCATCGGGTGTTCGCGCAGCCATCGGGTGTTCGCGCAGCCATCGGGTGTTTGCGCAGCCATCGGGTGTTTGCGCAGCCATCGGGTGTTTGCGCAGCCATCGGGTGTTTGCGCAGCCATCGTATGTTCGCGCAGCCATCGGGTGTTCGCGCATCCCACGGGTGTTCGCGCATCCCACGGGTGTTCGCGCAGCAATCGGGTGTTCGCGCAGCAATCGGGTGTTTGCGCAGCCATCGGGTGTTTGCGCAGCCATCGGGTGTTTGCGCAGCCATCGGGTGTTCGCGCAGCCATCGGGTGTTCGCGCAGCAATCGGGTGTTCGCGCAGCAATCGGGTGTTTGCGCAGCAATCGGGTGTTTGCGCAGCCATCGGGTGTTTGCGCAGCCATCGGGTGTTTGCGCAGCCATCGGGTGTTTGCGCAGCCATCGGGTGTTTGCGCATCCCACGGGTGTTTGCGCAGCCATCGGGTGTTTGCGCAGCCATCGGGTGTTTGCGCAGCCATCGGGTGTTTGCGCAGCCATCGGGTGTTTGCGCAGCCATCGGGTGTTTGCTCAGCCATCGGGTGTTTGCGCAGCCATCGGGTGTTTGCGCAGCCATCGGGTGTTTGCGCAGCCATCGGGTGTTTGCGCAGCCATCGGGCGCTCGCGCAGCCATCGGGTGTTTGCGCAGCCATCGGGTGTTTGCGCAGCCATCGGGTGTTTGCGCAGCCATCGGGTGTTTGCGCAGCCATCGGGCGCTCGCGCAGCCATCGGGTGTTTGCGCAGCCATCGGGTGTTTGCGCAGCCATCGGGTGTTTGCGCAGCCATCGGGTGTTTGCGCAGCCATCGGGTGTTTGCGCAGCCATCGGGTGTTTGCGCAGCCATCGGGTGTTTGCGCAGCCATCGGGTGTTTGCGCAGCCATCGGGTGTTTGCGCAGCCATCGGGTGTTTGCGCAGCCATCGGGTGTTTGCGCAGCCATCGGGTGTTTGCGCAGCCATCGGGTGTTCGCGCAGCCATCGGGTGTTCGCGCAGCCATCGGGTGTTCGCGCAGCCATCGGGTGTTCGCGCAGCCATCGGGTTTTCGCGCAGCCATCGGGTTTTCGCGCAGCCATCGGGTTTTCGCGCAGCCATCGGGTTTTCGCGCAGCCATCGGGTGTTCGCGCAGCCATCGGGCGCTCGCGCCCCCATCAGGCATCAGGTGCTCGCGCCCCCATCAGGTGCTCGCGCAGCAATCGATCGTGCAGGGACATGTCTGCACCATCGACAGATTAGGAAACACAAGACTTGCGTGATAACGCTATCCATAAGATCAATAGCACAAGGACATGTCTGCGTCATCTGCAAGGCTTCCACAATGTGCCCAATTGTGCAGCAACTGATTTGCACGATCGACCGATCGGGAAGGAAAGAAATCGGGTGATACCGAGATAATGCAATTGTTGCATTGCCCAATCTGTCAATAGCGCGAACATTTATCTGAGCAATCGAGCGATGGCTGCACAAACGATAGATGCCCAATCACTCAGATCGACCAATCGCACTCATCATCTTAAATGTGGACACACCCCAAAATTTGACACCCCTATATAAATAGTAAACCAGCCCTCCAACGCGTTCACGTGACCACTTCTGCCCTTGGGATTTTAACAAAAGAAATGTGTATTTCAACATTGTTTTGGAAAAAAAACAACCTATTTTTTAGGATTCTTTGTAAGCTAGGTTTTAAGTAGTCTGAGTAACTTGGTCCCTAGTTATCGCTTTTTGAACATTTGGACATGATCTGGGCCCAATTTCTTGGCTCTGCTAACCACAGAATTCCACACTTACAATCACCATTTTGTGCTAACAGCGCGAGAAGAACAATTTTGTGCTAACCCTGTAAGCACAGAATCCTTAGTTACGGGGTGTATGCATGCGCATAAGCCAATATTCCTCGCTAACGCATGAAATACGCTTACCGTACGCAAGGAATACTTTGCTACAGTAAGCAGGGATTTTTGGTTAACAGTAAGCAGGGCCAAAAAATTAGGCCCAGGCGATAAAATTACATTTTACATCTAAAAAAAACCTTAACCCTAATCCCTCGAGTGCTTTTACTAGAAGTGTCCTTAACCCTAACTCCCTACCCATTTTTACTTACACATAACCTGAATCCTGCAAAATCCTCCAATTCCAAAATTGTTAAAACTCCAAGTAACCTGAATCCTGCAAAATCCTCCAATATTGGTCACTGGTGACCATACAGCCTGTATCCTGCAAAATCCTGCAGTCTTGCCCTGGCTGCAGTCAGTAAAACCCCAAGTAACCTCAATCCTGCAAAATCCTGCGATGCATCAAACTCCAAGTGACCTCAATCCTGCAAAATCCTTGTGTGTCACATTCAGCCTGATAACCTGAATCCTCCATATTCCTGCAGGGGTAAAACCTCAAGTAACCTCAATCCTGCAAAATCCTGCGATGCATCAAACTCCAAGTGACCTCAATCCTGCAAAATCCTGCATTTTGCCATGAGGAATTTGGAGGATTTGGGAGGGTTAGGGTTAATCCACCAAAGTCTATCAAGTTTGTCAATCAAGTGAGTCCATCAGAATTCACCAGTATACATTTTGGAGAAATCCTGAATCCATCAACAATCCACCAGCTAAAGTTTGATGGATTTTGACGGATTCAGGATACCATGCTGGTATACAAATATTTTGCATTGTTTCTCCATAGAATCTTCAAAATCCATCACCTCAAAATTCATTTTGCAGTACTGCAGGATCGTGCAGTACTGCTACTGGCTAAAACACTAAATCCATCAGATTCCACCAGTTTGTTTATTACGGAGGTATCCTAAATCCGCCGAACTCCTCCAAAACAGGGAATGGACTTTGATGAATTCAGGTACGTTAGGGTTAAAACACCTCCCCAACTTGTTCTTCTTCTAAAGCTTACTGAGCTGTGTGAGTCCCTCAAGAGCCGAACGGGCCGTCATAAAAGAAGTGAAGAACAAGAAAGGAGAAGACAAGCAATATTTAGAGGTCAGTGGGTCAGGAAATGGAAATCTCACGTATACTGGCATCCTAGGCCTTACTTTGGGCTAAAGAACTGAGCTCCACAAAATACTACTTAGTATTTTGTAGTACTGGGTTTCTCTATGACTGATGACTGGGTGTCTCTATGACTGATGACTGGGTGTGTAATGACAGCAGTAGAGATACTGGCTACTACAGAATAATACGTAGTATTCTGTAGTACGGGTTTCTCTATGACTGATGACTGGGTGTGTCATGACAGCAGTAGAGATACTGGCTACTACAGAATAATACGTAGTATTCTGTAGTACTGGGTTTCTCTATGACTGATGACTGGGTGTGTAATGACAGCAGTCTAGATAGTGGCTACTACAGAATACTACTGGTACTTAATATTTTGTAGTATAGTCTTTTTGTAGTATTGTTTAGCATTGGATCTTGTTTGCTTGTTGAGTGTGTTTGGTTCAGATGTACATAACCTATCTACACCCAACAGTCCTAAGTACTACATATTACATGTACAATGTGAGACTGGAAAAGTGTTTAAAATTGGCCATGTGACGGGCTCTAGACCAATAGAAATGGGTAAACTGTCTTAGGTACCATATTTATGAATGAATGTTTAAAACATAACAAGCTCAGAATACTTTTCACAGATTCTGTTTCTCGTGTGTTTTTCCTCTGATACCGTAGATATGGGATGAAACTCACAAACTTCGAAACATCGATCTGACCGCACAGGAGAAGCATGGGAAAGTATATGAAGATGGTAAGTGTCTTGTAAAGTTTGAGCCACATCTAGGTATAATTTGCTGTTTAAAGGTAGGATACACCATTGGTAATTGCTTGAATTATCATCAATAGGTAGATTTGTAAGGCTGTATTTTATATTAAATATCGTTTAACTGACCTGTCCAAAGTTTTACAATCATGGATGCCGAAAAAAGCACGAAAAATGGCGTTTGTTTTTGAACCGGCGTCGAGCAGTTAATTTTTATGTTATTTTTGTTTTTTTGCGATCGCCGGCCGGCGATCGCGAATTTGTCCTTATAAAATTCTATTTTTAGGAATAATTACAGGATATCTAGCGCAATCATTTTGCTGGATGCCTAGAATCATTATTTACTTTCAAATAAGTAAGATATTTCTTAATAATTCGGTAGTAAATATTTTCGATAACTGCAAATGGTGTATTCTTCCTTTAACCATAGATGCTTTTTTTTCTTGTTTTTTTAAGAGCTGTTTGGCAGTTTGGCCTGGTCTACATCAGAGAGTCTGGTGTACATTGCAGAGAGAAAAAGACCCAAGGCTGTCTCATACTTTGACCCCAAATCTCAGAAAAATGAGCAGACTGAAGAGGAGACCACTGGAAAGGACAAGCCGGTCAAGGTAGGGCCTCGATCCAAGACTAGAGGGTTGGTACTAACGCCGCAATAACGCGTCCAGGCCCATGAGCTGGTATTTAAGGAACGTTTACAAAACGGCCAACCACATATGTGACCTGCTCCATCAAAATCAGGAATAAGTTTCTTTTTGAGATATATGCACTTGGTGAGAAAGGAAATTTCATAAGCTTTCTAATGATACCCATCACAAGTGTGTATCTGTTTAGGTTAACGAGTTATATGGTCTGATGAAGATGACAGGTGTATATTTATTTGCCGAATCCACATTTCGAGAAAAACAGCTTAGAAATAAACAGTTGTAAAAGTAAACGCAAATGCAGGCTTCCAAATAAACAACCATAGCAACGGCATACTTCCTGTTGTCTGATTGTCATAACAGTTTCCACATTAGTACGTCACTACCTGTACCTTGACAACAATCTCCTGTAGTTTGTATTTCATATCTTTAATATTTTTGGAAATATGACACCTATAAATATCATATCAATAATGCACCCCAAAATAAACTTTCTTTGAAAAATCATCTGAACATCATCTTAGCCGGATCACCACGAGAAGGTACACAGTAGCTGTCTTCATCCTCCAGAAACACTGGGGCAAACCCCTTCTCTTAGCGATAAGTTTTTCTGGTTTTTTTGTACGTGCATTACACAACACACGGGACCTCCAGCTTTACGTCCCATCCGAAGGACGAAGCAATAGTGGTTTAATTGCCTTGCTTAAGGACACACGTGTCGACACCAGGACTCGAACTCACGCTCTGCGGAACAGAAAACCGGGTTCTTAACCGCCCATCTACGACACTACACTGCTCTCTGGATATACATGTACTGATTGATTATAATGAGAAGTTATTCTGTGAATTTTTGTTGTATTGCATTGCGTAGGCAGATCAGAACGTTTAAAACTGGCCAACCACATACCGGTATGTGACCTGTCGCCACAAAATGAGAGTCAAGTCGGAAATATTGAAAATTGAGATATTGGTATTTTCAAATTCTTGAGAAGGAGAGCTTTCCAATGGTATATAACACTTGGGGGTTTTGCGATGAATACCTTTTACAGCGCTCTAGAAAGTCATGGGTTTCACAAAACATGTTTGTGAGAAAACTTACTTTAAACATCTTAAACAAAACACGCAAAAGATTGCAAAACAGGACAAGTAAGGTTCGGTTGAGCATAGCAACGGCTATGATCTAATCATTATTTCTTCTTGAAATGTTCCACACATACAAACTATTGTATAAACAGCAACATCTCAAAATTTCGAAAACGTTAGATACTTACGACGACCTGATTTGCATATTTAATTAACGTGTTAATTAGACCACTATTGGAATTTAATCCAAACACATAACTACGCAAACACTTTCTCAAAATTGCGTAATTTAAGAGGTTGTCGATCATCTGATCTCACCCCAAAAATGGGAATATGTAGAGGAGGACTTGGGCTTTCCAAATTATGCAAAATCTTACAATTGACCACCCCTTCATATTTTGACTTTGGATGGCCATATCTCTGAATCACATTGTGCGACTTTACTCTCATTTTGTGGTGACAAGTCACAGATTTGTTCCATTATTAAAACATTGATGTCGAAGTACCTTAGGATGCACAGAGTTCCCAAATGTAGTGATTGATTATTATGAGAAGTTGTTCTGTGACATTTTGTTGTATTGCGTAGGGAGATGAGAATGTCCTCCACGAGGAATGGGGCGAAACACTGGTATCCAAACATCATCCAGTGGTCTGTATGCTAGAGCTTGAGAGCAAGACTATCAGCATATTGGACTCGGTACCAGAGGAAGTCTCCCCAGGACATGTAAGTACTGTAGTTTATTTCAGCGGCAAAAGTCCTGACAAATACACTGATCCAGTACAGTGGGCCATTCCTGCCATTGCAACTGCCTAGTAGAGTGTAGTGCTGAGATTTAAAACCTATTTTTTTTTTTTTTTAATATTCGGTTTTAATTCCACTATTCAGTTTCGATTTAGAAAACCGAATATTCAAAACCAACCCCCAAAAGTTTAGTCTACCATTTTTTTGTGACACAGGCTGACGAAGAAAATTGTAACATCTTCCAATTTGCTCCACGGTCTCTGATTGTACTAGTGGTTTCATTATTAGCCTGCCCATTTGACTTATTTGCGAGTTCCCATTATTTTTCCCCACATCACAGCTCTGGGGTGTTTTTTTAAATCCCCAGTGTTCACTTCATAATCCTCCCCACTTCAACCAGTCATTGAGAGGGCATTTCTTGTGGCACCTCACTCATTACTTTTTGCTGGTATAATTGTGAACTGTATGAGAACTTCCGGTGAAATCAAATAATCGGTATTCGGTTCGCAAAAAAATTAGGATAACCGGATTTTGAAATCTCTGATTTCTCGCACCACTAGTAGATTGAAGCGTGCCTGGCGGATCACTTGCACAGTGCATTACAACTTATTTTACATACTAAGAAGGTGACGCCTTGGGCTTTATAAAATGGCTGAAAGTCACCTTCCCCTTTATTAACAGTACTGGGAGTCAGAATTACAATGAACATAATAGCACCACGTTGACTGTGATTAACACTAGCCTGGTAATGGAATTGGGGCGTACAAGTGAAACAAAAATTGAATCAACAAAAAGTGCGATAAACTATGCTGAAGTGAAGTATTTTTGGCGACAATTTGTCGGACCGTAACCAGTTCGCGTCGTGATTTTTGTATCATTTACCGAGCCGAGACGCAGGATCATTTTTAACGAAACTCGATCCGAGGCGGGTTTAGGCCGATGGCTTTGGGAAGCACACCCATGCGTTTCCGGCCTTGCTCGCTGCTGACAGACATTTCCGGCCTTGCTCAAGGCGTGTTTATGCGTCATCTGTTTTGAATCTGGGGAAAACTGTGCGTGTATATACGTCCTCTGACGCGAACTAGTTAAAACCATGCACTGTGATTGGTCAATTTTTAGAGAGCGTGTGGCCTACTGGGCCCAATTTCACGGCGCTGCTAAGCACACGATTTTCTGCTAACCGAGCCTCCGTCTATTTCATGGAGACCGTAAGCAGTAAGCACAGCAAAAGGCACGCTTAACCTAGCGGAAAAATTTGCTTAAAACAGTGACGTAACAATAGAATCTCCATGCGCGCGCCAACGTTAGCACAAAAAAGCCGTGAAATAGCGCTTAAGGTTAGCAAATTTGTCTGCTTAAGTAAGCACAACTTTTCCGCTAACTGTTAAGCAGCGCCGTGAAATTGGGCCCTGGATCAGTCTATTGGATGACAAACGCATTGCTGCTCAGTTGGTAGAGCACTGGTACAGCATTTTGAAGGTTGCTGGTTAACCAGTTCGCGCCGGGATTATTTTAACATCACCGAGCCGACGTGCGGGATTATTTTTTAACGAAAATCGATCCGAAGCGGGTTCAGGCCGCCAGTACCGGGAAGCACACCCACGCATTTCCGGCCTTGCTCGCTGCTGACAGACATTTCTGGCCTTGCTCGTGGTGTGTTTATGCGTCATCCATTTTGAATCTGGGGAAAACTTTGCATTTATATTCGTCATCCGGCGCGAACTAGTTAAGTTCCCCCACTAGGGCCATATTCTTTCTCTTCTCTTCTCTTCTCTCTCTTTGATTTTTGTTTTAGTCTTTTTTCTGTAGTGCCCACACTTTTGAGTGGCTTTTAGGCCTTGTAATAGGCGATTTCCAGTAAACAAAATTAAAAATATCACAAAATGTCTTAAGTCATACAAAGTAATAAGCATCCTACTGACACAGACAAGTTTATTTTCGTGACTTAAATCACTTGGGCAAGTCCACAAACCGTAACCTCTTCCCGCATCGTGTCCACAGTGCGTATGCAAGACTAACTCAAGTGGGTAAATGCCGTCAATCGGGGACAGGGCATTGTCCGACCGTCTTACCTCTTTTGTTTGTACTTTTCGGATGATCGCCATAGGATTTGCACACGAGTCGGAATCGGGACCTTAGCAAAATAGGGGACCCTATTGTTCTCTATTGTTATACGTCCCCTATTTCAATCAAAAACAAACTCACACACTTCCAACCGCTCTTTTGTTTTACTTTGTCCTATTGTAATATTTAACGCTATGGCGTTTCCACTCTGGGGATAAATAGATTTTTAAGGATTTTCGCTCTGGGGTAAATTTATCTTATTGTTCTATTGTGTTGCCTTCCTCAGAGGGCTGCGTGTACATACGAGCACACAAACACACAACTTCGCTTGCCTAATACCGGTTTTGCGAGTTTACCGCGCCTTTCCGGTTCGTAATTGACTACATGTACGTCACAAACGCTCACTTCACGCGGAGTAGAATGCAACAATAGAAACCATGCGCGATTATGACGTAGCACTACGAACCAGATTAATTGTGCAACGCACTTTGCACGCAAGGTCACGCAAGTTCGATACTCCAAAAGGATGAAAAATTGCTATAATTCGTTGGTTTGACAACGTTTTCCCCTGAAAATGGAATGAGACCCCACAGTTCGCTATGCTCGTTCCGAGTATGCCTTTAGTTTTGCTCTGGGGTGCGTAGTTTTCTGGTTATGAGCTGACAAACACTTTTCTGACCACAGACACACAGACAACTTCGCTTTATATAATAGATAGAGATCCATAGCCCCTCCCATTTTGGAGACACGACATGTTTACATATTGATTACACAATTGATTCAAATTACACAACTGAGAAAACGGGCTTTGAAATAGCCGGCTCCATGGCTCTGTTCAGGGTTCTAGCTAGGACCTTTTTAGTGCCGGGTAAATTATCAGATTGCGAAGTGTGCGAGCGCAGCGAGCGGAGCTCTCGCGCCTCACGGCCGGGGGTCCAGTTCATTTTTGCATGTTTCTGTTAAAGTCTAGCCAATAAACTAATAAAATAAATTACTACATGAACATGATTAACGTGACTTTGTATCGCCTCTCTTTCTTTTGTGCAAAAAATTGTGCTGGGCGGCACAGCCAATTTGAACCCATTTGCAGTACCGGGTGGTACTGCCCCACCGTGGCTAGAACCCTGGCTCTGTTGTACTACAACAGAACGATGCACACAAAATGGTATTTTTTTCACTTTATTCATCAAAATCAACATTTCTTTTAATGAAACCTGAAACTGTACCGTTCATAACAACAAATAAAAAACATACGATGAAATGTTTACCCTCTTAATGTTGAGCATTACATGATAGTGCATAGCGCGACTTAAGACACCTTTTTGTAGAGCCGGTCACAAATATAGTTAGTACGTATACCAAAGATCACAAATAACCATTAATCTATAAAATAAATAAAAAATACTATTATTCATTAATCATTATTAACAAACAATTGTTTTGCAATATGAATGTTTTTCTCTTCAAACAGGCGATATGGGCTCCCAATGACCATGGCATTGTCTTTGTTGGTTGGTTTCATGAGCCATACAGACTTGGTGTGAGATACTGCTACAATAGAAGGTATGAGATCTGCCTGTTAATCTGTGAATGTACAGATATTATGTTTCTAAATTTGATACCCTGTGGAGACCTGAACACAATGGGATTCAAATAATCTCCGAAGGGCATAAGTGACCCGCTCCATCGAAATCAGGAATAAGTCTCGAAATGACTTTTTGAGATATGCACATGGTGTGAAAGGGAATTTCATAAGCTTTCTAATGATACCCATCACAAGTGTGTATCTTCTTAGGTTAACGAGTTATGGTCTGATGAAGATGACAGGTGTATATTTATTTGCCAAATCCACATTCCGAGAAAAACAGCTTTGAAATAAACAAAATTGACCAAAATCATACGGACAGCACACACAAATCCTCTTCATTTTCATCTTTATTGATTGTTTTTACAAACAAGACATTAATGACAATAATCTGTGATAACTACACTTCCTAAAAATACAATGTTCAGAAAAACGACTTGGTCACGATTTTCACCCATGCGTTTACTTCAACGCCCGATTGCGTAAAACGGCCCCAGCGACTTATTCCTGATTACGATGGAGCGGGTCACATATTTCTATAGTATACAAATGTTAATTTGTTGTTTTATTGTTTTGTAAGATTGCTACTAGTATATATTGTATATTGGTCTACTCATTGATGTATTGCATTTTTTTCCTGCCAGGAGTGCCTTGTACTATGCCAAGTTTGAAGGAAATAGTTGTGGTAAGTTCATTTTTGTTTCTTGAAGGATTTTGCTAGGGCACATTTCGGCAAGTGATGGATCCGTCCAAAACCAACAATGTAAGCAATTTGTGGTGTTTTTTTGTGGGGGGGGGGGGGGGGGGTTGTATTCTAAACATTATAATTATGATTCCCTCTAAATGATTGACACAATTTGAGCCACAAAATTGCACCATTTTTTAATTACACTAATTAATGTACGACATGCTCAGTTTTGTTTGTTTTGACGAAGTGACGAATCTGCATTCTTGAATCATTTTATATGCACGATAGTGTACATGTGCTACAATATTACTGGCAACAAAGTAGAATGTCCATTTTGATGTAGTGGCGAATATATTTAGTTATTAATGTCTCCCATACAAATATGATTTTGTTAAATATATTTTCAATATGGGGGAGGAAATGTATGCGAAAACTTCAAAATGCAATTTTCTTAAAAGCTATGTGCTAATATTTGTCACTTTGTTTGAAAAGTTATTAGAATAATTAATTGAAACAAATTGATTTGTATTGAAAATTACCAATTGACATATTTGACACGTGCAGTGTTTATTTGTGACCTGTCATCACAAAATGAGCGTAAAGTCGCACGGAGTGATTTCCCAGTACGGCCAGTCAAAGTCAAAATTTGAAGGGGTGGTCGATTTTGAGATTATATGGGGTTTTTTTAAGACTAAATCCTCAACAATCAATTCCAAATTTTTCAGGACGATCAGATAAAAATAACATTAATTTTTGAGACAATTTTGACTATGCCTTTCTATGCCTTTTTGATTTTGCCGACTTTACGCTCATTTTTTTATGACAGTCAGGTCACATTTTGTAGCTGTTTTCCCCAGAAATCTAGATTAAATGAAATTGTAAATTTACTTTTTAAGAAATCATTTTGTCTGAAAAGAAATGTTTGTTGAGCTACGGTTTATTTCTGAAACATTGCATTTGTTAACAGAAGTCCTTAGCAGGACAGACTTGGCTTTGTGGTGTCCACGTTTTAATCAGCACAAAACTAAGTTGGTGTACTTCTCCAATGAAGTCGGGGGACCACACCGGCATTGCGGCCAAGTCGTTGTGGTAAGGTTGTAATAACAGAAACAAACTGTTTAAATCTCTTCTTTTTTTGGCTAACAGAGGTACTGAGTGTGACGGACAAAAGTGTATGGTGCCCCCGATTTAGCCCAGATGAAACCAAGTTAGTTTACTTGTGTAATGATAGCGGGGGACCTCATCAACATTGCAACCAGGTCGTCATGGTAAGGGCCAATGATAGACCTCAAAAGAGGCCACATGACCAAGGGAGGGGCACTTTTCCCACAGTGCAGTGTTTGGTCATGTCTCTCACCTGTTTGCCAACAAATTTGAATCTCGTAATCCTCAATTTTTGTTATCTAAATATATTTTTAACCCTCCTTTGGTTTTCCCTTTCAAAACCTTTCAAAATCTGCTTACTTGACAAAATGGCTGTAAATAAGTATGAACCTTTCTAAACGCTCCAGAATTTGTTGCTACTGCACTACTATACCTTTCAAAACCTTTTGAAAGGTATTTTCTCACACCAGTTTGTTCAGAAAGTTGTTTTACCTTTCGAAATCTTTCATAGGTTTCTTTTGTCAGACATTTTTCTCACCTTTCAAAACCTTTCAGTCTAGGAGGGTTAATTACCAGTTTCTCAATTGATAATGAATATGAGACCCGCTCCATCGAAATCAGGAATAAGTCTCGAAATGACTTTTTGAGATATGCACATGGTGAGAAAGGAAATTTCATAAGCTTTCTAATGATACCCATCACAAGTTTGTAACTTCTCAGGTTATGCTAGGTTCCCACTATCACGATTCGCGCCACGATTGAAATCGTGGTCTTAATCGTGGAGTAATCGTGGTGATCCTATCAGATCTTGTCAGATCATAAGGTCAGTCGTGGCAATCGTGTTGATCGTAGAAGATTTTTGGACGGTTCAACATTTTTCTACGATCAACACGATTACTTTTTAATTGTAATCATCGCATCAGATCGTAATGGTTCGTAACAAAGCGCGACAGATCGCATCTAATCGTGCTTCCAAATCGTGGTGATCGGGATCAACCTTGGACAAAACAAACACCAACTCTGTTGAGATGCGCTGCGATCTGATTGTGGGTTGTAGTCTTCACTCTGTAGAAGCTCAAAAAACAATAAAGTCCATAGTCAATCGGGCTGTATATACCCGTCGGGGTCCAATCGTGGCTCAAATCGTGATCCCTCTCGATCCCAATCGTGAAAGACATCGCGACCACAATCATAGGCCCCTATGTGATCGCAACAGAGCGCATCAGTTCGTGGTGATCGTATCGGAACGTATCGGAACGTACTAGATCGTCCCAAATCGGGAACCCCGACCGTGCTGATCGTGTCAGATCGGGACCCAATCGGGGACTCAATCGGGACAATCCTATCGGAACATATCTGATCGTATCTGAACGGGAGACCAGATCGTGACAGATTGTGTCACCTTAAATTGACCAATCGTGACTATATCGCATCCAAGCTCACCAAATCGTACCAGAACGTATCAACTCGCATCAACTCGTATCTAAACGTGAAATTTCAGAAAAGAAAACAAAAATTCCGCGATCAGCTACGAATGGCCAATCGTGGCGTTCGTAACGGATCGCACGACAGTGGGAACCTAGCATCAACGAGTTATGGTCTGATGAAGATGACAGGTGTATATTTATTTGCCGAATTCACATTCCGAGAAAAACAGCTTTGAAATAAATAAAATTGAGCAAAATCATACGGACAGCTCACACAAATCACGTTTTTACATATAGTCCTGCAGATTACTACAATAATATTGCATTTAGTGATACAAGCACCAAAATTGGCACACATGCTCATTTTGGGTCACCTTACACAAAAACCCCGTTAGCCAAGTTAAAATCCAAGATGGCCGCCATTTTTGAAGATGGCCGCCAATAAAGGCCAAATATCACCGAAATATTGATGTACGGATGGCAATACAAGCACAAAACTTGGCATTTAACATCTGTTGGGTCTCCCTGTTGTTGGCATATCCAAAACAGTATATTAGGCACTTGAAAATTCAAGATGGCCACTATTTTTGAAGATGGCCGCCAATGAAGGCCAAATATCACCGAAATATTGATGTACGGATGGATAGAATGACAATACAAGCACAAAACTTGGCATTTAACATCCGTTTGGTCTCCCTGTTGTTGGCATATCCAAAACAGTATATTAGGCACTTGAAAATCCAAGATGGCCGCCATTTTTGATGATGGCCGCCAATGAAGGCCAAATATCACCGAAATATTGATGTACGGATGGATATAATGGCAATACAAGCACAAAACTTGGCATTTAACATCCGTTTGGTCTCCCTGTTGTTGGCATATCCAAAACAGTATATTAGGCACTTGAAAATTCAAGATGGCCGCCATTTTCCAAAATGGTCGCAACTGAATGGCTAGTAGTAGTGTTAGCAAGGATCAAACAGTAATACAATGACCAAAATGGGCATTTAATCTCCATTTGAATCCAATATTATGCTAAAATTGTCAACCACTTGGTAATTCAAGATGGCTACCATTTTTAAAGATGGCCGCCACAAGATGACTCAGCCTATATGTTACAAAAAGTGACACATAAATCTAAACATATCTGGTACAAAGACATACAACACACTCTAAAAACAGAATGGTTGAAAATAACCAATATATTGGTCGATTTTAACCAATCCAGTTGGTAGATATATGGTAACCGAAATATTGGTTAAAATAACCAATCAGATATTGGTTACCTAGTCAATCCATATTGGTTATAACACCAACCAATGCAATGTTGGTTAATTTAACCAACCCACAATGGACTCCAACCAATTTGTATTGGTAATTTGTATTGGTTATAGCACTAACCAATACATAATAGTAGGGCTGCATATTCATATTGGTTAACACGCAACCAATTTGCATAACACCAACCAAACAATTTGCATAACACCAACCAATACAATATTTAATTCAAAGGTTCCCACGCAACCAATTACATAACGTGGACAAATTACGTAATGAAATAATACCAATGAAATTAAAATTGAAATTATGCATACATACAATAATAACATATTCCTATTAGATATTAGCTACTGACCACTAATACCCCAGTCACAATTGGCTTGCGATGGGTTTGCGATTAGTTTGAGGCGGATTTCTAGGCATTTTCGGCCGGGGCCCCACGGGACTCCTTGCGGCTGCCGGGTCATTTTTTGGCATCGGGCGGGCATCGAGTTACTTTTAACTCGGACTTAAAACCAGGTGCGGCGTTTCGCATCGCAAACTGATCGCCAATAAATCGGTCGATGCCTAGCCGATGTCCGGCAGGGCCGAGCCAAATTTTGGACAACCCAGACAATCAATATATCGGCCAGGCGCCGCCCACACGCCGGCCGGGTCCCGCCAGGCGTCCGGCCGACTTGGCGGTGCCTGGCCGGAAATCGGCCGGGGGCCAGACGGCGCCCTGCCGGCGCCCAGCCTGAAATCGGTCATGCATCGGCCGGGGCTCGCAGGGTAAAAAAAGCGGCTCATCTACATCTACACACAGTTTATCACACAAGTTTCATAGTGCAAGTACTACATCTCTTCTTTAGCCACCAATGCAACAAGCACCAGGTTGTAGCGGTATAGCGTGCAAACGCCAACCTCTCCCTCAACCGGGCGACCTACACGCGTTGTGGAGGTATCAACGGCATTTTCTTATTTAATGGCCCTGTCACACCAGAACATTTTAGGCCAACGCGTGAGTAGCGTGTTGTAATTTTGGCAACACGCTGGCAAACGCTAACCAACGCTAGGCCAGCGTTAGCAACACGATGAGCGCGTTACTCACACGCTGGGACACGCTGTCATACGCTGAGGAATTTTTTTCTTCAAAATAGCTACAATTTCCAGCGTTTGCCAGCGTGTGACTGCACACGCTGGCGGCGCGTTTTAGATTCGTTACTCACGCGTCGAACACGCTAGGCGATCGTTATCAACCCGCTACTCACACGCTGGCGTACGCCGGCGTACGCTTGCGACACGCTGGTTATGGCCCTGCCACACCAGGACGTTTTAGGCCAATGCATGAGTAGCGCGTTAAAAATAGTTGATACGCTGGCAATTGCTGAACTTTCACAGAAAAAGTCAAGTGGAACCGTAATTTCAGCGTGTTCATACAGGTTGATAACGGGTTCATAGCGTATGCCGGCGCGTAAGTAGCGTGTGAGGAACGCGCTCAGCGTGTAATGAACGCATCACTGATTTATATAAAACATACGACAGCGGGTCGCCAGCGTGAGAGTAGTGGGTTGGTAACGATCGTCTAGCGCGTTCGAAGCGTAAGTAATGGCCTTCTTGCGCGCCGCTAGCGTGTGCAGTCACACGCTGGCAAACGCTCAATTTTTTTAGGTATGTTGAAAAACGTATTTTTGTCTCAGCGTGTGACAGCGTGTTCCAGCGTGTGGGTAACGCGCTCAGCGCGTTGCGAACGCTGGCCTAGCGTTGGTCAGCGTTTACCCGCGTGTTGCCGAAATTTCAACACGTTGGCCTAAAACGTTCTGGTGTGACAGGGCCATTACTGTAGTAGCGCGTCATCTTTTTGTACAACTAATCGTGTGTTCGTTGCCGTACGCTGGCGCGCGTTGGACCGCGCTACTCACGCGCTGGGCAGTCGTTCATCAGTCGTCGTGCGCGTTACTAACGCGTTATTCACGCGCTGGCGAACGCTATGAACCCGTTATTAACGCGTTATGGACACGCTGAAATCACGGTTCAACTTGACCTTTTCTGTGGAAGTTTAGCGTTTGCCAGCATATCAACTATTTTTAACGCGCTACTCACGCGTTGGCCTAAAACGTTCTAGTGTGACAGGGCCATTAAGAAGGTCAGAGGAGAGCTTCTGCCGCCGGCCGTTGATCGCTGGCCACTCGACAGGCACACTACAGATGCCCGTCCGGCCGCCGTACGACCTGTACGAATTGGTTGGCACCCTGCCGGATACCGCAGGGGTATCGCAAGGACATAAGCAGGGCACCGGACGAGTGCCTGCCGGACACCGGCCGATAAACGGGCCAATAATTCGACCCCATTTCCAAGAAAGTCGGCCGATCGCCGGTCGGCGACCCCCCGGGCCCCGTCATGGCAGCGTACGGGGCACTTTTAATTGTGACTGTGACCGCCATATCGCACGATCTTTCGCCGACCTCTACACGCCGGCCGATGCCTAGAAATCGCACACGCCGCCCGGGCTCCGCTTTAATTGTGACTGGGGTATAACTACACACTTAGCTACTGCCGTTGTTAGTTTTATAGTTCGCTTTTTTTGTACACGACGAAGTCACAGCTATTTTTTTATGAAAAAATTTCAACAGTTGAATACGGTTGAAATTTATTGTCAATTTGTCACTATGTTTGCACAAACAACTAAATTCGATCATGGAATCGTTTGAATAATTACATATTATGGTCAAAAAAAGTGCATTTTGGACTAAATACCACAATTTAACATCGACTATTGTCAAAACAAATTTTCTCACTGATTGGTCAGTTGCTGTAGGTACATTTCCTACATTATGAATAACCAATAGATTGGTTAATACCTTGGTTACAAGCTCAACCAGGACTGATGAGATTGATTTGCTTTATGCATGGCATGTTAAAACACAGACTGTAAGCATCAAAGGCACGCTAAATATGCCTTCAAATGTTCAGTAACGCAAATAAGGCAAAATAAAGAGTTAATCTTGGAAAGCAATTACAACAGTAATGGTAAGAATCTCAAGTCAGGTCGCAATTCTTGTAATCATTTACTTCTCTACTGACACCCGCTATTGTTATAAATAGGTATTGTACGTACATGTTGGCCGCCATTTTGAAAAATGGCGGCCATCTTTGATTTCCAGTGATTTATGATTTGTTAATTATAAATGACCAACGAGAGGTAAATTGCAGCTTTATTGTATGACCATTTGGTTTCTTTTGTAAAATAACCAATGTATGTCATTCTATGAAAGCAATCTTGAAAAACATGGCCGCCATCTTGAAAAAATGGCCGCCATCTTGAATGTTTAAGTTGTTTCTATTTTTGAATTGATAAGGGGTTCATTTGGTGGATAGTTGCAACTGTCGGTGCTTGTATGACCAATTAATCCAATGTAACATTAAGTGTTACCATTTAGTGGCGGCCATCTTGAAAAAAATGGCCGCCATATTGGATTTTTATTTGGCTAACGGGGTTTTTGTGTACAGTGACCCCAAAAGAGTAGTTATGCCAATTTTGGTGCTTGTATCATCAAATGCAATATTGTGGTGAAAAAAGTTATTAATCTGCAGGACTAATACAAGACATTAATGACAATAATCTGTGATAACTACACTTCCTAAAAATGCAATGATCAGAAAAACGACTTGGTCACGATTTTCATCCATGCTTTACTTCAACGGCCGATTGCGTAAAACGGCCCCAGCGACTTATTCCTGATTACGATGGAGCGGGTCACATATATCATATCAGGGTGGTCCAAAAAAAAGGAGCAACCTCGTACTTCTACTATTTAGAGCCCTACAATGTCGGTACTCTATAGATAAGAAATCCTGTTTATTGTTGTTTAGGAAAATTATACCACGAACTCCCGATTTGGTTCAGTGTTTTTGTTTCAGCTCCCTTTTTTAAAACCTAAATCAGGGGCTCTAATTAGGATTATGAGGCTGGAACCAAAACTACTTAACCAAATCGAGAGTTCTAACAATATTTCCTAACCATACATATCAATATGTTTCTGGATATTGGAAGTATGAGGTTGCATATTTGTGACCCACCACCCTAAAACCAGGATGAAGTCGAAATTGTTCATATGAGAGATTTTTATACCATTGCTAGCGTTTTAAGCTTTAAAATAAGCTCTAGTGGACTCAAATAGGTGGTATACTTTTGAAGTTATATCTTTTAGAAGTTAGGAAGTGTCAACGGATGCTTTTGAGTAAACGAGCACTAAAGTCGTTCATCATGATCATACATTATTGAGCAAAAATCAGGAGAAGGCCGATATTATCTAACGAGTTTTAACTAACGATTTATGAGAAAAAAAATTAAAAAAAATTAATAAATTTCAAAAAATATAAAAAAATATAAAAACAATATTTTAAAAAAAATGTGTGTACAATGCCGTATCTCGAAATGGCATTTGCCGACTTCCGCCTGGTTTTGGCGTGGTGGGTCACATTTTTGTGACCAGCCTGTACATGTACATGTATATCCCAAGATTTGGGACAAACTATAGTACAAGCAGCCTTCAAGTCTGCAATTTGTTTGTTTTCTGTGTACTATGTATGCTTTGTGTTTGCTAGAGTTGGCATATAAATACACACTAGGCCGTTTACCCGATTAGAGGTTCGTTGGACGCATAGAGTTGCTGAATGTAGTGAGTGATTACAATGAGAATTACAATTACACTAGCTCGCACTTAAAGGTAGGATACACCATACACCATATCCCTTGCTAAAGCACCGGTCACAACCCACCGTGAGTGGTGCGTGGTAAGTGAGTTGTACGTGCTTACTCGGTACGGTCCACGTGAGTTCTGCGTGCTCATTTGACAGTTGAACTGGGGAAGTGCCGAGTAAGCACGGACCACGCACTTATCACGTGCTAAGTGCGCTGTCCGTAGAGCAACTGACCGTGGGAAAAATTTAAAAGACTCACGGAGTCAGTGCGTTGTGTGCTCATTGGCTGTAGAGGGCACGCGCGTCACCCGTACTGGGGGTGAATCCGTAGCCCGAATGCAGCGAAAGTTCCTCGTGCACTAAAAGTGCTACAGCGTGTCTGCGTGCTCCCAAATCCGTACTGAGGCGGTACTCACCACGTACGGATCCCCAAATTTTGCCCACGTTCAAGTAGACAGCACGCACTTGCAAGTACGGCGGGTTGGGACCACGGCTTTAGGCAGTACACACGACTCCTCCTATCAGTGACATTGGCACCCTCATGAAACTTGTACTAACAAAGAACAATTTGTCCTCCTTAGATAAGCACTACATGTTGTATCTACAGGTACATGGCACTGCAATGGGTACTCGCATGGCACCCTCCTTTGCATGCCTCTTCATGGGTGACCTCGAGGAACGCATGCTTGCCTCAGCACCGTGCCGTCCCTGGATCTGGTGGAGATACATTGATGATGTATTTTTTATCTGGACCAGTGACAAGGACAGTCTGCTGACTTTCACTAATCACATGAATTCCTTCCACAGGACTATCAAGTTCACATCAGAGTACTCGCATAATCCGGCCGACTTCCTGGACGTCAATATCACTAAATCACTAACGACAGCCATCCCATTGTCCACACTTCAGATCAATTTGTCTCTGCCATCCCCGACAGCCCTGTATTGGCTTAAATACACACCCTTAACAATCTACGAGACCTCGTTGTTTGAGCCCTAGCTCCCAGCTTGGATGAATCTCATCCAGCACGAAGCTTTCAAGTGCAGTTCCAGATGTGTAGTTTGCCAGATCCACATCCAGGAGTCTGACTTGTGTTTAACTCTACAGTTAAAGGGATCGTATACGTTTGGTAATTGGAACCCACTGTTTGTTTCAATCCTATATAGTTATAGATATATACCGACCATAAAGCATTGGAATACAGTCTGAGAAACGTCACTGCAATAACGCTTCTCAGATTCAAATTTGTTGAGATAAAAAGTGATATATTTTTCCACAACCGCAGTACTTCGAAGTGAAAAGTTTCTAAAAATGCATTATACTATCCAAAGCTGCTGTACTTCTTACCAAGTAAGTTTTTATTGCCATGAATTTTTGGAGTAATTACCAAACGTATACGATCCCTTTAAACTCCCAGTATCTACCCATTCCTGATAATTAAGCAATTACCAATGGTGTATCCTACCTTTAAGCATGCCTTTATAATTAGACATGTTCATATTTCACCCACAAGAGGAATAGGTCACTTACTGTTTTGTGAAATCTTCATACTTTTGTTATTATTTTTTGTACAGTATGATTGGGCTTCTAAGCAGACCACAATTGTTGTAGACACCGTGCAAAAACCGACAGGTACAATTCTAAATATTATTATACAATTAAAACACTTTTCAAATTAATTACAATTTTATGTGCCCCTAAGAGCTGGTTAATAAATGTACGTTTAAAATTCTTGCTCAGCAAAAACAGGTTATCGGACAAAACCCCACGTGCTTTTCATTCAAAGCAAAAAAAAGCTGAATACCAATCACAAACAATAAACATCTATTGAAATTTTAGTTCGTAACCCCGTTTTTTCCAAGGAAGGATATTTATGCTTAGCAAATATTGGTGCTTACACGTTTTATAAAATTGGCCCCCGGTCATTAACTTGTTTAATACCGGCCAACCACATTATGTGAATGGCTCCACAAAACGGGTATTATGTCACGCTGTGCATTATCATGTAATGGCTTGCTCAACGTTGAGAGGGTGAACATTTTATCCAAAATGACTTTCATTTGTTGTCATGAATCACATCTTTTAATACCTAAAAGTTTAAGGTTTTATTCACAGAAATGTTGATTTTGATAAATAAAGTACAAAAAAACAACAACAACCATTTTGTGTGCATTGTTCTGTTGTTCTACAACAGAGCCAGCTATTTCAAAGCCTGTTTTCTCAGTTGTGTATTAAATTTGAACTCCAAGTAAGTAATCAATATGCAAACATGTCGTATCTCCAAAACAGGTATATTATATACCAAATGAAAGCTGACGTTCTGGGCTTTCCAACCATGTATAATACCCATTTTTCATGTATTCCCTTTACTAGAAAAGCAAGTCAATGAAAGTTTGACTGTTGAAGTAATTCTGTCTAAAAAATGGTGTAATACATGATGTTTGCTGGTCAGAAACCCATCTGTTTGAGATATGTTTGTGAGGGAAATCACTATAAACTATCTCGTGTAGCGGTTCTTGTTGAATTTGTCTAGGTCCTTAGGTAGCCTAACCCGGTTTTTTCTTTAGCCTAAATTCTTTATGGTTAAAATAATCCACAAGAAAATTTGGCAAAGAAAAAGATAAACATTAACAAGAGTCGGATTGGAACCACAGACCTTTCAATCCATAGCTAACCTCTCTACTAACCAGGCTATTAGTCAGGTTCTTATGTATTTTCGTTTACTTTTTGTGTAGATTTGCTAAACTATACATTTTTGGAAACATTAGGATATACTTAACATGAAAATCAATGTTTACATTTGCTCTTAGGTTCTTTATGGTGGCCATCTTGGATTTTTTAAATGGCATTTTAATGACGTCATGATGACGTCACACAATTTTTAAAAATTGTGTGCATATGTCTATGACCTAATAAACATATTACAAAAGGAATTTTAAATTTATAATGTTCTGTTGATGAGATATGGTTTAAAGGTCCAAAAATGAAACAAAATCATAAAAAATCACACGATGACGTCATCATGATGTCACTTTAATTTAGATCTATAACACATCCCGCCATACCTGCATACCAAGTTTGAACCCAATCGGGCTTATACTTCCAGAGATACAGGGCATTGAAAAAAATTGACCTTTAATGTGACACCCAATGACTTTGCATGTGTCACGTCACATTAAAGAACCATTTTTTTTTTTAAGAACCTACAAAAAATGTAAACATTGGTTTTCCTGTTGAGTATATCCTAACGTTTCCAAAAATGTATAGTTTAGCAAATCTACCCAAAAAATTAACGAAACTTTCAATACCGGTATGTACATTATGAACCTGATAATATTGGCGAGTTTGTTAGTTCTTTATAATTCGTTACAATTCTTTAATGTAGCTGAGTTGCCATTGTTCTTCCTCTATCATGATTCATGAATATACATTTACGCACAACCCAGCTGCTAAAAAAAATTAATCACGAACCGCCACACAAATTTTTGGTCTTATGTTTTTGAGTCATCTATCTGTGCATTATTTTTTTTAATTTAGCTGGCTCCCCGTTTCCTGGTATCTACGTCTTTGGTAGCAGCCCATTGGACAAATGCTGGATGAGCGATAACAATCGTCTTGTGATGGCTTCTTTTTGGGGAAGTAAAAAGGTAAAGATACACAAATAATATATTTTTACAAGTATGTTGGTCAGCATCATTTCTTCAGGTGACAGATGAAATTTTCTTTCCACAAGGCAATTCACCCTAAAAACAGAATGGTTGAAAAAAACCAATTGATTATTAGATATGTGTCCAACCATTATTTTAGTAAATTTTAACTAAAATATTGGTTATTTTGACCAATATTTTTGTTGAAATGACCAATATCATTGGTTAGACACATGTCTACTCATCAGTTAGTTATTTCAACCAATCTGTTTTTATGGTGTAGAATATTTCATCTGTCACCGAATGAAATATTTTTTTTTGTTGGGGTGGATCACCTGAATAAATCCCTATTATCTGATTGGTGGATCATTGATCACGTGCGTTGAATTGTTTTCGTTCCATCGCACGACACGGTCGCACAGCAAACAAAACAAAGGTTCTATTCAATGGTTCTATTCAACGGTGAATAGAACTTCCATTGCACGGTCGCGCTCTGACCAATCAGATGGCGAGGATTTATTCAGGCGTTGTATAAAACAAATAATGAATCGCGATTTTGTTTTATAAAATTAAATTTTTCAGAATAATTACAGGATGTCTAGCGCAATAATTTTGCTGAATGCCTAGAATCATTATTTACTTTCAATTGAGTAAGATATTTCTTAATAATTCGGTAGTAAATATTTTCGATATCTGCAAATGGTGTATACTACCTTTAATAAAGTTTACATTTTAAGGTGCATTTATTTTTCCCTTAAAACAAAATTGCACACAGGAAATTCTCGTCGTCAACACGGACAACTGTTCAGTAGTCAGGTTGACCTCTGACCCCATCTATGGGGCTTGGACAGTGCTTGATATTTTGGATGATGTCATACTGGCCACATGCAGCGCTCCAGACAGTCGACCAGAGCTGGTAAGTATGAATAATTTGTTTATGAAAAAAAACCGTTGTAAAGTCTAGATGTATTTTTTCGTTGAGAACCTTTCGCTCACTGTCCACTGTATTGATAATACATTCATAAATACCTGGGACAGTTTAGGCATTCCTATTGGTTGAGAGCCCGTCATGTGGCCGGTATTAAACGAATGATAAAGACATGGCTGTAAGTGTTTAAAACCAGCTGGCAACAAAATCCTGTCACGCGATCGCGCATTATACCCGTCCCCAGGGCTCACTTTATTTCCAACCGTACCTCGTCTCCAATAGTAAGAGCGGGTAGTGTTGGGCGCGTACAGCTCGACACCCTGGGAACGAGGTTGCCAATGGCAGTAATAGTCTGGTTCGTAGTATGCTTTATTGCATGTATTGTGTAGAGCGACAGAGGCGGAAACATGTCATTTGACACACACAGAATGGCGAAACACCGACAATTTTTCGGGATTTTCTTGGTTTTTTGGGGCTGAATTTTACAAAAAAGTATTTATGAATGGGAATACAGGTGTGTTCGGTCGGTATTAATCACTCTGTTTAATACCGCTTGGAGTCTGGGTGCTGATAATTACCCTCACTAGTTCTCACTACGTTCTTAACAATGTTGCCGGACGGGCTCAAACTGTGTGCGAACGGAGTGGACGTAGCAGCAACTGTTTACGGTCTTTGAAGAACTTCATGAACGGGCTCAGACGGGAAGGGTGCTCCAGAACTTTCGAGCCTACTCAAAAATTCAACACCTTGGTTCCATTGTCTCTATTAAATTAATACAGCCAAGGATTATGAGCTGCGTCTAGTAAATTCTTGATGTTCAATTCCCCACTATTGTTTCTTAGTCCCCTTTGAAATTCTTGAAAGGGTGCTTTAATTTTCAGCTGGGCTTGCAAATATTGGTATATAGGTTTTACCGCATACAATTGTTCCCGGCCATGTGTGTAGTTCCACAGCTGACGTCTATACATGTGTCCGATTTGATGGCAGGTAGCGGTCGACGTAATATCACGCCCTGACTGCAGAGAGAGAAATATGCCCTAGGCACATATGAAGCACGATATGTGGCAGAGAAAACCCCCCCTCTTTTGTGTTGACCATTGTGTTCCCGGAATCTCAGGAATTCTTTTTAGGTTTCAAGGGGGGGGGGGATGTGTTAGGTAACAATAGTGTTGAGTGTGTATAATGTATAGGGATAAGAGGGGGGCACCCCTCTGCCACATATCGTGCTGGGTATACCTAGGCAACAGAATGTCGGCAAAAAGATGTAAATAATGGTGCTAATAAACGAAGTGTTGGCATCTTGTAGTACATGTACATGTACATGTAGTTGCATTATCAAAACAGGATACTGAATACAAATCCCATTTTGTTAATGAAAAATAACAGTCGTTGCGACAAAAATCACAATGTGCATATAGGCCTTGTAAACCGTTGAATTGGCTGGCGCAAGACTATTTTTACGTTCAAAGCCTTACTTTCAATTTGTTGTAAATGTGGCTTATTGCCACGCAGCACTTTTACGCGCTTTCTACTAATAGCGCTCAAATCCCTGCGGACATACGGCAAGATCCGTGGTTATTAGCGCAAAAAATCATGCGCCCAATCAGAGCCTCTGTTACAAACAGACCAAGGCCATTTTCCAAACCCTGGATTTGGATCCGTATCCGGCTACAGTCTATTGCTAAACTGCATGAATGAAGCCTGAGACGAAGACAAAGCTGGGGTTCGAAAAACAGCTAAAAGGCATGCGAACCAACGCGCATTTCTATTGGTCCATTCGCTTGGACATCTGAGGTGTTCTTACAAATGTTCATCCTGCCACGTAAAAAATGTAATTAATCGGAAAAATTGTCAGAATTAACGTACATAACGTGAAATAAAGCTTTGCTATTATATATTATACAGAATAAGAAACATAAAAGACTGAAAAGCTACGTAAATGCCCCAAAAAATAAGTATAGTGGTAGAAATGGTAATTTTTACCAGGGGTGGACGTTCATTTCATGTATTGGCCAACTTGTTTAATGATTGTTGCGAATGTACGTGGAGGTTGGAGCGCTATTAGTAGAAAGCGCGTAAAAGCGCTGCGTAGCTCAGGATGGGCTTAACAAATTAGCGTATCATTAAACGCAAGCTCTAAATTATGAATCAAAGCAGAATGGTATTAATTTGTAATTAACTTTATTTCATTACTTTCATTTCTATTTTCAAGTTCCAAAAATGAAGATTTTTACTTCGCTTAAAGTTTAAGATGGCCGACCCGTGAATAATGTCTATTTACCTTTGACCCATTGGCTGTTTTTGTTTTTCATTCTAGATGTTAGGTGAGCTACCCTGTGAGGGGCATGAATCAGACATTGACTGGATCTCACTGGATGCGTGCACTGGCGACCCCGAAGACACCCATGTATCCTGGGAAATCATACAACTCAAGGCAAAGACGAAACCAAATCCTTCACATGGTCAGTCGGTTATTTTGTGTTGTAATTGAGTCGGTCACAAGTCACCACATGTTGGTCTCAATTTACCAAGAGTCAGTCACAAGTATAGAGCTATATTAAATGACTAGAGCACTGGCTCGATGTACGAAGGAAAGCCTGCTGGGCGCATCCATGTTTGTGCACAAACCTAATGAAAACCTAAACAAATATTGTGTACGGCTTTGGTACGGCTATTTGCATGTGTACGTTTGTATTCCATACATTGCGGATACCGATACGCCCAAAACCGAGACGCACGATCAGCAAATGAGCGTTTTAATTTTTCTCTGCTCACACAGCGCAAATGCGTGTGCATATATCCGCTGCAGATAAATTTGCCATGACTTTTTAAACATTATGACGCGCTTTAAGGTAGGATACACCATTGGTAATTGCTTGGATTGTCTGGAATGGGTGAATTTGAGGGTTGTATTTTAAAGTAAATATCATTTAACTAATCTGTCCGAATTTCATCTGGTGACTTGGCAAGTTCCTGTCTTTAGATTTTGAGCACTTTTGCTGCTTCAAACGATAAAAATGCACAACTGATCTGCAGTAGCTTTTATAAGCAGAAATATTTGTTTAAACTAATTTATGTACTAGGCCAAACATCAGCTTGACATTACATGAATTTTGCGTGCTATTGCGAGTCCATTATCAAAGCTAATCAATAAGTACAGGCTTATCATGTACAAGGGATATATGATGAAAAAAGAAGAAAAAAAATTTCCGCCATATTCCATATCACTGGCACGTTACTCAAATAAAACGTCGTTGTTGCATCTTTCATTTGATACCACAAATTGACTAAGGACAGGCGGAGCATCCCCGAAATGTTGAGTTCTCTCCGGTTTATTTCAGAACCATACAAACTCACAAAATCTCTCTAAATTCAAACTCTAAAAACTCTTTCGACCCAATTTTTTTGAACATCTCCCTTATATGTCTTCTCCAATTCCTTTAAAGGGATCGTACACGTTTGGTAATTGGAACCAATTGTTTGTTTCAATCCTATATAGTTATAGATATATACCATAAAACTAACCTGTAAAAATTTCATTTCAAAAGGTGATAGCGATTTTGAGATTTTGCCGAAAATCTGGAGCGGTTATGTCCACCCAGGAAGAATAATCTGCATTGGAATACACAATCTGAGAAACGTCACTGCAGTAACGCTTCTCAGATTCAAATTTTTGGGGATAAAAAGTGATATCCTTTTCCATAACCGCAGTACTTTGAATGAAAAGTTTCTAAAAATGCATTATATAATCCAAAGCTGCTGTACTTCTTACAAAGTAAGTTTTTATTGCCATTAATTTACCAAACGTAAACGATCCCTTTAAGTATACCCTAACCCAAAACTGCCCTTAACCCCTTTTACTGCAGACACAAAATGTTAAGGGGGACAGGAAAATGTCCCCACAACTCGGTGAGCTTTTTTCAAACAAAATAAACTGTCCCTATAACTAGGTGTATGCCTACCTACAAAAAGGAATTATCACATAGTGCTACTGTATATAACTTATCTGAAATTGAGGTTGTGTAGTTATGAAAATTTGTGTTAATATATTGTCCACTTTTTAGCTATGTCTACTTGTTTTTCTGTTGAATTGCCCTTTGCTACATTGATGCCCAAAATGAAAATGACTTTCTTTTGTTTGTGAGTTGAACGAATTGTGAATTGTGCAGGTATTGTCGACTACGAAGCTATTCTTCTGACACCAAACCATACCACCGATGGCAGGCCACACCCACTTATTGTTCTACCGCATGGTAAGGGAAGAGACCAACATTTTGTTATGTGGGCAATTCCACCAAAAAGTGTCCTCGACCCACAAAATTGAAGTCAAATTCATGGAATTAATTTTAAAGTAGCCAGAAAGAGTGATAACTAGTGATTTCAAATCTATGTTTGTTTCCATTTTTTTTCTTGGTTTTCCATGTTTTTCATCGTTAATTAAAAAAACCTTTTTTTTGCCAAATTCATGATTTTTTTGAAATGTTTGGTACAATTGTCTATATATGCCCCCCTGGTTACATTTTAAAAGATATTTTAATTTTTCATGGCTAAAAACATATAACTGGGAGTACCTATTCACAATTTTGAAGAAATTTAATTGTAAATTTATTCACAGGGTGCTGCCACTCGTCTTAATTAGCCCTTGGTAATGTCCATGACATGGCATGATGTTTAGTTTTCCATTCTAAAGCCAGTAAGAGATATTTTTATGAGACTTCATATGCAAAGCTAGTTTTTAGGGGCTAATCCTATAATGCAAGAAAATTAATAAAAAATTAATTACAATTGTGCTAACGAGCGTCATGGACATTACATTTAACGTCATGGACATTACGTCATGGACATTACATGTCACATCCTGATTAAGACACTTACCTTTTTAAACAGTGGAATGATCCTCTATAGGTAAATGCTACAATATATCAATTGGACCTCATATGTAGGTCAAACCTGGATTAGTCAAAGAGAATACTTGTCATAGACCTCATCAGAAATTTGTTTCAAGCACATGTTTAGCAGCGCGTATAGTGACAACATTGTGCACAGATTCTACAAACTGACAGCCCAAATCTGAGATTTTCAGGTGAGTTTTCTTATTAATATGAAACTGTTCTTTCCTAAAAACATTCAAGTGAACATGTACATAGTGAAATATATGTAAAAAACTGTTGGTGAGACATGTTTATGTGTGTATAGACATTATAAACACACTTTATCATCAAAGAAGACTTCTCAAGGCCTAGGCGTAATGCAGATTTGTACACATCTAGGGATACATGATACACCATAGAAAGGCAGAGCTAGTGTTTACTTTGCACAGGTACATTATTTCATACTAAGCATAAAGTACATACATTTACATGTATGATGATGTTCAAACATGATTGTGATAAACAAAGCCCCATGCAGACAATCTTTCCCTCATTTGTTGTTCTCCGTTCTTGTTTTGCATGTCAATCTAGGTGGAACGTGTAGAGGATGACCTCATGACTGTCTCGTACTTGGAAAACCAAGGAAGCAGCTACATTTGGCCTGTTCCTTCCAAGAAGTCATCCCAGCTCATTTCAACTGATCTTCTGGGAATTGTTCACCCAGTCACGAACATAGCAGGATCCAGATCAACTTTGAAAATTACAGAAACCTTTAATGTTTAATTTCCCTTTATTGTCGTCACAAAATGTTGACGCAAGATGGTCAGCATGTTACTTGAGATGAACAATCACCTTGTGAGAAACACATGAAAGGGAATTATGGGAAAGATAATTAGAAATGAAAGGTCTACTTCAAGGCGGAAGCCAGCCTGGTTAGATGTGGACGGAAAGTGCAAAAAGGAGACTTACCGGGGGGCTGGGTTTAAGTGAGATTCTGGGGGAGTTCTGGTTTTTAAAAATGTATGGAAGAGGTTAAACATTAAGATAGGGACATTGGATATACATATTAACAGCAAGGCAGCACGATGCATGATGCATCATTTTACAAGTTTGACGTAATGTCCATGACGCTAAAAATATACCAAAATGTAATGTCCATGACGCTCTATTAAGACGTGTAACAAGAAAGTTGACGGGCGTTCTTAAAAATATTATTACTGTTCATGTTAACTACTTCCCTGTTCACAAAATAAAAAAGTATTCTAACAATTTTGAACTTTAACTTCACAGAGTTTTGGAATTGAATATGTTGTACTCAAAACCCACTTCCGTTTTTCGTAATGTCCATGACGCTCGTTAGCAACGCTCAGACTCATTAATTAATTAGAACTTTTCCAAAGACATAGTATCATTTGAACTACTACAACACAAGATACTAGTATCAAACACAAAACTATAAATCAAAGCTACTTGGTGTGTTTAGCTGATAAACAAAGTTCTAAAAATGTCTCCAAACGTAATGTCCATGACGTGGAATTGCCCATGTGTGCCAATACGTTCAAACGTCAGAGAAGGTCGGGAAGGTCGGGAACAGGTAGGGAAAGGACGTCGGCGTGGTGGTAATAGACGTTAGTAGATCCGTTGGTTGGGAGTAGTCGGGGAAAGGTCGTTAGCAAGGCGGAGTAGGTTGAGCATCTAGATGGTTTTAAGACTGCATTTGTGCGTGAATAAGACAGGAAATGTCATTAGAAGGCCGGGAGCGTTCTCGTCTTCTACACTCAAGGAAAACAAAAATTCACCACTGATTCTTTTTTTATAGTTTTGCTCGAATTTTGTGAAATCAAAATGCATGTGTTTGAAATATGGTTAGGGGCTAGAGGTTAGGGTTAGGGGTTAGGTTGGCAGACACAAGCGTCGGCGTACCGCTCGTGGCGTCTCCTGTACACCTGCTCCCTGCCATCGGCCCTGAAGCACTGGAACCTCTTCTCGTCACTGAAAACCACCTGCGACCATCTCTGCAATGTCCAGCGGCGGTGTGCTGTGCATCACTGGACTGCCCCAACCCCAACCCCAACCCCAACCCCAACCCCAACCCTAACCCTAACCCTAACCCTAACCCTAACCCTAACCCTAACTCTAACCCTAACCCTAACCCTAACCCTAACCCTAACCCCTATTTGTAGCGATTCAAACACATACATTTGATTTCACAAAATTCGGGCAAAACTATACAAACAAATCAGTGGTGCATTTCTTTTTTCCTTGAGTGTAAAAACTAAAATTGGGTCGGCAGTGTTCGATAACTTTCAGGTCGTGGGAGGATGAGGTCTCAAGACGGCTTAGTGTGACTTAAGCTTTACTCGTCCATTTTCGTCAAAAATTACAGCAAAAGCAAATGGTGTTATACAACATTTAAAATAAAATCGTGTCTACCGTAGTTTGTAAAATATGTGATTGGTGTCATCTTTTTTAGGTGGTCCACACACTGTACTAGTGGCGGAGTATCTACTTGCAGTGTCGGCGTTCTGTAAGCTGGGATTCGCAATGCTTTTAGGTAAAAATAATCATCATACTACTTTTGTATTTCGGAATTAGTTGTGAATGAGTGTTGTTTGCTAGCACAATTAAATGGACCATTCTAGCCTTACTTTTATAGTTTGGTGTGATATCGAAGAGACTTGCTTGGAGCTCAGAACCAAATTCTGGTGTTTGTATTGACCTACCGTTTGTTTAAAGGTAGAATACACCGTGACCATTGGTAATTGCTTGAATTATCATTAATGGGTGGAATTGGGGGGGTTCTATTTTATAGTAAATATCGTTTCACTGACTTGTCCGAATTTTTACAGTCATTGATGCCAAGAAAAGCACGAAAAACAGCGTTTGTTTTCAACCGGCGTCAAGCAGTTATTATTATGTTATCTTTGTTTTGTCGCGATCGTCATCCGGCGATCGCGAAGTTTTCTCTTCAAAATTCTTTTTTTCGGAATAATTACAGGATATCTAGCGCAATCAATTTGCTGGATGCCTAGAATCATTATTTACTTTCAAATGAGTAAGATATTTCTTAATAATTCGGTAGTAAATATTTGTGATATCTGCAAATCGTGTATCCTACCTTTAAAAGGATGGTAAACCTTTTGTGACCCAGCCCTGCGAAATGAGTCGCAAGTCGCCATTTTTACTTTTGATTAATACGCCTTTTAACAGTGTCCTGCACAACAGAAATCATTGAAAACAGTCAACCTTTTCACCCAAATAACAACTGTACATTATAAGGTGTCAACCTGAGTGATACACCAAAATGAAGAGCAAATCATACTAGCATTTGTTCCTTGTTACATAGGTTTTTTTTCTAAACCTTGGCTTTGTCTTTGGCTTCGCCTCTAAATTCTGAATTTCGAACAAGCAAATACAAATGGAAGCAAATTGAAATATTCAAACTTTGGGGTTTATATCAACCGATTGCATGTTTCTGAAGCACAACGGGCACAAAAAATGTGGCTGGAGTTCGTGCAGTTGAGAGCCTAAAATCGCCTTCAGCCAAAGACGGAGACAAAGCCAGGGATTCGAAAAAGGCCGATAGACTCTGAGATAAATTAAGATTTGTCTTTCTTCCTTGCATTTATTTCTAGTCAATTACCGAGGCTCTCTAGGCTTTGGTCAGGCTAGTATCCTATCACTGCCAGGCAATGTGGGACGACAGGATGTGGACGATGTGCAGGTATTGATCACAGTTTAAAGGGATCGTATACGTTTGGTAATTGGAACCCACTGTTTGTTTCAATCCTATATAGTTATAGACATATACCATAAAACCAACCTGTAAAAATTTCATTTCAAAAGGTGGTAGCGATTTTGAGATATTGCCGAAAATCTGGAGCAGTTATGTCCACGCAGGAAGAATAATCTGCTTTGGAATACACAGTCTGAGAAACGTCACTGCAGTAACGCTTCTCAGATTCAAATTTTTGGGGATAAAAAGTGATATCTTTTTCCATAACAGCAGTACTTCGAAGTGAAAAGTTTCTAAAAATGCATTATACTATCCAAAGCTGCTGTACTTCTTACCAAGTAAGTTTTGATTGCCATTAATTTTTGGAGTAATTACCAAACGTATTCGATCCCTTTAACAGTAGACGAGTGGCAATATACCTCTGTCTTGAATACTGTATTGTTATTGGTCTAAAACGATCACATATAACAACTCATATCCCACCCCGCGTGTGATATCACACGGCTGCTTTTCTGTAAGCTGTATATATCATTGGTATCAAGCACGTTTCACCTACACACTATTGACGATAGTAAACTGTAGTGGAGCAGCTAACGAGCAGACAATCAGCTGCTGTTTTAAGCGTTTGTGTTGTAAAATAAATGTTGACTTGAACGTTTCGTATCTTCAGTCCTCATAAATGTCTGCTCATTTTCAAGACAGAGGTAAAACATTGAGCAGACGATAATTGTTGTAAATTCTAACATCATTATTTTGCAAACGCAAATTCAATAACTAGCCGTAGGCTCTGCCGCACCTGCATCCTAATTGACCATTTGCGTGTGGAATTTAAATAATATCTGGTACACTGACTTGTTCACACAGCTTGGCACAGTTTGACTTTAACCAGTTCGCGCCGGGATTATTTTAACATCGCCGAGCCGACAGGCGGGATTATTTTTAACGAAACTCGATCCGAAGCGTGTTCAGGCTGATAGTGCCGGGAAGCACACCCACGCATTTCCGGCCTTGCGCGCTGCTGACATACATTTCCGAACTTGAACTTGGCGTGTTTATGCGTCATCCGTTTTGAATTTGGGGGAATTTTTGCGTTTATATACGTCATCAGGCGCGAACTGGTTAAATTATCCAGACCAAATACACTGTTGCTATATCACGTGATTCGGGGCAAGCTCTTGCATAGTTACGTAAGAGACGCTCAGCACCAATACATTGTTCACAATGGTTGAGAATGGTACAAAGACACCAGACCATTCCAGAGCCGGGGGGTTGCTAGCGTAAGGCTTGTCCCGAATCACGTGATATAGAAACAGTGTCTTTGGTCTGGAGAATTTAAATGTAAACTGTGCCAAGCTGTGTGAACAAGTCAGTGTACCAGATATTATTCAAATTCCACACGCAAATGGTCAATTCCATTTGCCTTTAGCGCCTACTACGTAGACCGTAGCTCTAGACACTTGTTTCGGACACAGCCTCAGCTTTGCTTTGCATTTCCCAGGATGCTGTGCTGGCAGTAGTGCAAGCTGGGAAGGTTGATCCGGATAGAATCGTTCTTATGGGAGGATCACACGGGGGATTTCTTGTCACACATCTGATTGGCCAGTTTCCGGTAAGTACATTTGCATATTGGTCTCTGACTTGCAATTTTTGACAGTCTTGTGGATGTATACTAGGTTGTTTCACGGTGGATTTTTACTGTAATATATATATATATTATAGCATAATCACGCTTGGGTCGACCGTTCGCCGTAATTTTACTGCATTACGATGACCACCGTCGTTAGGACGACCGTTTGGTGGTCGTCCGAGCGCCCAACTACTGGAAAAAATTACATTTTTTTACATTTTATTGAATATGTCGATAGAGTGGGGTACATTATCCTATAGATTTTAAATTTCGTGGCAAAAGCTCTAGGTAAAAACGGGTTAGGTTACAATAAAAAACCTAAAATTTTGCGCGCGTCTCTACGGAGCGGTCGCGCTAATGCTTGTTTTTTGAGGTTATATATATATATTATAGCATAATCGCGCTTGGGTCGACCGTTCGCCGTAATTTTACGCCATTACGGTGACCACCGTCGTTAGGACGACCGTTTGGTGGTCGTCCGAGCGCCCAACTACTGGAAAAAACAACATTTTTTTACATTTTATCGAATATGTCGATAGAGTGGGGTACATTATCCTATAGATTTTAAATTTCGCGGCAAAAGCTCCAGGTAAAAACGGGTTAGGTTACAATAAAAAACGTAAAATTTTGCGCGTGTCGATGGTTTGTCATACTCAGTTATTTATACATAGAACGTTGTCGCGGGCGACTGTGGTCGCCGATAGCAGTGTGGGAATAAATGCGCTGGGTGACAGGAGTCGCCAATAGCATGCTAAGGGCTAATATGATGTGGTTTTGCGGGAAATTTTGTGTATATATAAGCCTTGTTTGGGTGTTTGTTGGGGTGTTTTGTTGTTTTTAGGGTTTCTTTTTTGTCTGTCTGTCTGTCTGTCTGGCTTTCGGTTTGTTTGGGGGTGTTGGGGTATTTGTTTTCCATGCTTGTTGTGTCCTGTGTGTTTGTGCTTGTGTGTCTGTTTGTTGGGTTTTTTTTCGGTTTTTTTGTGTTTTTTTTTTGGTGTTTCGTGCTAAATTGTACTATTGTAGTTGGAGAGCCTTTGGGCAATCCTTCAGGCCTGCATATGATGCAATTTAATGTAACTGAATTATTTAATTGTTACATATTTTATATTTTCCGAGGAATTATCTAATAAATAAAAATCAACATCCCTGACAAAGTTTATTAATATGTGACCCGCTCCAGGAAAAGGTGACATAAGTCGCAAAAACTAAAAATAGTCGTGTACATGATTAAAAAGTCCAGGATAACAACTTTTATTTTGTACATATATAGTACAGCTAGCTCTGTAGCCTCTCTGTTCCAGTGATATGACGTTTTTGCATATTAATAGTCCCATGGAATTTAAAATACACAACTGAGAAAACAAGCTTTGAAACACAACAAACCTAAGACGATACATTGGAACCATGCACCCTTAAAAGGTTTCATTTCACTTTATTTATCGAATTCCAGGTTTTTGTTAATTAAATCTGAAACTTTGGATATTAAAGATGTCATTTAAGACAAAAAATTTAAATAAGATTTTGACAAAAACATTTACCCTATTAACTTTAACAGGCCATTACTCATAAATGCATAGCGCGACTTATGTCACCTTTTCTGGGAGCAGGTCACATTATGGCTTCCGTGCACAAGTACCCCCTTAACCAGTTTGCGTTTGAGGAGGTGTATACACGCAATGGTTTTTTTCTGAATATTCAAAACAGATGGCAGACAATCTAGTCATGAGCTAGGCCGGAAATATCAGGTTGTGTTACCCACAGATGCTGGCCGTCTCTGTGAATGCTGTATATTCCGAGAAAACAATACCGTATTCTAAGATTTAAATTTCAATTCAAAATGTTGCTGAGTGAATAATTTGAACTGCGACTACAATCAACATTCGGGGAACGTTCTCATCTAGCCGATTGCAGCTAAAGTACGCACGCGTGTGTCATGCACTGAATCAACCAAATATTATTATACCTCATACATTTTCATTCAAGAGCCATATTCTCACTGTCCGCATCACGTGCCAGCCGATATTTTTAACTGTTTGCCAAGCGCGTATGCGAGTATTCGCGCACAGGGTGAATACGCATGCGTAGTAGACTAGCACACAGGTTACTCATGTGCTAGTCTACTAAGCATGCGCTTTACTTTTTTCTTCTTTTTTTTAATACGCAAATCACCTATCACAAGGCCAAAGGCCATTTAAAGGTAGTATACACCATTGGTAATTGCTTGATTTATCATGAATGAGTAGATTTGGGGGGTTGTATTTTATAGGCCGTGTTACGTCCCCGTTTTTCGTGTTGCCTGGTGGTACCTGACGGGGAACAGAATGAAAAATTCCTTACATATAAATTAAACCACTGCGAATTCAAAAATCCATGTTGTCGGAGCAAGGGAATGGAACAAAGGGGTGAAATTAGGCCTCGAAAGACCCGATTTTGGTCCTTAAATCGATGACGTCGCAACGGTCACAGTATGGACAGCCATTTCGACAAAAAAGAAAAGAAAAGTGACATGGAATTTATTTAGGCTAATAATAGTAGCCCCAACCCCCACTTACATTTCACAAATTGATATACATTTCGAAATCATTAGGGTGAAAAGGGTACATCTTAGAAAGAAATTTAAACTAAAAAAAAGTATGTCCCCCATCCCATTATTTACGATCGATTTATAAAAGATGCGGCTTTCCATACAAAAGTGTGTCGATCCTGTCGATAGGTGGCGCACTATATGTAAACAAATGGCGGTCCCCCGTTTTGCATGCAGAGCATCACCATTCACAAGCTTTTGCCGATAGCGCAGCTTCAGAAACCCTGCATTTTTGTGTGTAAAGAAGTAACTTAGTACCTGGAGAGTTAAGAAAAAAGACAAGTGTAAATAACATGAAATTGGTGTATGAAAATCAATGCCACGACGCGACCAGCGCGGCGAATGCGAATACAACCGATTTTGTACTAGTCGAAGTTGTGTCGGTGTGTCGCATTTTTTTCCCACACGGCAGTTGCCATGGTCTGCAACGAAAAGGACTTATTTGGAAAGTGAAGAAACAAGGAATAGAGGTAGGCCTATAGTATTATATTAACAAATCCAGATTTGTCGTATTTAGTTTTGTTTTTCTTTGATTTTGAAATCGGTTCCCGATTTTGCAAGACGCCAGCTAGAGAACACACACGGCATCATCAACAACACAAATGCATCAGCACATAGTTATTAGTAATACTTCCAATAACCACAGAAGAATCCACCCAAAACTGTCAACCACCAAAGATGGAAATGCCATTTTATTGCAAAGTATGGGGGAAGGCCGCTAGGCAGGGGTGTTACTCCTTCTAGTCTACTTGCCTTATGTTATAGTAGTAGCACTATATCGTAATATTTTTTGCCATTGGTAATTTTTATTGATATTTTTAGGCAGCAACGTAGTGGCTATCGTTTTACAGGCAAATTAAATTGCACTCAGAAATTATCTTCTGATTAAAATATCTTTCTAGAATGGACAAACAGTTTTTTGTTTTTATTTATTTATTACAGCATATCTTCTGGATCATTAGATGGACATTTCAATCTGGAATTGTAGAGTAGCTCTTCGGTGCAGTACTTGACTTTACTGACAGCACCAATTTCATTTACCAGATGACACAGGAATCGACCCTATTTCAACAATTATATGTAGCTGTAAATAAACTGAATGTTAGTACGTGCGGGTTAGGTCATTCATGTGATGTTTTGTACAAGTCAATGTACTGGTCAGTTTACTCCAACTGCTACGCAACATTATGATAGAATTGTTCACTTGAGGATAAAAGCATTAATGTTGGCACACATTCAGAGTGTAAAGAAAGATATTTGGCTCTCCGCTCTCGGGCTATAGGAAGAATAAAGGAAGAATAACATGCAATGGTAGCCATTTTGAAATTCTTAAAAATGCCTGTTATATTTTTTCAAGGGACATTTATATTCTAAAGACATATTTTGATTGTGTAACAAATTCCATACTTTTATCATGTTTACCATGTTTGTTTCACCAATCTGCCTGACTAAACAGCAAGACTCCGATTTATGCCAGTAGACAGTATAGTAAAGTCCTGAATTGTTTTGGCATGCTGTATATTATTGCTACTACCGACCACCTGTAAGAAGTACAATTGCCAATAAAGTATCCCATGTACAGCATAAATGTCAACCGAAAAAAGTGATTGATTATTGGTAAACTGAAATAACCTATAGCCTCTTTTACAGGCTTCATATGAAGATCATGACCAACTATAGGGTTCAAAGAAGTGTCCATTACACCAGACTATATTGAATGCAAAAATAAGTTACATGAAGATTTTTGGAAAAGCCAACTGTCATTTTTACATTTAGGCCGGATTACATCCATTTAGAACTCGTGTTGGGGGAAATTCAGTCTTTCTGCGCGGCGCGAACTGCTAATTTTCGCGAACTGCTAATCTGCGCGAACTGCTAATCTGCGCGAACCGTCCATTGCGTGCGCTGCATGCTGTGATCATGGGGAGGTACAGGTAGGCCCGAATCGGATCGCGCTGCATTCGCTGTCGGTTGATCGTGCCTCAATTGGTTGATCGTGTCACCACCAGTCGATTGCCTTCTATTTAGCTATTCCATTAGTTCCAATGCACGAGTAATTGGGGGGTTGTTCTGCAAAAGAGAAGTAAAAACTGAGAAATAGGCTGACGGTACTTGTGCAAATGCATTTTTGATAGCGCAGATTTAGAGACTGCGCCCAAAATTCAGATTTTGGACCCCAACAAGTAGGTTATGTTCCAATCCCTGCAACCGACAACATTGATTTTCGGATTCAGGACATCAAACTGAGTAGAATCACACAATGTTTTTTTGTTCCCAAACTGGTACCACGGAATTTTTTTCTGAGCATATTTTTGGGTCACGTAACACGGCCTATTATAGTAAATATCGTTTAACTGACCTGTTCAAAGTTTTACAATCATGGATGTCAAGAAAAGCAAGAAAAACAGCGTTTGTTTTCAACCGGCGTCGATTATTGGTGTTTGTGTTTATTGGTGTTTATTCGCGATCGCCGTCCGGCGATTTTTTTTTATAAAAATCAATTTTTCAGCATAATTACAGGATATCTAGCGCAATCATTTTGCTGGATGCCTAGAATCATTATTTACATTCAAATGAGTAAGATATTTCCTAATAATTTTGTAGTAAATATTTTCCATATCTGCAAATGGTGTATACTACCTTTAAGGTGTGGACTAAAGGAAAGTGTGGACGAACCAGCCCCTCAAACTGAAACAAAACAATCTTATCTCTCAACAGTATGAATAGAGTTAGGGTTAGGGTAACTAGTCCATTGCCAGGCAATAATTAATAATGCCTCTACCTATATTAGGTGTAGAAGTGTCACAACCCATGCTGGGCTCGAACCCCAACCAGCAAAACTAACCACAGATCACTGAGACAACCATAGGCCACAAAACTTTAACAAAATTCATGTGCAATAGTGGGACTAGCACACAATTGCAGTACGCGCTAAGCAAGCGAAGATCGCGCAAGCTACACATGAAAATATGGCAACAGACGAAATAAACAACTGAATATGTACGAGGTATAGTAAAACTATATTTATAACATGGTTTATTTCAGGTGGGTGGTCGATATTACCTGCCCTTGGTATTGGAAGTTGAAAGACTACTTTGTCAACTTCCAAACTATCGACTACCCACTCTCAACCCATGTTATATTTGTATAATACATGCTGCACCCACATGCGTGTGTGGCGTGCCAACGCTTACGCATACTATGAACCAACTAGTAACAGACATTTGTAGAAATGCATCTCCAAGACGCATCATTGATGCCCATGCATGTGTCCTTATATTCAATGGGTTTCTGGATAGTAACTCATTTGGGGTTAATTAGGGATGGTAATTGGGGTAATTAGGAAAGAAAATATTTCAAAATATCAATATCTGTTTGCCTATGGGAATTGTTATTTCTTTCTTTTTATAGGACTTCTACAAAGCTTGCGTTGCAAGAAACCCGGTTGTAAACATTGCATGTGAGTTTATGTATTCTATAATCCGTGTCGGATATTTTTTTTAAATAATTTTAATAATTGTAGTGTAAATGCATTGGTCTTCAAATTTTTTAGAAATGTGTTTTTTCTCCATTATATTGAAAACGTCTTTGTACAGAAATGAAGAATACAAATTGTAGTGCTTCATTATATGCTATGGTAAGAGAATGTCAAATCCCTTTATTAAACCTACTTTAGGGATCAAAACAACTTTTGCAATCGATCAGATCTGAAAATAAAGATATCAAATAAACCAAAAAGCCTTAAACAGCCCTGTATGGAAAACTGTATTTTGCGACATCAGGCTCATTTTGGAGGATTTGGATTTGGGAAGTTGTGTTTTACCGTAAATATCGTAACTATATTATTTTATAGTAAACAACTGACCTGTCTGGAGTTTTACAATTATGAATGTCAAGAAAAAAAAGCAATAAAACGGCGTACGTTTTAAACAGGCATCCGACCGAATTTCTGGGTTGTTTTTTTGTCAGGCGATCGTAATTTATTCGAAACAATTACAGGATATCCAGTACAATCATTTTATGCAAATGGTGTATCCTACCTAAAACCAGTTGGCGTCAGATGATGTGTATACACACAAAAAAATTCCAGAATTCAATAAACACGTCATGAACAAGGCTGGAAATACGTATCAAATATCTATCTCGCAGTTTGCGAGGCCAGAAAAATCGAGGTTTTCTACCCACAGATGCTGGCCTGAACCCGTCTCAGATTGAGATTTGTAAAACACAATCCCATGCATGGGTCCAGTCAATGACGTTCAAACTAATCTTGGCACGAACTAGTTAAATAAAAAAATTAAAATCTATTTTTTTCATAATTACAATTGATGGTGCTCTATTGATTTCCCACAGCTATGCTAGGAACCACAGACATTCCTGATTGGTAAGTGTGAAAGAAAATACAATTCTAAGCATTGTGCAAAAAGATGTTTGTAATTGAATGCCAAACACGGGCTTTTGAGCAGACCCAGGTGAAAAAAATAGGAGAAAAGTAGGAATCAAAATTTTCTAAAAAGTAGGATCAAAGTTTTCTAAAAAGTAGGATCAAAATGTTAAATAAAGCAGGACAAGTAGGACTTTGAAGGACAAAATCACGATTATTCATCCCCCATAGACTGTGTACACACAATACCTTGTGGAGACAACCCATAGAATTGCCTTGTCGAGACAAGCACATATCCAACTAATTTATTTAACACACAAATAAACCACAAGGGAAACGGACTATTTAAGGTAAATTTGCATCTTACTTTCAAAGTGAAAAAAGAAATTGGCAAGGCAGGACTCAAACCAGCGACTCCAGAATACCGGACCGGCGCTCTACCAACTGAGCTATCTTGCCCTATGTTGGCAGTCTCCCAAATTGTTAGTATCTTTGTTCGAGGGTGCTAGTCAGAAGTCGTAAACACCAGAATGCCGTGTGGCCAGGGATCACGCCCGATTTTACGATACAACTTGGGAAGTGACATTGTTGGGATCACTCAATGATGAGGATACGACTTGTTATCTTATACACACATAAACCACAAGGGAAAACTGACTAGTTAAATTTACTTGATCCCTGGCCACACGGCATTCTGGTTTTTATGACTTCTGACTAGCGCATTCGAACAAGGATACTGACAATTTGGGAGACCGCAAACATAGGGCAAGATAGCTCAGTTGGTAGAGCGCCGGCCCGGTTCAAGTCCCGCCTTGCCAATTTTTTTGTTCACTTTGAAATTAATGCAAATTTACCTAGTCAGTTTCCCTTGTGGTGTTAAATAAATTAGTTGCTTGTCTCGACAAGGCAATTCTATGGGTTGTCTCCACAAGGTATTGTGTGTACATAGTCTATGAAGATGGATAATCGTGATTTATTTAATATAATTAATTTATTTAATATAAGTTTGAAATAGATTGATGAACAATTCATGTAAGATGAGTTTGATCTCTGAATGCTGCCATTCGACATCATCTAAATAGACGAATTGTATCTGTAGTGATAAATATTATCAAACCAGGGTTTAAAAAGGGTAACCAAATGTTGAAATTGAGTGATATGAATGACTAATTGGTTTGGTAAAAGCAGGTGATTTTGTTTTCTTGTACGAAATTGAATGTGAGAGTTAGTAAATTTGAAATGAAAAATGTTAAAAAATTACTGGGAAAACCCGTAGTACTTATAAAATGCACGTCTTTTATTGTATTTCTAGGAACTACTGTGAAGCTGGTTTGGGACCCTTTGAATTTGACAAGTTGCCATCTCCCGATATTTACCAAGCCATGCTGAGTAAATCGCCCATTGTTCATGTCAACAAGGTGCGTGACAGAATCAAAGAAAATAAGTTAAGAGGGCCTAATATTTGTATCGTAACCAGTTCGCGCCGGGATTATTTTAACATCACCGAGTCGAAGCGCGGGATTATTTTAAACAAAATTCGATCTGAGGCGGGTTCAGGCCGATGGTATCGGGAAGCACACCCATAACATTTCCGGCCTTGCTCGCTGCTGACAGACATTTCTGGCCTTGCTCGTGACGTGTTTATGCGTCATCCGTTTTGAATCTCGGGGACAAACTTTGCGTGTACATGTATATACGTCCTCCGGCGCGAACTGGTTAGAATACGTCACTGTGTTATGGCCAACAGCGAACAGCTCCGAATGTCGTTTGCCATTTTTGCTAACGTTGGCTACATAACTGGCGCACATTGTGTTCCAATCACACATTATCCAATGTTGGCAACATTTGCGTTAGTGGAATGCACCCCAGCATCACAGTATTAAAAGAGTGTGATTTCTGGTGATATAGGTGAAGACACCTACCATGATAATGATTGGCGATGTGGATCTACGAGTGCCTCCGAAACAGGGGCAGGAATACTACAGGGCTCTCAAGGCACACGGTGTCACCACAAAGTAAGTACGGATGAATGCAATGTGTAGTCAGGGGGCCAGACTGCTGGGAATACTAAATCAACTTAGGTGTATTCAGAATACTTGGCTAAAACCTGTAACAGGGCATGTAAATATTGCCAGTCTACGTTCAGGTTTTATGTGGAAATTGGTACCAAACGATGAATACGTCATCTTCCGAAATTGATGAAAAATATTTGCAACTCCTTAAGGTGTTTGAGACAAGCATGAAATTAAAACTTACTTTTTTTTGGCTAAGCGATGACTTTTCAAATAAATATGGTGGTCATCTGAAGATGATCACCAGGCCCTCAATGTAGTCCTTTGGCTATCGCCATCTTGACAAATTCCTCTACTCTAAAATAGAGCACTTAAGGCCCACATTTCACAGTAACACAAGCTGGCAGTCCTGTGAACAATTAGGTTCTGACATGGCTCAAAAAATGCTTGAATAACAACATTTGAGGGAACGCAAATCTTGATTTGGCCCGCATAGTCTTTGGCCCTCAGTGTAGTCCTTTGGCCATCGCCATCTTGACAAATTCCTCCACTTTATTGCAAATCAGAGCACTTTTAAGGCCCAAATTTCACAGTAACACAAGCTGGCAGTCCTGTAAACAATTGCGCGCCGGAATAACATTTGAGGGCACCCAAATTGTGATTTGGCCTGCATAGTCTGCACCCTTTACACATCTTCATTTACCGCCATTGTGTGATAACCAAACAGACCCCGGACAATTAGCAACTGTAAGCAAGTCTAACGTAATGCTTATCACCCGACTACTGATTTGTTTTGGTTGTGGTTGTCTGGGTACCCAAGTACCCATATTTTGTTCAATCAGGTACCAGGTTCGATCATGTACTACCTGTAAATGCAGAGGGCTTCCTGTCAAATAACAAATCAACCAATTAACTGCTTGACGCTGTGCAGGGAGCAGCTATGGCTTGCTGCCCACTAAACCTGTTGTCAGCTGTGCTATGCTGTGAAAACACGGCCTGTGTCACAGTTGCACACTTGGGGTTCATTGTGCAGTGCAGCTGCTAGACAAAGGCTGCTGTGCAGTCATGCATGTTATCTGATGAGTGAGGAATTAATACTGGCGTCAAGAGGTTAATGTTTCATTAATCAGCCAATTCTCTCTCTTCCTTTTACAATTACAGAATGCTGGTTTACGCTGGAAACTGTCACGGTCTGGCTAAAGTGGATGCAGAGGCAGACTGCTTCATGAATATGTATAAGTGGTTCACCTCGTTTATATAAAGATGTTCTACAATCAGAAATTAACTTTTATACCATTGTTTTGTGTGCGGACGTTAGAAAATAATGAAAACAAGTAAATAGCTGTTTCTAACTATGCACAATTGTGTAGAATTAGATTTTTGTGTCGCCTAAACCATGGAGCAATAAACTGCCTAAACCAAGTCTAATTAGTTCTGTATGTCTGTATGACAGATTGACCATATTAATGTATATGTATGTTTAGGTAGGATACACCATTGGTAATTGCTTGAATTATCAAGAATGGGTGGATTTGGGGGAGTTGTATTTTATAGTAAATATCATTTAACTGACCTGTCCGAAGTTTTACAACCATGGATGGCCGGGAAAAGCACAAAAACAGTGTTTGTTTTTAACTGAGGTCGAGCAGTTATTCTTATGTTATCTTTGTTTTTCCGCGATCGCCGTCCGGCAATCGCGAATTTTTCTTTATAAAATTCTATTTTTTTTTACAGGATATCTAGTAATCTTGCGCAATAATTTTGCTGGATGCCTAGAAACATTATTTACTTTCAAATGAGTAAGATATTTGCTAATAATTCGGTAGTGAATATTGTCGATATCTGCAAATTTGCTCATTTGTAATTGCTTGAATTATCAGGAATGGGTTTTCCAACCATGTCCAGTATATTTAGCAGTTATTCAGGGTAAAGTATCTAGGGCATGGAGATTCCCCATGTCTAGAGTGGGTCTAATTTTATTTTATTTATTCAAGTTTCTTGTTAATACACTGCGAATAATGTAGCTATAAACATGTAAGAAGAGAGTTTCATGGTTTTCAGACTTTGAAATTGGTTCCTGCCCTCGAATGAATAAATTCAAACTAATGAAAATTGCGTTCAGAGAAAAATATTACTTTATGCCAAGACGTCAAGCGTTCGTCGTTATCGTCTGTCGTTATCCGTCCAGAAATACACGCCATCCCCTTTCCCAAATCCGCGCCCATCCCCGATCTTCTGGCCGAGACCGATCTCGTCTGAAGTGCGCCCTCTGACGGACGATTAGTGAAGTTCCTGCGGGTATTTAAGTATTTAGTAACCCTAAACTTATTAGCCATATATTGAGCCAATCTGTGAAAAAAAATTAAAAGAAGCTAATTTCAACTGATTTTGGTGGGTATGGGTATGGACAACTACCAAAAAAAAGGAAGGAGGGATAGGGGTTGGGGAACTTTTTTTATTAGAGGTCAAAGGTCATTGACCCCTGCCTAAATCTCTAAAAATTATATTTCAGCAACAAAATATGGTATATAGATGATCTTGGTGTCAAAATGCACAGAATTACAAAAGAAGATGACATCAAATAATTATTGACCCTTGGGACCAAATCCTGACCTCCGAAAATGAGGTCAAAGGTCAAAAAAATATTTTATTACTAAAATGTCATATTTATAACAGGAAAATTATCATTAAATAAAAATGAGCACAAACAAATCGAAGAGACTAATTTTAACTTACGTGGCGGGTATGGGAGTTATTATTTATTCTAGGAGCAGAGGTCAAAGGTCATTGACCCTGGACTAAAACACTATAAATTGTATCTCGGCAACAACATATGTACTTGTATGATCTTGGTGTCAAAATGGTCATAATTACACTGGAAGTAGAAAAATGTAAATTCTTGTGATATAAATGTAGGATACGAATTGACCGCCACATATGACCTTAAAGGTCAAAGGTCATTATTCGAAGCCCCATATTGAATCCACAAAGCACCACCCTAGAGATATACGTATAACATAAAACAACATGAATTATGTCTTTGTTTAAGAAGTGATTACTCATAACACCTAGTTAGCCTACATGTACCCTGACTAGTTACCCCAGTGAAGTGAGATGTCCCAAAAGTTTCCTATTAATAAGAAGAGGAGTTTGGTGCATCTTGCAGAGAGTCTTGTATACAGCAGAGAGATTCAGCACACCCTAAGTCGGTATTTGGCGGCTTAATCAAGGGCGAAGTGACTGGAACAACCATGTACCCATTTAAAAGACTTTGAGGAGAGGGTTGAATTATTTAAGGACCAACTTAAAAAGCGCGGATACACAAACGAAGAACTAGCCCTTCCTCAGAGGGGCGAGCCTTCCGCGGACTCTAAGCGTGAAAAAAAACCAAAAAAAAACCCACACACCACAATACCCCACTGGTGTTCGTCCTACCATACTACCCACGAGTCGCGCACCCAGCTCTCAAACGGGCCCTCCTCAAACACTGGCACTGGATTAGTGAAAACGAATACCTAAATACATGTAGGCTCTTTGATACCCAACCCTTGGCATACAAACGGCACAAAAACATAAAATATGAACTTGTTCGATCTAGGACTAAAGCATCTTCACAATCCAACCAAGAAGAAAACAACCTGGATGAGGAGAATGTGCAAATCCTATTGGAACTATTGGAAGAACAAAACAATGATCAAAGAAATGGCTCTCAAGACTAAAACAAAATAAATAAGTCAAGATGCCTTCCTTTCGATCAATACCCCCCAAAAGCCGGTATTTGTCCTTAAAAACAAGGAAAAAGAAAAGTAAACTGAAAGAATGGTGACCGATGAAGTGCATAATATAGCACAAAAAAACATGCCCTGCTCCCCTTCCAAAAAAGGAGAGAAAAGGGCATATTATTACCGGTAATAATCAATCACTGAGTGAACTAAAAACAAAGGACCACTGTTGCAATACACAAACCACAAACCAAAAAAAAGTTAAGAATTACGCTCCGGGGAGGCCAGTCAAACAACCACTCTCTGGCATACCGGGCATACCCACTAGATAACGTACAATTACAGATTTAACTCTGCCAGTTACAAATACAATCCATATGATACTTGTCAGCAGAACCGCGTCTCAAGAAAATAACGAAAAACACGGAGGGGTTCTCTTGAAACTTGTACACGTAACCCCCCCCCCCCCCCCCCCTCCTCATACCGACTGCAATCTCGCAGAAAAATGTGGCCAGAACTGACTTCCCAGAAGCGTATATCACTAAGAAAAAACTTACATTAAGAATTACGCTCTGGACAATATAGTTACGCAACCACACTGCTGGCATACCAGCAAATCATAAATATTCAGATTTATCTCTGCAGACCAGCAACAAACATACAATCCTATGATACTTCACGCAGCAGAACTGTTGCAGCATCTCCAAAACAATAATGAAAACGATGAGAAATAGTTCTGACTTGTGACAACTTAACACCCTCCCCTTCCCATAGTAGAATGAGTTCTGATTCACTGCAGCTAACTCTGGGATTGATCAAACAAACAACAACAAATAAACTGATTATTCCTTGAAGTATGCCTGCATAAACCGGTTTCCCTGTGCTATTTTCTTGCAAAAGCACTTCATCTTTAACTAAAAAACCTAATAGTCTCACAGAAAAAGAAAACAATTCCACATAACCCAGCGTTAGACGTCCTTCAATTTAATGTCCTTCCCATGTGACCGAGAATCGTTTTAATAATAAAAAAAACGTAGGCTGAATGTATGATTACGCTCCTTCCCAATAAACACCAAACATGATTATAAATGCACATATACTTTACATACACAAACTATTTGACACTAATGAACTTTAATCCCCCCCCCCCTGCCCAATTGCTCATTTTGACCTTTAACCTCGTATTTTGGTGGTGAAGAATCCATTTCATATTGTGTTTGTCTCCTAGTATAATTATGTGCATTTAGACACCAAGATCATCTAGGCCTATGAAAAACATACTGCTGCTGAGATACAATTTATAATGTTTTAGTGCAGGGTCAAAGACCTTTGACCCTCAGAAAGGGAATTTCCCCCTCCTTCTTTGCTCTTGGAATAAATAATAACCCCCATACCCGCCACAATAAGTTGAAATTAGCCTCTTAGATTTGTTTTTGTTCATGGTAATTTTCCTGTTATTTTACTAATATGACATTTTAGTAATACGTCTATTTTTGACCTTTGACCTCTTTTCTAAGGGTCAGTAGTTATTCTATGTCATCTTCTTTTATAATCCTGTGCATTTTGACACCAAGATCATCTATATACCATATTTTGTTGCTATAAATATGACATTTTAGTAATAAAATTGTTTTGTGACCTTTGACCTCATTTTCGGAGGTCAGGATTTGGTCCCAAGGGTCAACAATTATTTGATGTCATCTTCTATTGTAATTCTGTGCATTTTGACACCAAGATCATCTATATACCATAAAGATTTTTTTTCACAGATGAACCTTAAGTTAGGGATACTAATTGTACTGTGGCCGTACATCGTCATTCTCTGAACGGGCACCCCCCTCGCCCGTTACAATATTCGAAATAAACCACCATATTATCACTCATTAAAATATACGGACTAAACCCAACAGTTCTAAAATTGTATTCCACAATTTGGCCTCTCTTACAAAACATGTTTTAAACTTTATTGAGGTTAACATTATTCAACTGAAGTTTACCATGAATCTTCGCCCTAGTAATGTAAGAATGAATAATATGTTCAAATAGAGCAAAATAAGCGGGAGGAAGCTTATTTGTATACACTAAGATAGCAGTATGATAATCTCTGGTTTTTCCTACAGTCGCACCCAGCCTAATTTATCTAGTAGATCATCAACATAAGTTATAAATGGAGAAAAACAAATTGCTCTGGCATTTGGTATGTAATGTCTGGAGTTTATTTTGTAGTACGAGACCTACATTTTACCCCAAACCACACATCACAATAATCAAAATGGGGCCGAGTAATAAAGTGCTTTCCTTAAATTAAACTTAAAACAAATCCAATGGGATAAAATACAAATCCGTCCATGTTTAGTGTGATTTCTTCGTGGACCGACAATAAATCAGGCGACTATGTGTTGGTCGCCAAAGCAACCCCAGAATAAAAACAAGTAATTTTCAGGGGGTTGAAAACGTGCAACGAAATAAAACACATAGACCCTAAATGCGATTCGTTTTTGGGTAAAAAAACAAACAGAAGATGCACGTTGAGTGAAAGGTCGGTTTGGTTGGAGACAAAGAACAGATGCGAACTCAAAGTGTTCTCTTTTATACGTGCATTATCACGATACGTATCAATGCATTTTACGAGCGCGACCTTCTTTTTTATAGGTCAGCACAATAGGACATTATTGATTCGGGCAATAAAACGCACTCAGTGAAAATTATACAAATTATTACAAAAACTGTTCAATCAAAGACTGCTCAAATACCGACCCAAAACAAACAAAAAGAAGACATAACTGCCCCACATAATTATTGGCTTGGTTAAATTTACATTTGTGATGTATTAGTTCACTTCCACTGACTCACCAATGGTTAAGTATTTCGAACCACTTAGGTGTGTTTGCTCGCTATTTTCCGTTTGAGTCTAATGTTCGTCAAGTCTTTGTTTAATATACTCCTAGTAGTATATACTCCTAGTAGTTTTTTTGTAAGTTTTTTGTTTGGGGGGGGGGGGGGGGGGGGGCTGGGGGTTGAGGCTACTCTGAAAGTTTTATGTATTGGGCGTTGCTCATTTAATGTCAGCTCGTTTATTAATACTTTAGTCCCTGAACAATGAACGCATCTTGTGCCGGCGTTTTGATACTTCGTCTCAGCGAACAAGCTGTTGCGTCATCATTATGAACGAGCAGAGACAACGAGGCAATAACTGAAAGAAGAACACTGGTATCTCATACTAACATCGGACTCTTTTTTTTCCTATTACTGGTTAAATGTTCTCACGTGACCGCGGTCACTCTTCTAATTATCTCCACTTAAGCATGCGCAATACTACCAATGAGCCAGCATTTCATACATGTAGTCTGAAATTCACGCCACATCAATCGATAGGTTTTACATAACTCAGCATATTTAATTTGCTTAGGTGGCCTTTATGCGGTAAGATAAGTCCAGTGTACAAGTATATAACCATGAAATTATACATACTGTCGATATCACACAAGCCATTATAGCAATGGTCTCTTTACATAATTTGGACAAGTACTTGTTGATATTTACGCAAATTGCAGTCACCGTCGTCTTTAGCAAATTTTCGATTTGGGACGGGAGACAAAGAGGACGGTAAGTCGAGCGGTAAAATCGATCGGCGTATGCGCGAAAACGAAAGTGTCTCCGTCCTGTTGAGTTTGGGAACGGGTTCTCGGGTGAAATAACGTCCGGTCTGTAAGCACGACGGAGTGGTATATTTTGGGTCCTTATATCATCAGTTGTTTTTTAAGACCTAGCACTAGCAGGGACATAAAAAAGCAGTTTCAGGATCCTCAAAAGCTATATTGATATGAATTTACATGTTTCAAAAAATAAATGTTAAAAAACATCTATTTTGATACCATTTCGGGGGCCAAAACAATTAAAAATCAATACTGGAAATCAGAATTACTCGGTGCATTGATGTCATACAGATATACATGAACTCTTTATCGTCTGAAATGTCGCAGATATATGCACTGACAAGGCGTCTTATTAACTCTGTGCAGATTCGCCAATTTCGTTCGATTGAGGGCGTTTGCAGCGCACTGTCACGTGATACGCCACCGTGCGTGGCGTCACTGGCCACAAAAATCGAAACAGCTTACAAATCAGGACGGGAGCGTGTGTGCGAGGACCGTCACGTGCGGTTGACTCTCGTCCTGTATGCTCTACCGTCCTGTATCGAAAGCTCGTTAATATTCCATCGCGGAACGGCTAACTGAATAGTTTCCATGTCAACGAAAGCTCTTGCTCAATGTGGAGTGTTGATCTTGTTCGTTCGTTGGTTAAAAATTAACTACGTGTCTATACTCGTCGTGTCACTGACTGAACGTTTACACCATCAATTAATTGTGACCCACTCCACAGTAATGGGTATTAGGCCTATGTCACAAAATAGTGAAATTGAGTTATATACATGGTTGGAAAGCCCAAAGCGTAAGCTTCTAGTTCTAGTTGGTATATAATAGAGCTCCATAGCTACTCCTGTTCTGGAGATATGACATGTTTGCTTTTGATTTCTTCCTTGGAGTTCAAATTACACAACTGAGAAAACAGGCTTTGAAAAAGCCGGCTTTGTTGTAGAACAACAGAACGATGAACACAAAATGAGCGTGTTTTCCACTTTAATCATCAAAATCAACATTTCTTAAAATGAAACCTGAAAATATTGGTGTTAAAGATGTCATTAATGGCAAAAAATGTAAATCACATTTTGATAAAATGTTTATCCTCTCAACGTTGTGTAGCCCATTACATGATAGTGCACAGCGCGACTTAATACCCTTTATTGCAGACCCGGTCACAATTACAGTAGTGCAACGATTCCGTGGAAGCCGGAAATGTGATTGGTTGTTAGGTCGTGGGAGTGTACTAAATTAAAATGAGTAAGCACTAGCTATATTGTTGTGGATGATGCCACACGAATTTACCAACCTCTTTAGTGGTAATATTTCCCCCCATGAAATTGATACAACACTTTTATTAGTCTAGTAAATTGGTGCACAACATGATTGAGTAGTTCACTTGATGATAAAAGCATGAATTTTAGCAAACAGTCGGGGTATGTCATGAGAAAAAAATATTTTGCTATGGGGCCATCGCAGATTTGACCTTTACATTTTTTTGAAAATTGCTTGTTATTCTGCCTGTATTTGTCTTCAAATTGTTGACAAATCTACGATGGCCCTCTAGCCAAATATCTTTATCATGACATGCTATGAACGTGTTTAAAATAATACCATTCTACACCATTCTGCCTGACTATCTTGCTGATCAGACAAACTAACGATAATTAACGATCCGATTATCGCTGTAGGCATATTTACAAAATGTACCATCAAGTTTGTTCGCGTTGATCTTTCACAAAATTAATGACCTCCGAAATCACAGTCTGGTTTCGATGTTTATGTCGTCAATGGGCAAAGTGTTATTCTGCTTTGCATGCTCCAGTTATTGCAGTGGCAGATGTCGTTTGCCTGGCTCGGCCTTTGCATTCAAACGCCTCTCTGAGCGCAGAACGGCACGCCGGGTTTACAGCACCGTATATCAACGGATTAATTATTGCATTGATGTACTGGGGTACAATGGATATCCATCTACTTCCTGATCCTAACGCAACCTTAAAGGGTTCACGAATCTCAGCTAGTAAACAGATCCACTGGGACAGACTGAAGATGCGATATGGGGTCTGGCATAAGAAGAACACTGTGCCGTTAGCGATCAGCATTTTCGCTATTCGATTTCTTATAAGAGTTGCATTATAATTACTGTAATACTGTAATATTTGTGTTCGGGCTGCGTTTGTTGAACTTTTGTAAGATTCTTACATACATGAAAATGTTGGCCACCATTGCGATAATCCAAGGAATATTTAGCAGGGGCGGAATGATGTAGTCTACCCAAGGCGACACAGGACCACATTTTGCATAGCTGGATGGGTAGTCCAGAAACGCATCCACATCGGGCCACTGGAGGCAAAGTACGTTGAGAACGAGAAAACGCGGAGATGTTGGAACGGAAAACAGTAACCCCGCCAGCCAGCAGCTAGTGCAATCATTCTAATTGTGCGTCTTTGTCCGCCGATAGTGAGATGTTTAATAGGATGGCACAGAGCGAGGTATCTCTCGAAAGATACCATGGTAACTAAAGCAATGGACGCAAAGTAGCCGATATTTTCCACAGTGGCAAAGATGCAACACTGGGCAACATTGGTAAAGGGATCGTGAAATGCCACGACGGATGCAGTGTATCTCCATATGTCGTATACGGACCCCAAACTCAAGTAGAGAAGATCAGCAAGTGACAAGTGTGCCAGGTACATGTTGGTATCTGATCTCAGTTTGGGTACGCGGAAAACGACAAACAGGAATGTCAAGTTGGTGATGATACCAAGGCACCAGAGGGTGGGTATGACGATGGTCGTAACATAGACATCCAAGGGAGTATATAGCCACGAAGAAACTGCCTCCTGACTGATGTTGAGGGTATCCTGTTCACTACACTCACCCGATGTTATACCTGCTCCCATATTGGCTATACATGTAGTTTATGCAGACAGTTTCTAGAAGAATCAACAGTCTATCATATCAATAATCCAGCACATCAGAATAGATCGTGGCACAGAAACATCTGTCGGATCTTCTAATGTTGATATTATTAGAATTCCTAAATCTCTACACAAGTTGCATGCCGTTTGGTTGAAGTCGGTGAACGAATGAGAACTCGTTGTTCTCGTGCGCTTTTTTATATACATGCGGGCGACCTGCTTTTGCCGAGGACAAATGAAATGGCTAAAACGTACGTTCCTGACACGTACGGTAGACTTGTGGACAAGTCGTTAATGTTTGTCGCCGCCGGTGATAGTCGAGTTGAGGTGCATATGTTCGAGTCGCTGTGCATAATACGCTATAGCGCGCTCTCCTGCACCCTGATCGAAGACTACTCTCGCGAGATCACTGCTCTCGCGCGCGCGAGGCTGCTGGCTCCTCACTACTTCCCCATTAACCGAAGCCGTGCGGGGAGCAGTCGCCTCGCGGGGGCCAGGGCAATCCCGCGAGAACATCGCCCGTGTCGCGAGGATTCGCGGACAGAGTTTGAACGCTATCACCGCGACAAACATTTAACCACTTGTCCACAAGTCTAAAGACATGGTGGAATATTTTATTCAAAAAAGTGTTCCTTCAAATAACTTAGTGTGTTTGGTTGCTATTTTTGGGCTCGTCACATGGGACGTTTAGCCAGTAATACAAATTGGTAAATGATTGAAATATCCGAATTGGGTGGATTTGGGGGTTGTAATTTATATTAAAGGAAACATGCAGTCTAACATTTTCATTACGCATTTTTTGTTTTAATTTAATAGATTTATGTGTATTAAATGTGAATAAAAAGTGAACAAAATAAATGTGAACAAAACTGGTTCTAGTGTACGTTTAGTGTGGTAATTTGCCGTCCTAAAATTGACCCCCCCTTTTAAATTTCGCGGCCACTAAAAATGAGTGACGTAAACCAAGGCAGGACCCGGACAAATTATCGATAGTCGGTATGCGACGTCTAGGTACGAGACGGGTTCGCGTGAGGTGCCCGACTTTTTAACCAGTTTGTACACGGGATATACCCAGCACGATATACGCATATACTTTATACGCACTCAACACTATTGTAACCTAACCCACCCCCCCCCCCCCCCCTCCCCCCTTGAAACCTAAAAGGAATTCCTGAGATTCCGGGAACACAATGGTCAACACAAAAGAGGGGGGGGGGGGGGTGGTTCTCTGCCACATATCGCGCTTCATAGGACACGAGAACAAAGAGATGTCTCCACTGGGATACAAATTTGAAAGTTTGAATGTACGCACATTGTTGTGTGTTGATGCACACACAGTGTACGAGTCGCGTACGCTTTGTGAACGGTTATCGAATTTCACATGGACGATCGTGAAGTTCTTCCATGGTTTTTGGTGAATCCGACGAAAACAGTACTGATTCGTCTGATTCGAATCACAGTATTTCTTATTCAGATACGGACTACGGACTCTAGGTCAAAGCACGACCGCTCGAATTGTTCGCTGCAGAGGCCCGAAAATCACTAGGCCCGCCCGGACCACTTCGCTTTGGTAAGCTTTACTTTGGCTGTCCAAATCCTCAGATATTTAGGATCAGCCGGAAACAAATGAAGCCTTACTTTACCCTTATTAGTTTTGCTACACCTAGCAGATACACACCTAGTCGGCATGACCGAAAACTGTTGTATTTTTACCCCGAGTCAGAATGAAAAAAACATTGTAAAGACGGACATTTGTTGCAATACATTTGTATACAATAGGCCGGGTAGCAGCGCGTCGGGTCTCTGCTTCGATTTTCGTCATACCCCTCGCGAGGTTTTATGTTAATGAGGCTACCCTTCGAGGGCCGGAGTGGTTTGACCAAAATTTTCAAAAAATATTTTTTCCCATTTATCACAGAAAATAAACACAACCACAACCACACACATGTTTCCTTTAATAAATACCTAGGAGAGTTGCTGGCTTCTGTTGGTCGAAACATGGAGTGGATTATTATGTAGTAATAACCTGGCTTTCAAGAAGAAGCGAATAAATGCTCCCTGAACCAGCATTAATCAAGCATCATGTAAGCCAATGATTGGCCAAATGCAACAGTTCTACGGTATCTTGTAACAAGGACGCGTCAAATCTTGATACTGCGCGCTTAAAACTAAAGTGCTGAATCAACCTTATAAGTTTGCGGTCAGTGACTACTCTTTAAAAGTTGGAATTCCATACATAAAACTGATGAATTAAACACTCAATGTGATGAATTCATCAGTTTTATGGTTGAAATCCCAACTTTTAAAGAGTAGTCACTGACCGCACACTTATAAGGCTGTGTCCGAAACGAGTGTCTAGAGCTACGGTCTACGTCTACAGCTACAGCTACGTCTACGTAGGCGCTAAGGCAAATGTAATTCGGACGTGGCTACGGTAGAGCCATGGGTAGAGCCCACGGCTAGTTATTGCGCCCCCAAGCGATGCTTGAATTAGTGTTTGCAAAATTACGATGCAATAATTTACAACAATTATCGTCTGCTAGATGTTACGCATTGTTTGTTTACAGACAGTCGAAATACCTGATGATGTGGACGTATTTGTCGATTTGTTAGTTTCAATTCAATGCACTATCATTGAAAAATAAACGAAAATTTGCTCCAAAATTAACGTTAGTGCTGCCGCCATTTTGTTTTGCCTGAGCTAGACAACTTCTCTTACGGCTAGTTTTGTTGACGTTGTAGCCGTAGCTGTAGCTCTGCTCTAGATGGTATTTCGGACAGCGCTACAAAATGGCTGACGCAGACAATAGCCGTAGCTGTAGCTCTAGACACCCGTTTCGGACACGGCCTAGGGTTGAATCAAAACTTTAGTTTTAAGCGTGTATACGCGCGGCATTTTTCAAAATGCGCGTGTCGTCTGTTAACGCTAGCGCGTTGCTATGTACGGTGGGCAGCAGTGTTCAGCTAGTCTGGTCTCAACGTATGGGTTATAATAACAACACATATTGAATGCATAAGCTAAAACATCTCCCCTAAACATGAACACACAACGCTGGAAATATCACCAAAAGGAAAGTCACGAAATTTGGAGCATTTTCACCATTTTTCTCGTTAAAAAGGTATTTATTAAGGGTAATAACATGCAGTGCGAGGACCCGGTTATTACTGCGTGATAATGAACGGGTTGGGGGATGACCGCTGGTAATTGACCTTATTATCACGCAGTAAAAACCGGGTTCTCGCACTGTTATTACCTAAGTAAATATCGTTTAGCCCTGGCGTCCAAAATCATAGATGCCACAAAATATAAAAAATAAAAGTGGTTTTGAATATGTAATCGTTAGTAAGGTATTGGACGTGAACACAAATACATCACGGATTGACCAAGCCAATATGTGGGGCAGTATTTCTTTGTGTTTGCTTGTTTGTATTTGGCTGGTTGTTGAGCAGTCTTTGAGCGAACAGTTTTGGTAATAATTATATCTGCCGTTTCTTTAACCATTCTAGCCTTTTCACTGCATCCTGAGCCACGCAGAGTTTAACAGGCTCTTGAATTTTCGTCTTCAAACCCTGCGGACATTCGAGATTAACCCTAACTCCCTCACCATTGTTATTGAACAATACAATTCCTCCAAAATCCTCCAACTTCCTTTGTTGTGTAGGGAGTTAGGGTTAAACAATTCGGCTAATACATGATATGAACGTTCACCCCTGGTAAAATTACAATTTCTACCTTTATACCTAATGTTATTGACGTTTACCTAGTTTTCCAGTCTTTTATGTTTCTTATTCTGTATAATATATAATATCAAGGCTTTATTTTACGTTCTGTACGTTAATTTTTACAATTTTTCCGATTAATTTAAATGTTTACTTGGGAGAATGAACATGTGAGAACACCTCAGATGTCCAAGCGAATGGACTAATGGAAATGCGCGTTGCGGAAGAAGTTAGTTCGCATGCCTTGGACTGTTTTCCAGCTAGGTCTTCGTTCAGGCTTCATTCGTACAGTTTAGCAATAGGCTGTAGCCAAAGCCATGGGTTTGGAAAACGGCCTTGGTCTGTTTGTAACGGAGGCTCTGATTGGGCGCATGCATCTTTGCGCTAATAACCACGGATCTTGCCGAATGTCCACAGGGGTTTGAGCGCTATTAGTAGAAAGCCTATAAAAGCGCTGCGTGGCTCAGGATGTTTCACTGGGTGCGTTTTATTGCCTAAATCAATAATGCCATAATGTGTTCCTTTAGAAAAAGAAGGTCGCACGTTAATGAATGCCATATGCATCGTGACAACGCATGTATAAAACAGAACGCCTAAGAGCACTTTGAGTTCTCATCTGTTCCCTGTCTTCAACCAAACTGACCTTCCTGCTCCACTTGCAACTTCTGTTAAATAAGGGATTCTTTGAATGTCAAGAGGTATCTATTATGTTTAGGTGGCAGAGTATTTGTTGGTGAGCTAGGTTACTGCATGTTAAGACAGATTGATGATCTAGCTGTATAACTAATTACTAAACGTATAGCCAATATGGGGACAGGTATAACATCGGGTGAGTGCAGTGAACAGGATACCCGCAACATCAGTCAGGAGGCAGTTTCTTCGTGGCTATATACTCCCTTGGATGTCTCTGTTACGACCATCATCATGCCCATCATCTTGTGCCTTGGTATCATCACCAACTTGACATTCCTGTTTGTCGTTGTCCGCGCACGCAAACTGAGATCAGATACCAACATGTACCTGGCACATTTGTCACTTGCTGATCTTCTCTACTTGAGTTTGGGGTCCGTATACAACATATGGAGATACACTGCATCCGTCGTGGTATTTCACGATCTCTTTACCAATGCTGCCCAATGTTTCAGCTTTGTCACTGTAACAAACATCCCCTACTTTGCGTCCATTGCTTTAGTTACCATGGTATCTTTCGAGAGATACCTCGCTCTGTGCCATCCTATTAAACATCTCAATATCCGCGGACAAAGACGCACAATTAGAATGATTGCAATCTGCTGGCTGGTGGGGTTACTGTTTTTCGTTTCAACATCTCCACGTGTTCTTGTTCTCAACGTACTTTGCCTCCAGTGGCCCGATGTGGATGCGTTTCTGGACTACCCATCCAGCTATGCAAAATGTGGTCCTGTGTCGCCTTGGGTACACTACATCATTCCGCCCCTGCTAAATATTCCTTGGATTATCGCAATGGTGGCCAACATTTTCATGTATGTAAGAATCTTACAAAAGTTCAACAAACGCAGCCCGAACAAAAATATTACAGTAAAGAAAGATCACAATGCAACTCTTATCAGAAATCGAATAGCGAAAATGTTGATCGCTAACGGCACAGTGTTTTTCTTATGCCAAGCCCCATATCGCATCTTCAGTCTGTCTCAATGGATCTGTTTTATGGCTCAGATTCCTGATCCCTTTCAGGTTGCATTAGGATCAGGAAGCAGATGGATATCCACTGTACCCCAGTACATCAATGCAATGGTTAATCCGTTGATCTACGGTGCCGTGAACCCGGCTTATCGTTCTGCGCTCAGGGATGCGTTTGAATGCAAAGCCAGAAAAATGACATCTACCACTGCAATAACTGGAGTAGAACAGAATAACACAATCACCTTGCCCATTGACGACATAAACATCGAAACTAGACTGTGATTTCTGCCTATGTACAAGCTAAGATTTTCAACCACATGCTAACTGAATTGGTTAGCCTTTGTCGATTCGTGTGTGGAGAATTTACCACATTCACGTGTACATGTCAAGAGCTTGTAACAACAGTAGAAAAAGTTGGCAAATGTTACTCTTGGCGTTCCTAATTTTGTATGATAGGTGCATGTACTCTATGTTTAAACCATAGAGCTATATTAAGTTACTAGAGAGCTGGCTCGATGTACAAAGTGATGCGAGCTGGGCGCATCCATGTTTGTGCACAAACCTTTGTTTGTGCACAAACCTCAACATTTTGTACGGCTTTTGTACGGCTATTTGCATATCTGTGTGTGTATTCTAACAGTGCGTTACCAAAACCGATACGCCCCAAAACAAAACGCAAGATCCGCAAAGAGCGCCGAACATTGCAAATGCGCGTGCGTACCGTGCGCTGCAGTTGATTTTGCCAAGATTTTTTTTAAACTGACATGACGCGCGTAAAGTTGTTTGCGTCTGTTCTACTTGCACGCGCGTTGCATTTAGAGTACACTTAGCGCTCTAGAAATTTAATAAAGCTCTATGGTTTAGACGGACAAATTTAATTTCCTCATTTATATTTATATTATAAAATTGGTTATGTGCAGTTTCAACATTTGTTGGTTATTTTTTATTTATTTTTACCAATTCAATTCATTTTAATTCACATTTATTCAACTTTGTTTTGTACACAGTGATTCTTGAACTAGTTTCTTAAGTACATATCTACTCAAATATGATATTATTCTACTAAGTGTAATTTATCAGAATACATAATTAAAGAGAAATTCCAGGCTCAATTATATTTTACCTAGTCTAAAAGAATATATGGTAACATACTGACTCCGCAGAGAATTTGTTTAGATTTGTTGTCGAGAACGACTCACGCGCCTATTATATTCACGATTTCTTGCCATTCATTGATCTCAAAACCGACCGCTTTCCGAACATTCCGTTTATATTCCGTTTGTCTTCGGTTGCAAAGAATATGCACCGAATTGTTCACCAAACGTCTACCGGTCAAAAGCGACGTAATTCTGGACTATTCCGTATGCATTCCGAACTATTCCGATCGCATTCTGAGCGTATTCCGGCCATTCCGTTTGTATTCCGAACATGTACCGGTGGCGCACGAAACGGCAACCGAGGGTGGGACGGCTATAAAAAGAGCGCACCCGGCACCTTCTCTCACAACGCTTCAAGACTTTTCAAAGTGCATTACAAACTGTTCCGTACTATTCCGTACCTATTCCGCCTTGCAACGAATGGCAACGAATGAGTACAGTGTGTATTCTCTCATTCCGTGCATATTTCGTGTGTATACCGGATACCGTCCGTATTGAGATTGCCGCGACAATTCGGAGAAATTATTAAACAGGTTCAATAATTTCTCCGAGTTCTTCAGTGCATCACTGAACGTACACGAGTATATAGCGTTGGAAAACCGAGGGAAACCGAGGGAATTCCGTTTGAGTTCAGTTCAAACCGAATAAACACCGAATCCACAATTTTTTACTCGGAACAAGAACGGAGTGACGATTCGGACAAGTGTGACAGGGGCTTTAGGTATGGGGTGAAGCAAAAGCTTCCTTTCCCTAACCTTAGGACAGGCAACTACAATGCACAGGACCAATGGAAACAAAACACACGGACAATTAAAAAAAACATAACCAGGAATTTGTTTAAATATTCGTCCACATCTGTTGGTTAAATATTTCCTAGGAATTGGTCAGATTCTGTTCAACCTCCGTTGGTTAAATTTAGGTCACTGGCAGGTACACACATAACCTGTCCGCCACGCGTTCATGCATGGCGAGTACACGGGCCGGCATAGCAGTACTTATTTTGATCAGCCTACGGGACCCCCCACAAGACCACAATACTGAGTCTAGGCCATATTTATAAAAAGGCTCATTTTGGGGCAAGAAGAGGCATTTTTTTATTAGAAATTGGTATCCTAGCTATTTCACTTAAGGGCGCTGAAACTGAAAATGATGGATATCCAGCCGAATTCTGAGTGGAAAGGGGCGTTTCGGCAAAATTATGTTATTAACTGGAAACAAAATGGTATGTACATTTTCAAAATCATTATTAATCTTATTTTAAAATGTTTAAAAAAAATATAAATAAATAAATAATTCTAAACAAAAAATTAAAGTGTATTGATTTTGTAATGTTCTAATATTTTTTATTCTCGTAATATTTAAGTTCACCCCACGGTTTTCAGTTGTAATATTTCTCTGTGTTGCAAAAAAGGGGTTTTCGTTAAATGGCAGTAGCAAGCAAATTATTACCGAATTCGGGCCAAATAAATAAAAAAATGATAATGGACAAGCTGGGTTTTGTAAAATAAAGAGGTATTTTTTGTATGAAAAAGCTTATTTCTAAAACAGCCTGCACTTAAAGGTAGGATACACTATTTTCAAAAATTACTAACGAATTATTAAGAAATATCTAACTCATATCTAACACAAGTCAATAATGATTGTAGGCATCGATCAAAATGATTGCGCTAGATATCCTGTAATTGTTCCCCCCCCCCCCCCCCCCAAACAAAAATATATATTTTATAAAAATTTATTCACAATCGCCGGACGGCGATCGTAAAAAAACCAAGAAAAAAACATAAAACGTTAGTCACACATACACGACGCACGGCCCGCGCACTGACAAATTAGCGTTGTCGTTCGCTGGGTGTGCGTCAGCATTCGTAGCTCGTTGGTCGAGCGCGCTGGACCATCGCTATGCATTCGTTGTCATTCGCAGTGTGCGTCGGGGTTTTTGTGCCTGCACAAAAATGTGCGCGGAGCTGGACGCATGAATGTACACGCCAGAAGGAGGCCTTCCTTGTGTTTTAACACATTTGTTATCAATTGTGAATACACACAATGTTGTCGGGTGTCTTTCCCTCAGAATGAAAAACGGCTATAATACAGCCTCTGTTGAAAAAAATCTGGATTGGATTTAAATGAGTTGTGTAATTACAGGCCTGTGTCAAATGTTCCTTTTGTTGGCAAATTAATTGAGAAAATAGTTGCTGACCAGCTTCATGCATATTTGGTTCAATTCTTATTGCTATCAAATGTTCAGTCTGCCTATCGCCAATATCATAGTACTGAGTCAATACTGTTGAAAGTCCAAAACGATATTTTAATCTCACTTGACAATAAAATCAGGTTGTTTTTATTTTAGACCGTTTCTGGGTCATCTGAAACACCACAGCTGTGGTTGACATGCTTTCTATATACAAAGGGATTAGGTTCATACACAAATAAATGGGGCTCGGCTCAGGGCTCGAATACTGGCATATGAAGCACAAATGTGGCAGAGAAAACCCCCCTCTTTTGTGTTGGCCATTGTGTTCCCGGAATCTCAGGAATTCCTTTTAGGTTTTAAAGGGGGATGGCTTAGGTTACAATAGTGTTGAGTGCGTATAAAGTATAGGGATATTGGGGGGGGGGGGGGGGGGGGGGGTGTTACCCCTCTGCCACATATCGTGCTGGGTATAAATACTGGAGGCTAGATTGAAGGGTGAACAAACTCTGTGTGAAACATGCATTTACAGCATTCACAGGTGGGGTACAAGGGTAGTTAGAAAACAATATGTGGAATTGGCCCAAAGATGCCATAGTAATAAATCTGAAATTGGGCATATTAATGGCACATGCCCTATGGCCTATAATACACAGAAGTATAAAAACATGGCTCACAGATGAGCACCTCGGTTTGTCCGAGGGTAGCGCCGGGGAAGTAATCGAACACCGTATAACAGTGACCGCACTCATTACGATCCCATTGTTCAGTAACCGCCAATTAACATGCGTCGTCACGCGTCATCAATTTAGAATACTCACCCTTGAACAATGCACTTTTCGAGAACGTATGTGTCATAACCACCTAATACAGAAAAAGCAAAAGTACTTTCACATCAAGTAAAGTCTGTCACACGTCCTTCATGGCCCATGGTGGTTATTTCCAGTTTCAATAGCATGAGACGACTGAGAATATTTCTATTTCTAGTCCCTCGCATGTTACTTCCCAGCTAATGCCGGTACCCATTAGACAGAGCAAATACAAAAACCGAAACAAAATATAACGGAATGCCACACGTAGAATGTGTAACCAACATAGATAATAATAAATATGGTTTGAAAGATAAACCTCGTCGAGTGCCCGGCAAAAGGGCATATGAGCGTTCTGACGCGAAAATTACTTCCATAAAAATTGCGTTAAAAGGCTCCAATGTTCCAACACACGTATTATGAATCCAATGTTCTCTCACACGTTTCGTAAACCGTACACATTTTATATTTGTCACCCATCTGAATCACAATTTTTAAGAGCAATTTGTGTTAAGTTCAAGGAGTAATGTTTATAATTCATTAAAATACTTCATGGATAATCCCGTGTTTATGCACGCAACATCACACGCGCAACGACCTATTCGAAGGTTATGGCGTGGTCTATACAGCGTACGTTAGCAGCCTACAGTACAAGCGCTGCATACCGCGATTAGGACGTCTTGCAACCAAGACTACACAAGGCTAGTGTTTGTGCGATTACGGCATGTAATTGAATGTCATTTTAAAAATAATTTGTTACAGATTATTAAGTTATAACACTAACACGCAGTTCAACGAATTAAGTTTTCCAAACAAAAATTGGTAGATTAATTACATATGACCGATAATGTACCTGCCTGTACGTTTAAAACGACCGTTAGTGGACATTTAAATGGAAAAATACAATTTTCAAGTTGTCTAACGATAATGTCGGTCTGATCACGGTACGTCATCGACATTGTTTCTGCACATTTCATAACATCCAACAAATTCATAAAGCTGGTTGCATTTTCAATTGATCAAATATGACTTTGTCTTAGTTGTCGTTACTGAGCGACCTTTGACCCATGAAGCTACATCTTTAAGCGTGGTCAAACCCACGGTTCAGAAAGCGTATACCAATAATGCAACAATGACCTTTTATGACTGTGACAAACTATTTGAACAAATTAAATGTGATTTGTAAACTCATGGATCATATTGACCCCCGAAATCATTTGAATCTGCACAATCTTTTCTGGGTTGAAAATGGCAATGTTTGTTGGTCTAAAATGACACCTTTCCGGGTTAAATTGACTCCTAAAATTGAAAACTGCTAGCCTGGAAAAGGATTGTGCAGAATCACAGGGTGAATTCTGACCCAGGAAATGTTATAGTGTGGAGAGCCAAAATGCTGTGACGCCATCAAATAAAAAAGAAAATGTAAGCAATGGATAACATAATATAGTTTCAAACCTTTATTATACTCGCCCAATAATCATATGAAATCCATGGAATGATTTTATTCTAATCAAAACAATCTATCTAACCGTAAACCCAGGTGGTGTTTAATTATGTACACGAAGAGCAATTGTTCCACGTGTACAATTAACCATTTCTCTATTGAGGGAAAACAAATCGAATCTTGAAGAACACGGGTATTGATCAACTTGACAACAAAAATAAAAAATTGTTTCAAAATGACTGAAACTAAAAAGTACGGCAGGTGAGTTATGGGATTGTCCCTTTGATGATACAAGCATGGAATTTGGCACACAGTCCGAGTATGTGTAAGAAAGATATTGGGATTAATGGCCATTGGAGATTTGTCCTTTGAATGAAAATATAGATAGAATAACAAGCAATTTGGAAATTTTCAAAAGGCTTCTATGTGTAAGAAAGATATTGGGATTAATGGCCATTGTAGATTTGCCCTTTGAATAAAAATATAGATAGAATAACAAGCAATTTTGGAAATTTTCAAAAAGGCTTCTATTGCTTGTTATTCCTATCAGTACCGAGCGCGCCACCTGGGCTCAAAGTTGCATGGACGTTCGCAACCAAGGAGCTTGTATGCCCCCCATTATAATAGTGGTTACGTGACCAGCTTTCTCTGTTGGCACGAGTTGCTATTGTTTGCAACTGAAATGTGAACAACGCCCTCTCCATTTGGGCAGCGCTGTGTGGTTTATTATTGGTTCTAACCAGTTCGCGCCGGATGACGTATATAAACGCGGAAATGTATGTCAGCAGCGCAAGGCCGGAGATGCGTGGGTGTGCTTTCCGGCACTATCAGCCTGAACACGCTTTGGATTGAGTTTCGTTAAAAATAATCCCGCCCGTGGGCTCGGCGATGTTAAAATAACCGCTCAAAAGGACGCGCGCGGGTGCGAAGGGCACTCTAATTGCATCCCCACGCAAGCCACTGACTTGACCGCCATCATGGCCGAAAACGCTTCTAAGATTTTGGAGGAAATCTTTGCAGATAGCGGTTCAGATATGTCCGATAATGAATCTTCTGTATCAACTTCTGACGAATGTGATGAAGAGGCAACACAAACCTCTTCAACTTTGTCGGGAAAGCCAAACTTCAGGTAGGGATGTTACTAAAAAGGTCAAAGGGTATTCTCGAAGTGTTTCGCATCCGACATTCATAGGCTACTGTAATGTAACCTTTGATTTTTGATGTCCTTTTGCGGGGAAAATCATCAAAAGCACTGAACGTTTCAGTTTGCATTGCACAATCCGATGGAATTCATTTAGAAATTATGAAAATATTGATTTCTTTTATTTTTATGGTGTTCTGTTCTGTTTTAACAAAACTAATATTGTTTAGCAATTTCCAAAGATGGTTGGCCAACCGTCGTCCCAAAAGTACTAAACCCCTGATAAATCCGTTTCCCCCCCCCCCCCCTCCCTAAAAAAAGCTAATGTTGCCGTGAAATGAATAGTGTCCCATTAACCTTTCTGAATGTTCCTATTTCAGGTGTGGATGGAATAAAGCAAGCACCTCTTACAGGAAGCGCCCACTGATGAAATTCAGTGAAGAGACTGGCTGTACGGAAGATTTCAGTCACCTGTCGCCCATGCACACCTTTCAGCTTTTCTTCTGCCAAGCAGTGTGGGAGTTGATGGTGGATGAGACCAATCGCTATGCCGACCAAACAATGTGTGCAGACGTGGCCAATCATCAGCCTGCCTGGAATGCAACTATACTGTTCCTAAAATTATGGCATTCGTGGCCTTGCTTCTGTGCATGGGTATCAACAAAAGGCCTCGCTACAGCATGCACTGGTCCAGGTTCGAAGTTCTGCGAAGTTTCCTGTATTCGGCGACCATGTCTCGCAATTGATTCACTGCGATTCTTCGATTTTTCCACCTTGCCAACAACATAGCTCAACCAGGTGATGCTCCCCTGACAAACTGTCCAAGGTCCGCCCGCTGCTCGACATTGTACTTCCATTCTTTCCTCGCATTTACAAGCCAGGACGAAACCTCTCACCGGATGAGACAATGATAAAGTTCAAAGGCCGACTTGGTTTCAAACAGTACATGCCACGAAAGTCCGCCAAATGGGGATTAAAAAGTCAGAAACCGGTTATACATGTGCTTGGAAGGTGTTCACCGGCTCTCAGCCCATATCGAAGGAATCTAGTCGACCCTCCATTTGTTATGCTTCAACACACCACCCACCTAATATTACATCTGCTGGGCATGTAGTCCTCGACCTAATTACAGGACTCGAACATAAGGGACATTTCATTTTTATGGTACACTAGCCCAGCTCTCGTCTGCAAGTTGTCACAGTTAAAGTTTAGAGCTTGTGGAACTGCACGCTACACCACACTGGGGATTCCAGATATTGTGCAAACCCAAAAAAGTTACACATGATAAAAGGTGCTGACCCCAGTTTTACACCAAAGCCGGCCAACTGTGCGTCGTCTAGCAGGATGCCAAGCGTGTAACTCTTCACACAAATGTTGGAAACTGCAATATCGACACGAAAGACATTCGGAGCAAAAAAAGTTTGAGTGGACTTCGTACGATCAAACAACCTTCTGTCGTTAATAATTATAATAAATACATGGGAGGATCTCGCAGCACACCGTTTTCACGAAGGGGCGAATTTCATGAAAAATCGTCTATTTATCGATATTAAGTGAAGTTATACATTAAACAAAATCATTAAAATCCCAATAAACCTAATTAACGAATGGGCGAATTGATCCTCAAGTGCCGTTTTGCGTTTTCACGAAGAGGCGAACTTAAAATAGCGTTGACTCAACGTGTTTATAAAGAAGCGCTTTGGTGCGCGTACTGACTTTAGCGTTTTCACGAAGAGGCGAATTGGGCAAATTTGGCGCGTACTGGCTTTTATCGTTTTCACGAAGAGGCGAATTTGGGGTGCAATGGGAAAATGTATACATTCTGACTCTTACAGCCACGGGCGAATTTGATAATTTATAGTTTTTTGTTTTCACGAAGAGGCAATTCTAATAATTGATTAATTCTGCAAAACTAATCAGTCACCTATTTTTCTTAACGTTTGCTATATTTAAGAAAATTGGAATCTCTTCTTTCCCATAATACCTTAATCTTTTATATTCTATGGATCTTTATGTTTCAAACTGCCAAACGAAAAAAGGACCAACTTTACAAGCGATTTTCTCGAAAGTTTGTTGAGACCGTGAAAGGCTAAATTCGCCTCTTCGTGAAAACGATAACGAAATGTGTCAGTACTACTCGCATCCTCACAAATCGATGAAATGGTGGAAAAGAGTTTTTGTGGCCATTCTTGACATCTGCTTGGTGAATGCGACCATTGTATACGAAAGCATCCCTACAGATCAGCACTTGGCCTCTTTGGATTTCAGGGTCAAGGTGATAGAAGAGCCACTTGAAAGCACAACCCAGCTCAGCTTGCCAGTCAAGTGTCACGTGGTTTCAGCCGCTTTCCGACTCATCACTATCCTGGGAGAATTTTTGCCGGCAAAAAGCGCAACTGTGTTGTTTGCAGTACCAGAGCCAAGCGGAAACAAACTCTTTGTAAACAGTGTGACAAACCAATGTGTGTACTACCATGCTTTGAGAAGTTTCATAGTCTGTGATGAGCATTCACCTGAGCAAGTTTTATTTTGCCCCCCCCCCCCCCCCCATTTCAATGTTGGAACGATGGTGCACACACTGCCAACCCAACATTGAGTTGGGGGAGGGGGGGGGGGGGGGGGGGGGGGGGGTGGCCTTCATTTATACCCATGTTGTATGTTTGTGCAATTACCTTTAAAGTCCAAATTTTCTTCATTTTGAATAAAATCTAAGTATCTAAGTATTTTCAAAGAAAAACTTCATCAGATTTACACTTCTTGGTAGTTGTCAAGTCATATTTAGGGCAAAAAAATTGTGGGGGGGGGGGGGGGGGGGGAGATATGGAATTCTTTCCACCCCTTCCAAAAACAATTCTCACAGGCCAATATTGTTGTTTTAATTAGTCATTGCTTTGGGGGTACTGTCAATCCATTATGATTCAACACCACTTCAAAGAAGAGTGGCCTTTCATTACTTTGCCTTGCGAGGGCGCTAATACTAAAGCTTGGCAAAAAAAGTGCTTGGTCACTAACTGGTCATATCATGTACATTACTCTGACATTTATAGTGACAAAATATGCCTTGGTACTGAAAGGGTTATTCTACCAATATTCTACCAATATTAAAGGACAAATCTGAGATGGCCCTATATCAAAATATCTTTCTTTTGACATACTCCAACCGTGTGCCAAATTTTATGCTTGCATCATCGAAGGCACAATTCCCTCAAACATTTCCCCTATCTGCCCCACTAGTACATCCAAATTAGGAAAACATCCGAATTTGAAAAGCATGCGAGTTGTAAAAACACAACGTTTAAAAAAAACCACCAAAAAACATGTTCATTCTTTTTACACTGATTGTGCTTCATATTAGCACGGTAAGAAATATCTTACTTAATCTTACTCCACTTGGTGTGGAGATAGGCAGTAACGATCTGTGCCGTCTGGTGGCTTGAGGACTTTTGCAACGAAAGGCCTGCACAAATGCTATTCGATATTGCTTATTGACAGCGCCATAGATCAGCGGGTTAATGATCGTGTTGATGAACTGGGGAATACTGGAAATCCAGATGCCTGATAAACGGAGAGGATTGCGAACGCCGACCAACGAACAGATCCATTCAGATAAACCTAAAACGCGATACGGGGTCTGACAGAGGAAGAAAACCACGCCGTTGACCACCAGCATTTTGGCAACTTGATTTCGGATCTGAATTGCGTTGGGGCTGTTATTGGCCAAGTTTTGACGGCTCCGTTTGTTGAGCATGTGTATGATGCGCACATACATGTAATTGTTGGCCACCATGGCAAGGAGCCAAGGAATATTCAGCACCGGTGGATTGTAGTAGTTAACCCACGGTGCTACCGGAGCACAGTACGCTCTGCTCGATGGGTAGTCTTGGTAGGCGTCGTCATCCGGCCAACGCAAACACTGCACATGGAGAACTGCCTGACTCAACGACGTAAACGCGGAAAACCCCACCAGCCAGCAGCAATCATTCTATAGGTGCGTCTTCGTCCGCGGATTGCGAGATGTTTAATAGGATGGCACAGGGCGAGGTATCTCTCGAGGAAGACCACGGTCACGAGTGCAATGGATGCAAAGTAGCCGGTATTTGTGAAAGTGAAATAGGAAATACATTGGACGGTACTCGACAAGGGAAAATGATAAGACACTGGGGAATCTATGTAACGCCACACTGTGTATGTAGATGCCAAATTCAAAAAGAGAAGATCAGCAAGTGACAAGTGTGCCAGGTACATTTTTGGTATCTGATCTCAGTTTGGGTACGCGGATAACAACAAACAGGAATGTCAAGTTGGTGATGATACCAAGGCACCAGAAGGTGGGTATGACGATGGTCGTAACATAAACATCCAGGAGTATATAACCACAGTAAGAAACCGCCCGATGGCTTATATTGACAGTATCTCGTTCGCTACACTCGGCTGACGTTATTCCTGCTCCCATGATGGCTATACGTCTGAACAGTAATCTAGCTCATCAAAGAAGATATTCTGGCACATAAACATTTTTGAGACACAGAGACCGCTTGACTTTCAAAGAATCCCATCACTAACATAAGCTGCACGTTAAGCTGAAAGGATCGGTTTGGTTGGAGACGGAAAACCGATGCGAACTCAAAGTGTTCTATTACGATACTTATCAATGCATTAACGCGCGACCTCCTTTTGTATAGGTCAGCACAATAGGACATTATTGATTTGGGCAATAAAACGCACTCAGTGAAATTATTACAACAAATGTTCATTCAAATACTGCACAATAACCAACCCCCCCCCCCCAAAAAAGAAGAAGACATAACTGCCCCAAATATTGGCATATATTGCTGGCGGTTTTTTTAGGGGGGGGGGGGGGGGGGGGGGGTGAGGCTACTCTGAAAGCTTTTTGTATTGGGCGTTGCTCGTTTAGGTATACCTTAGTCACTGAACAAAAAACGCATCTTATGCCGGCGTTTTGATACTTCGTCTCAGTGAACAAGCTGTTGCGTCATCGTTATGAACGAACACAGACAACGAAGCAATACCTGAAAGAAGAACACTGGTATCTCATATGAACATCGGACTTTTTTTTCTCCTATTATTGGTTAAATGTTCTTACGTGACCGGTCACTCCTCTAATTATCTCCACTTAAGCATGCGCAATACTACCAATGAGCCAGCATTTCATACATGTAGTCTGAAATTCACGCCACATCAACCGATAGGTTTTACATAACTCAGCATATTTAATTTGCTTAGGTTGCCTTTATGCGGTATAGTGGGGCAGCTTAACCAACATATTCATAACAATTGTGCATTTTATGATAAAAGCATAACATTTGGCACACATGTACACACTTATATTTTGAACAGATTTGGATATAGAGCCATCTCAGATTTGACCCCTGACAGCCACGGCGGCCATTTTCCAAAATGGCTGACTGTGGTTACTGGTATTTTACTTTCCTGCTCAGCTGCAGAGTACTGCAGCTTGGCATTTGGATTTTATTCACCTGTAAAGGTTCAGGGAAGGACCAATAGTTGAATAAAAAGCACTATAATTAGACTAATTAACATAACAATTAACATAATTAGTCTTATTGGGAACCGTAATTTCACTCGATCCTAGGTAAATCATTTATTTTGCAAGCGAGTTCCCCAACAATTAGTTTTTGTCAGTTTATTTATTATTGTGACCAGACACTTTTAGTGTACATATATACCATTCCTTTAAGTCTACTGCCCTTTAAGCCTTAGTTGGCGACCATCCTGTACACAATAAAGCATCCATCGGTCTGGAAGTCTGGTCTTACTGGTTACCTAGCAACAACCTTGTGCAGAGTCTTGGTCCTGTCTTGGTTCCTTTGTCTTTGTGTGTAGTCAGACTAACCTAGAAGTCAAGGAGTGGATCGAAGCATTGTCATTGGTTCAGAATCTGGTGATGCAAGATCAAGCACTATTGCTCACTGGCCACACTACTGCACTGACGTGCCCCCTGTCACTGGCAGCATCAAAAAGCTGCCTCTCCCAGCTGCTAGAGTTTCGTCGTTGACCAGAGACAACTTCAGACAGCACACCGAGGAGGAATATCAGTGGCTACATCACACAAAGTGGGCCCTGGAGGACAAGACTGAGACAGAAGATAACACTTATTGGGCAGCATTCCATGCCAACCGGCAGCATCCACCAACTCGAGTCATATGCCCCACTGCTCTGCTTCCACTTTTCCTAGACATTGCCCATACAGTGGCTATGATCCGACACTCAATGGATGTCATAAAGAATGCTGTCCAGCACCTGAATCCAGGGCAGACACCAGTGATTACCTGTGATCAACCACTGTTTGCCTTGGCCAAGCAAATTCAGTGGAAGTGGCCGGAGAGCTATGATGAAGACAAGATGGTGGTGATGTTTGGTGGGCTACACATTGAGATGGCAGCACTGAAGACTCTGGGGGACTGGCTGCAAGGGAGCGGCTGGGTGCAAGCCTTGGTGCAAGCTGAGATAGCGACGTCAGGGACGGCTGACTCCTTCCTACGAGCAGCTCATGTTGCCCACACAAGGAGAGCTCACCAAATCACCGCAGCAGCACTGGATATCCTGCAACACCGTGCCTATGACCGCAACTGTCTGAGCAAAGCCGAGCATGCAGAAGATCTCCCAGAGTTTGATGACTGGTGCCACCAGAAAGAAGACATCCCACAGTTTCAATACTGGGCAACAGTGCTAGAACTTGAGATGTTGGTACTGGTGTATGTGCGTTCTCTGCGGCAGGCATCATTGACAATGTACCTTGATGCCCTAACAGAACTGGCCTCTTGGTTCCGTGCCCTAGACCACACTAACTATGCCAGGTGGATCCTTGTCCATCTGAAAGACATGGCTGAACTCCCAACAAAGCACCCAGACGTAGCCCGGGAATTCAGAGCTGGCAGTTTCACTCTACAGAAGACAAAGAAGGTGTTCTCTTCAATCCCGATTGACCAGGCCCATGAACAGAATAATGCCTGCACCAAAGGAGACGGTGGAGCAGTTGGCCTCACTGACAACCCCAATGCTCTGCGGCGTTGGATGGTTGCTGGACGAGAAGTTGCCAGGGCCATAGAAGAGTTCCATGAATGCCACCAGCATTGTGAAAGGCAAACAGACACACGTCATCATGACCAGACACCAAGCGTGCAAATCTCATTTGCTAAAGATGTTCGCTCCCTTGTCAGTGTGATAGAAGACCTTGGCAACCCATTTGAAGAAGAGAGCATGGATCTGGTTGTCCTTGACACAAAGGAAATTGCGGGCCCTGCTGCAGTTGAGACTGTCTGGAATGTCAAGAGGATCGGCCAAGAGCAGTTCCAGGCTTTCACCAAAGAATGCCTGCTGGAAAGAACGAAGCCCATTGATGATGCTATTCATCGAAACAAACTGAAGGTGTTCAGTACTTCCACCACTAGAGCAAGCCACCACTGCAGGATACTACATCCCTCACCCTATGCAGCCATGAAGAGGCAGACAGTCGCATGTTGCTGCATGCATACCATGCAGCCCAGCATGGCCACCACACGATCATGATCCGAACTGTTGACACTGATGATGTTGTGGTATTGGCTGTATCAGTAGCGCAGCGGCTGCAACCAGAAGATGAACTGTGGCTAGTATTCGGAACTGCCAAGGGTTTCCGTTACCTGGCAGTCCATAAGCTAGAAGCTGGCCTGGGACCGGAGAAGGCACGAGCACTGCCAATGTTCCATGCTCTGACTGGGTGTGACACTGTGTCCAGTTTTGCAGGGCATGGTAAGAAGACTGCATGGGCAATCTGGACTGTGATGCCAGAACTAACAGAAGCTCTGCTGAAACTGTCCTCTGCACCAAATGACATACCAACAGAAGTAATGCAAACCATTGAGCGGTTTGTCGTCCTACTGTATGACAGACCAAGCAAGTGCAAGGACATCAACAAGGCGAGAAAGAAACTATTTGCAAAGAAGCACAATGTGCAGCTGATCCCGCCAACCAAGGCAGCACTGGAGCAACACATCAAGAGGGCAGCCTACCAGGGAGGCCATGTGTGGGGCCAAGTACTGCTTCCAGCACCAGAACTGCCTTCACCCACCAGCTGGGGATGGGCAAAGAATGATGATGGGTTGTATGAACCACACTGGACAACTCTACCCGAAGCAGCCAACACCTGCTATGAACTAGTGTCCTGCAAGTGCAAAAAGGCTTGTGTGGGGCGTTGCAAATGCAAAAAGGCTGGACTGGAATGCACAGCTCTGTGTGTGTGTGTGAAGGCGACTGCTCACAGAAATGACTTTCTGACCACAGGAGAGCAGTTTCCCAAAACCACAATTTTAGGCAGATTTTGAGCGCCACCTTAAAGCAATTCAAAATCTTGACCTCAGAGGATATTGTAACCATAAAATTGGCTTTGGCACCTCCAAATCTATATAAATAGACACCAAGAACATCAATATTGATCAACTGTGTGTAATTTTATGCTCAAATCAATTTCACATAACGCGATTGGCGGCCATCTTGGAAAATGGCCGTCCAAGACCAAATTTGGGATGGCTCAATATCTATATCTGCTTACTATCTATCCATCTACACCTGTGCCCATTTTGGTGCTTTTATCACAAAATGCACAATAGGTTGGCCATGCTGCCCCAAGATAAGTCCAGTGTACAAGTATATAACCATGAAATTATAAAAAATTTCGATATCACACAAGCCATTATAGCAATGGTCTCTTGACATAATTTGGACAAGTACTTGTTGATATTTACGCAAACTGCAGTCACCGTCGTCCTTAGCAAATTCTCGATTCGGGACTGGAGACAAAGAGGACGGTAAGTCGAGCGGTAAAATCGATCGGCGTATGCGCGAAAACGAAAGTGTCTCCGTCCTGTTGAGTTTGGGAACGGTTCTCGGGTGAAATAGCGTCTGTAAGCACGACGGAGTGGTATATTTTGGGTCCTTATATCACCAGTTGTTTTTTAAGACCTAGCAGGGACATAAAAAAGCAGTTTCAGAATCCTCAAAAGCTATATTGATATGAATTTACATGTTTCAAAAAATAAATGTTAAAAAACATCTATTTTGATACCATTTCGGGGGCCAAAACTATTGAAAATCAATACTGTAAATCAGAATCACTCGGTGCATCAATGTCATACATGAACTCTTTATCGTTTAAAATGTCGCAGAAATATGCACTGACAAGGCGACTGTGCAGATTCGCCATGTTGATATTATAACAATCGCGATCGATTGAGGGCGTTTGCAGCGCACTGTCGCGTGATCACGCCACCATGCGTCTTGTCACTGTCCACATAAATCGAAACAGCTTACAAATCAGGACGGGAGCGTGTGTGCGACGACCGTCACGTGCGGTTGACTCTCCGTCCTGTATGCTCTACCGTCCTGTATCGAAAGCTCGTTAATATTCCGTCGCGGAACGGCTAACTGAATAGTTTCCATGTCAACAAAAGCTCTTGCTCAATGTGGAGTGTTGATCTTGTTCGTTCGTTGGTTAAAATTTAACTACGTGTCTATACTCGTCGTGTCACTGACTGAACGTTTACACGAGCAATTAATTACAGTAGTGCACGATACCGTGGAATCCGGAAATGTGATTGGTTGTTAGGTCGTGGGAGTGTACTAAATTCAAATGAGTAAGCACTAGCTATATTGTGGATAATGCCACACGAATTTAACAACCTCTTAGTGGTCATATTTCCCCCCATGAAATTGATACAACACTTCTATTAGTCGAGTAAATTGGTGCACAACATGATTGAGTAGTTCACTTGATGATAAAAGCATGAATTTTGGCAAACAGTCGGGGTATGTCATGAGAAAAAATATTTTGCTATAGGGCCATCTTAGATTTGACCTTTACATTTTTTGAAAATTGCTTGTTATTCTGCCTGTATTTGTCTTCAAATTGTTGACAAATCTGCGATGGCCCTCTAGCCAAATATCTTTCTCATGACATGCTATGAACGTGTTTAAAATAATACCATTCTACACCATTCTGCCTGACTATCTTGTTGATCAGACAAACTAACGATAATTAACGATCCGATTATCGCTGACAAGATAAAAAGGAGAAACATAAATGTAATTAGGAGTTGCAATAGAAAAGCCTATAGCTTATACAGGATTATTTACACGTAGGCATATTTACAAAATGTACCATCAAGTTTGTTCGCGTTGATCTTTCACAAAATTAATGACCTCCGAAATCACAGTCTAGTTTCGATGTTTATGTCGTCAATGGGCAAGGTGGTTGTGTTATTCTGTTCTACTCCACTTATTGCAGTGGTAGATGTCGTTTTCCTGGCTCGGCCTTTGCATTCAAACGCCTCTCTGAGCGCAGAACGGCACGCCGGGTTCACAGCACCGTAGATCAACGGATTAATTATTGCATTGATGTACTGAGGTATAATGGATATCCATTTGCTTTCTGGTCCTAACGCAACCTTAAATGGTTCACGAATCTGAGCTAGTAAACACATCCACTGGGACAGACTGAAGATGCGATATGGGGTCTGGCATAAGAAGAACACTGTGCCGTTAGCGATCAACATTTTCGCTATTCGATTTCTGATAAGAGTTGCATTATGATCTTTATTTACTGTAATATTTTTGTTCGGGCTGCGTTTGTTGAACTTTTGTAAGATTCTTACATACATGAAAATGTTGGCCACCATTGCGATAATCCAAGGAATATTTAGCAGGGGCGGAATGATGTAGTCTACCAAAGGCGACACAGGGCCACATTTCGCATAGCTGGATGGGTAGTCCAGAAACGCATCCACATCGGGCCACTGGAGGCAAAGTACGTTGAGAACGAGATAACGCGGAGATGTTGAAACGGAAAACAGTAACCCCACCAGCCAGCAGATTGCAATCATTCTAATTGTGCGTCTTTGTCCGCGGATATTGAGATGTTTAATAGGATGGCACAGAGCGATGTATCTCTCGAAAGATACCATGGTAACTAAAGCAATGGACGCAAAGTAGCCGATATTTGTTACAGTGGCAAAGATGAAACACTGGGCAGCATTGGTAAATGGATCGTGAAATGCCACGACGGATGCAGTGTATCTCCATATGTCGTATACGGACCCCAAACTCAAGTAGAGAAGATCAGCAAGTGACAAGTGTGCCAGGTATATGTTGGTATCTGATCTCAGTTTGCGTACGCGGAAAACGACAAACAGGAATGTCAAGTTGGTGATGATACCAAGGCACAATATAATGGGCATGACGATGGTCGTAACAGAGACATCCAAGGGAGTATATAGCCACGAAGAAACTGCCTCCTGACTGATGTTGCGGGTATCCTGTTCACTGCACTCACCCGGTGTTATACCTGCTCCCATATTGGCTATACATGTAGTTTATACAGACACAGTTTCTAGAAGAATCAACAGTTTATCATATCATTAATCCAGCTCATCAGATTAGATCGTGGCACAGAAACATCTTTCGGATCTTCTAATGTTGATATTATTAGAATTCCTAAATTCCTACACAAGTTGCATGCCGTTTGGTTGAAGTCGGCGAACGAATGAGAACTCGTTGTTCTCGTGCGCTTTTTTATATACATGCCTTGTCACGATGCATACGTTGTTTATTAGGCGACCTGCTTTTGCCGAGGACAAATGAAATGGCTAAAACGGTAGACTTGTGGACAAGTCGTTAATGTTTGTCGCCGCCGGTGACAGTCGAGTTGCGGTGCATAATACGCTATAGCGCGCTCCCCTCCACCCTGACCGAAGACTGCTCTCGCGAGATCACTGCTCTCGCACGAGGCTGCTGTCTCCCGACTACTTCCCCATTAACCGGAGCCGTGCAGAGAGCAGTAGTCTCGCGGGGGCTAGCAGTCTCGCGAGAACATCGCCCGTGTCTAGAGGATTCACGGAGAGAGTTTGAACGCTATCACCGCGACAAACATTTAACGACTTGTCTAAAGACATTTGGTGGAATATTTTATTTACAAAAATGTTCCTTCAAATAACCTAGTGTGTTCGCTTGCTATTTTGGGGCTCGAGTTGAAACTCACGTCACTCCTTGTACCCCTTATCATAATTGGTACAAGGGAAGACGTACTTATCCAACCGGCAGGTAACCGGAAAGTAACCGGTAGTCATTGCGTAGTATTGCGCTTGCTTAAGTAGAGATAATTATAGGGTAGGAGTGACCAGTCACATGAGACGTTTAGCCAGTAATATGAAAAATTGGTAAATGATTGAAATATTCTAATTGGGTGGATTTGTGGGTTGTATTTTGTAGTAAATATCGTTTAACCCCAGTGTCCAAAGTTTTACAATCACATTAGAATGGTATAGGGTGTACTTTATTTATGTAATTCAGTAAAAGTTGTATTTATTCAGAAGCAAAGTAGCTCTAGTTTAGATGTTTAAGGATTTCTTTGTATAGAATACATTCCAGATTGATCTTTCCCAGTAACTCTAGGAATGTATCTTGCATAAGAAGCAGTACAATACAGGTGTAGATAGTTATGTGGCTTTATCTAGCTACATTGTAGTACTACTATATAGGCCTGGTAACAATGGTCAGAGTATTTACCTGTCCTTTTGTGTCGGCGCTAATTTATATACAAAATTCCTCTAGCAGCCAATTCGTGTAGGCCGGTTATTGGAAAACAGATCACTCTTGGTCACACCATCACCAGAGAAGGGTCACTCATTTTATTTGGTGTGCCCTGTGCAAGGCGTCCGAATTATTTCCCAATGTAACACAAGGCGTGGGAATATTTCTCTATTGGAAGAAAAAGCCCATAGTAGCTGGGGCCAAGCTTTATGAATTCATGAGTTCATGCTGGCAGAATTGTGTGGGGAAAGATTGCCTAGGTACCGGACTTTGTGTACTATTTGCAAAGTCTGATGAGGGCAGCTATGTTGTAGCGAGGCGTGGCCTGAACACCCGACTAGACATGAGAGCTGTACGACGGAGCTTGCCAGTGGACATCAACTACATATGAGTTAATTGTAAGTATAGATCTAAGTTGTTTTTTTGTAACATATTGAAAGTTTGAATGATATAACCAGTTTGGGTATTTCAATGTTATTCATTCATAGAAACACCAAATTCAGCAGTAGTCATTTTCTCTAAAGTAAATGTTGCAGTTTGACTACACTTTGGGATTGAGAGGAATTGGTAGTCGTATTTTGGGCAAATTTGGGCAAATAAATTTGGCTTGTCGATGCCGCGCCCATATTCCAATTTACATAACTGGCGTTTTCTTTGGTTTTGGAATAAAAGCCTCAAAACAGTTGGAGTTATTATTTTTAACTCCCTAAAATGTTTGCAATTATTAGATACCTAATTTGAGACGCCAAAGAGTGTCTAATGTTATGTAAAGCTATTTTTACTGTGAAAAAGAGGAAACAAAATCACAAGTAGCATATTTTTAGACATGGAGTTTAATATTTGGAATAATTTATCTGCGGTGGAATGTGAATACAATTAAGAATTGTGGCATTGTCAATTAGATTCAAAGTATTATAAGTATTTTGGGTCCCTCCTTTTTATTTATACAGTGCCACCTGTAATTTGGATTCACCAAGTTTCTTTTCACTTCACCAAACCTGAGCTGTTCCAAGCATATCTGGTAATGCCATCGGGAGTCTGATTTTCCGTGGACATCACAGACTGTACACGAACATTGAAATTCTACTTGGTTCTCTTCCAAGAATTGAATGCGTCCAGAAGATATTGTCAATGAACTTTAAGCCTCATGGACACTAACACGCATTCTCGAAAACCAATAGAATTATAATTTTGTAAACCAACATCAACTAGGTATGTACCAATATTATGCTTGTATGAGAACAGGTAATATTCAATACTTAAAGATTTGAGTAATTACCGGGATGAATTGTTTGCGACTCGACCTTCATTGGTACTTATCAATATTTATAGTAATCTAAGGACAGTGGGAGTCAAGATCTTGAGTTGATTGATAAACTTAATAAATTAAAACTATTATTTAAGAAGTACAATTTATATTTGGACTTCTTTGTGAATCACTTGGTTTTGTGGATTCTTATTATAATGATTGGATAGTCCTAGTTTAACATGCAAATTGTAACCAGCCTCGTGCTCGTGACAGATGCCGAAAAAACAAAAAAACTAACAAAAAAACGGCGTTCGTTTGTAACCGGCGTCGGGCAGTTGTTTTTTCGATATCTGCAAATGGTGTATTCTCCTAAGTGGTTTTCAAATATGTAATCGTTGGTAGGTATTGGACGTAAACACAAATACATCACGAATTGAAATTTGACCAAGCCAATATGTGGGGCAGTATTTCTTTGTGTTTGCTGGTTTATATTTGGTTGGTTATTGAGCAGTCTTTTAGCGAACAGTTTTGGTAATAATTATATCCGCCGTTTCTTTAACCATTCTAGCCTTTTCACTGGGTGCGTTTTATTGCCTCAATCAATAATGCCGTATTGTGTTCCTATAAAAAAGGAGGTCGCACGTTAATGAATATTATATGCATCGTGACAACGCATGTATAAAACAGAACGCCTAAGAGCACTTTGAGTTCTCATCTGTTCCCCGTCTTCAACCAAACTGACCTTCCTGCTCCACTTGCAACTTCTGTTAAAGAAGGGATTCTTTGAATGTCAAGAGGTCTCTATATGTTCATGTGGCAGAATATCTGTTGGTGAGCTGGGTTACTGTTGAGACAGATTGATAATCTACCTGTATAACTAATTACTACACGTATAGCCATCATGGGGACAGGTATAACATCAGGTGAGTGCAGTAAACAGGATACCCTCAACATCAGTCAGGAGGCAGTTTCTTCGTGGCTATATACTCCCTTGGATGTCTCTGTTACGACCATCGTCATGCCCATCATCTTGTGCATTGGTATCATCACTAACTTGACATTCCTGTTTGTCGTTTTCCGCGTACGCAAACTGAGATCAGATACCAACATGTACCTGGCACACTTGTCACTTGCTGATCTTCTCTACTTGAGTTTGGGGTCCCTACACAACATATGGAGATACACTGCATCTGTTGTGGCATTTCACGATCCCTTTACCAATGCTGCCCAGTGTTTCAGCTTTGCCACTGTAACAAACATCGGCTACTTTGCGTCCATTGCTTTGGTTACCATGGTATCTTTCGAGAGATACCTCGCTCTGTGCCATCCTATTAAACATCTCACTATTCGCGGACAAAGACGCACAATTAGAATGATTGCAATCTGCTGGCTCGTGGGGTTATTGTTTTCCGTTTCAACATCTCCGCGTTATCTCGTTCTCAACGTACTTTGCCTCCAGTGGCCCGATGTGGATGCGTTTCTGGACTACCCATCTAGCTATGCAAAATGTGGTCCTTTGTCGCCTTGGGTAGACTACATCATTCCGCCCCTGCTAAATATTCCCTGGATGATCGCAATGGTGGCCAACATTTTCATGTATGTAAGAATCTTACAAAAGTTCAACAAACGCAGCCCGAACAAAAGTATTACAGTAAAGAAAGCTCATAATGCAACTCTTATCAGAAATCGAGTAGCGAAAATGCTGATCGCTAACGGCACAGTGTTTTTCTTATGCCAAGCCCCATATCGCATCTTCAGTCTGTCTCAATGGATCTGTTTTATGGCTCAGATTCCTGATCCCTTTCAGGTTGCATTAGGATCAGGAAGCAGATGGATATCCATTGTACCCCAGTACATCAATGCAATGATTAATCCGTTGATCTACGGTGCTGTGAACCCGGCTTACCGTTCTGCGCTCAGAGAGGCGTTTGAATGCAAAGACCGAGCCAGGCAAGCGACATGTACCACAGCAATAAGTGGAGCGGAACAGAATAACACAACCACCTTGCCCATTGACGACATAAACATCGAAACTAGACTGTAATTTCTGCCTATGTAGAAGCTAAGATTTTTAACCACATGCCAACTGAATTGGTAAGCCTTGGTCGATTCGGGTGTGGAGAATTTATTCACTTGTACATGTTAAAAGCTTGTAAAATCAACAACAGTGGACAAAATTGGCAAATGTTACTATAGGGTGTTCGTAATGTTGTACGATAGGTGCATGTACTGTATGTTTAAACAGACAAATTAATTTTTCTCATTTTGCATAAACTTTTGGTGCCAATATGTTTAGTGAATAACGAAATATGAGTGTGATTTACAGCTTTTCATAGCAGAAAGAATACAGAATTGCGGAAGATTTGCTGGGTCGCTTCTTTGAGCATAAAAATCAGAAACACTCATTTGTTTGCCAAAAGAAAGGGACATAAGTTAGAGCCCTCAAGTCAACCGCGTGTCCCCCACAGTTATCAACAAATTCAGTCGTATCACAATGGCCCTCTTCCAATGGCTGGTTATTGAGACTTGATGTAAGTCCGTGCTTTGCGCGGGAAGAGGCACCTTATGGTTAAGCACACGGGAAAACAGTGTTGTAGGATGATTTGTTTGTGAGAGTAATCGCGTTTGCGTAATGATCAACATTTACCCGAGTAGTTTAGATTGTGGTCCAGATGCTTCTATCACCCCGCCCCCCCCCCCCCCCCCCCTTCCCGCCCATACCACCCCTTCCAAGGTGACCTTGCGCACACCGCAAACCCAACATTAAGACGAAAACCATGTTAATGTTCTAATCTAATCTGTTAGTGGTAGTAGCGTCATCTTTAAGTTCACTCTGCGAGTTTTTAGTTGTAATATTTCTCTATGTTGCAGAAAGACTAACTTCCCCCAATTGAGGGTTGCTGCATCCAGAATAGGCAAATCTCGAGCTAAATTTTGAAATTAATAGGATTTAATGGGAAAAACAAAATATTAATCGATGCATCTCTTTATTAATCGAACTCATTGTTTTTTTCTTAAAAACATTTCCAAGTGCTGAAAACAACTATAGTATTTCAATCTAACCCCCCAAATGGTTGATTGTATAATGTTATATTATATTGTTCTGGTACTACACGTTGTACATTGTACATTATATGAACAAGTACTCTTTGAACAGTTTTGTTTTCATTATGATTATGAGTGTTAGAATTAAAATATCAAATCATTCTTGTTCATCTGCCCTATAGTATTGGTTTGTTGCTACCTATTACTAGAATAACTACTTTGTCTTTTCATATAGAAATATCACAAGATATACTCTGATGATGCATTAAAAGATGGAAAAGCACAATTTTAACCTAAAAAATACAGTACAGAAGAATAAACTCAACTTTGTGGGTTAAATTGATATGTTTTCAGCACTTTTATAAATGTTAATGAAACAAATAAAAATATATCACTAAAAAGTGATACGTTTATTTAATCTTAAATTTTTCATATTATCCCTTTAATCTCGCAATTCAGCTCGGTATATGTCCTTTCTGGATGCATGGCACAAATTAGGTAAAATGAATCTGTTACTAACTTTCGTTAATTAATGGTTTTTTTTCCTAAAGCAGCATTTTTTTGAAAATTGTTATTTTTCAGGACTATACTCCTTTAAGTTATGTTATGTACACACAAGAATGAGGAAGATTAATCTATTATTTTCAGTGACAAAAAAAATGTGTTTACTATATTTGTCTAAGGAAACCTGCCTAGAAGCTAATATAATTTGAATATTCATGATTAGCTGGTTTAATCCTGGCCTGGCAGAGGGCGCCCTGATTACGATTACGAACGTACGTTTCTTCAAATGTTGAAGATTCCATTAACTGTAACTGTAATCAGGTCTCCTGACGTGACCAGGGTGCAGTCATCAGGCACAAAGGAGGGTCTGACTCGCGTATTGGACGGGACATGTGATACCGACGTTGGATCGTGGGACGTACTGGGAGTGTTTGACGGAGAATAATCACCATGACATGTGCCGGGAATCTACACTTAATATCGTATGCAGTTGTTTCTTGAGAAAGAAACCTACCTCCGTGTCGAAACTGTGTTTATCTTGGCAACTTCCAGCTCTATATTTGAGGAGTGCTCATCGCTTGATTTACCCGGGACAGGCACTTAATATTCCTCCATTACTCTCAGTCTCAAGCTGCAAGTCCTCGTCCAAATTTTCGAATGAGCTGTTGTGTATCTATAAGCTTTATCTGTAAGAGCTCACTAAGATAATATTAGACCAACTTAATCATAGTGCATTTGTGCATTTTGGGATGATACCATAAATAATAGTCATTGTTCTTTACATCAGTGTGATCTTGTTTGACGTTTTTGTTGCGTTTGGGGAGTTTCCATTTATTTGTGTATTGTTTATAGTCTGGCATTTTCCGGACCGTAAAAATGCATTTACAAAACCCAGCCTGTCCATCTTCATTTTCTTAATCAATGTGGCCTAAGTTTAGTAACATTTGTGTGCATTCCATTCAACAAAAATCCCTTGTTTGCAACATAAAGTAATATTACAAACTAAAATGTTACAGTACTCTTAAATACACCAAGCATACCACCACAATAAAACTAGAATAAAACAGTATAAAATCTTTTCTAATTATTTATTGAGATGTTTTTAACATAACACAATTTGATAAACATTTGTTTTGAAAATGTACAGTTAAAAAAAGTTGTACGCGTATCTAGTTAATACAAATTTTGTCGATATGCCCCTTTAAACTCAGAATTCGGCTTGGTATCCACCACTGAGACTCTGGGGTTCGCTCACCCTGTTGGGACAAGAGGTTGCTCTGCCCTTGGGATGAGTTTCACAAATAAACCCTGTCTCCTATTCTGTATTGTCCAGTTTGTTTTCTTTTGTGTGTGGGGGTGTTTGTTTGTATGTTGTCTTCAGTCTGTTTCATGTTTTGTCTTCGACGTTTCAGGTGTGTGGGGGTTGCCGAGAAGCAACTTATAGTGCTTGCACTCTTCCCACTCTACCGGATTCGTCTTGTTTAATAATAATAATAATAATAATTCAAGATTCTGTCCATTCAGCAAGCGCTTTTCAAATATCTTGTATTAATCCCCTTCTTTACCAAGCCCGGCAATCGATTATCGATCGTCTTATTTTTGTGGGCGTCTTCATTTATCGCTCATTCTCTTCTTATAATCGATTAACTCATTGACCCACGACCACAGCTTCCTCCCATGATCCTCGGCGGGGTTACTGATCTCACCTCGATGAGGATCATGTCCCTCCACCAAAACACGGGGTCAATGCTTAACCACATTACTCATGTGCATTGACTGCACTCGCTCGATCGGCTCTGGTCCCGTTGACTTGACTTGCTAAATCTCGGAATTTCAGTTGCTTTTTTCTGGCGATTTTTTTGAACGGATTTGGAGCTGGTAGGTGTCGCGTTACTCTGCAACAACTTTGACCTTCGCAGGTTATATATAACTGGAGAAAATATTACTCATTCGCATAATGTTATTATTTGTCTGTGTTGAATAATGTTGCCCAGTGCATGCCTATTGACTGGCTCTGGTCCCGTTGACTTGACTAATTGCTGGATCTCGGAATTTCTGTCACTTCCTACTGGGAAACTTGGCGATTTTTAGGCACGAATTCAGTTTGGAGCTAGTAAGTGCCGCTTTACTCTGCAATGACCCTCGCAGGTTATATATAACTGGAGAAAATATAACTCGTTCGCATGATGCTTTATTTCTGTGTTGAAGTTTTGTCCATTGCATAATCGATGCACGTACACAGATAATAAATGATGCGTCAAAAGACTCATTTAGGCGAGTCATTGATTTGTCCGTGTAGTGACACACTGTTGGACTTCAGCGAGTCATTTGACTCAAAGGAGATGAGTCTCGTGACTCGGGCTGGAATAATATGTAGGTATATTGACTCACTTTGTTGCGTGTAACTGAGTGACACACTGCCATATTTCAAATGAGTCAAATTATTCAGAATGCAACACAGCCGAGTCTTGCGACTAACCGAATGTATTTTAACCGAGTCAACCATACGTTTAATCAACTCAATTCATTCTAGCATTCAATTCAATTAAAAAAACAAAGTAAAACACAAGAGTAAAACAACCTTTAAGGTATAGCGTATAAAACAGGGTTTCCGTACAAATTCATGACTTTTCTAGGCTAAAATTGAAAGTTTATTCGACCAATAATATATTAAGCTGTACGGGTTTCCCATGCGTCCTCGCAAGGGCGCCCGAAATTGACACAATGTTGAGTAAACAGACTCATTTGTGGGTCACCGATAAACAATCTGCGCGAAACAATCCATATTGACTCAGTAAGTAAATTGAAGTGAGTCTGATATAACGCATATTGTTTCATATTTGAGTAAATTTTGATATGACTCATGAAAATTGTCAACAAATGAGTCAAGTATGGTGTTCTATATGTGCCAACGATTGAAACAAAAATCGGGCGTTATATTAATTTTTTTAGCGTAATTTTTTTTTTTTAGTGTTTTTTTTTTTTTTTTTTTAGTGTAATTGTTTTGTTTTTTTAAGATTTTTTTTTTTTTTTTTAAATTTTATTTTATTAATTTTTTTTAAATTTTTTTGTGGCGTCGCATTTTTTTTTTTTCGGCGTCGCATTTTTTTTTTTTGGCGACGCATTTTTTTTTTTCGGCGTCGCATTTTTTTTTTTTGGGAGTCCAGTAAGTACGGAGCCCCTGAAGGGACATTAAAAAAAACAATTATCTGGTGCACACAAAATAATTTGTGTTTTCCGGGAATCCTTGATGGAAATCCATGTTTACTGATTACGATTGGCTAGAGCGTGGAGGCAGAATTTAGAGTAAACAGTAAGTAATCATATTGAATTGTTTAGACAGGCATTTAGTAAGTAGGCCGTACCTAGGTAATATTTTCATGACAGGGGAAATATGTTTCCAGCGTACCCTGAATCTGAAATATGTGGTGAATTTATTATTGAATGTTGATGATAGGGATATTAATATTAAAATTATTAAAATATATTAAAATTAATATAACGCCCGAAAACCTGAGTGAACACCAGTGCGAATTGCCCAGACAAGTAGCCTTTATCAATCTGGTTTGGATTTCTTATGTTAACCTTTGTTTCCGACTGAAATTCGCTACCGAAATGGTAGCGTCCAATCAGCGAACGTATCTCCGTGTGACGATGAGTTGGACTAGTTCATTTTACAAACAGGGAATGTCCAATCATGTCACTTACAATATTTAGCTCAAATCATTGCTTCCTAATTTATTGCAATTTTGCATGTAAAATAGATTTAAATGTGATATCTTGTATTTATCATTCATATATTCAACTCAGAAGCAAAATTTATATACGTTTTTTTTACCTTTTCTTACATGCTTTGATATTGAACGAATCACGAACGAAGCCAACTGGGAGATCGCCGTTCTGATTGGTCAATAAATCCAAAGTAGGCGTATTGGCATGCTAATATGTATCTATGAATAATTCATGCAGAGCAGTGAAACCTACATTGCAAAAAAGTTATAAACTTAACACGGGAGCCTGTGACTAGATATGTGGCCTTGTCGGTGTTTGGTACCTAGACACTCACACAAAAAGTGAACGTGAACTACTAACACAGTCTATTTGACCTCTCTTGGGAAAAAAACAAATAAATTTGTCAAGTCAGATTTTAGATGTTTGATGTCTCATTTTAAATTGAAAAGGTGTATCTTTCAAACCATATCTATATACGTGGCATTCCGTTATACATTTTGCTTTATTTTGTTTATGTACAGGAGAGCTTCTCGATATTGATTGAAGGGGTCGTATACGTTTGGCAGCTTTGGATAGTATAATGTATTTTAAGAAAATTGTCACTTCGAAGTACTGTGGTTATGGAAAAAGATATCACTTTTTATCCCCAAAAATTGAAATCTGAGAAGCGTTACTGAATTGACGTTTCTCAGATTGTGTATTCCAATGCAGATTATTCTTCCTGCGTGGACATAACTGCTCCAGATTTTCGGCAATATCTCAAAATCACTACCTTTTGAAATGACATTTTTACAGGTTAGTTTTATGATATATATCTATAACTATATAGGATTGAAACAAACAGTGGGTTCCAATTACCAAACGTATACGTTCCCTTTAAGTTCGCTTTTTAGTGATTCTGCAGGTTTGCGCGCCGATGTTCTCTGGTGGTTCACTGTTAAGATGTTTGTTTTTGTATATGTGTATGACTGTTATTGCATGTGATGCACCCTGCGAAATAATAAATGAATGAATGAATGAATGGATGAATGAATGAAATGTACAAATCTGAAAAAAGGAAAAAATGAACAGGGGATCGGATACCATTCAATAGGCCTATTATTTTCCATCATTCCGTTCCCTCATTCCTACAGCTAACATAATACACCCGTCTACTCGTAATTTCACTTTGTTGAAACCTCGCTCGAGTCGACCCTGCATTTTGCGTTGCATGCTGTATACAAAAACTTAGGTGAAAATAATGCCTAGAGAATGCAAAATGATCTTTTTTTGTGTATATGTTATACGTTCGTGTCTTGAAATCAATTACAATTTACGGTATTTGAACGCATTTACACATACGGTCATCATCAGACGTCGTAGGGTACTGCCCGTTGACGCAACAACCGTCCACTTCTTCTGAGTTTTGTGACTGGTGCAGAGATGATTTGGCGTCGGCTCAGTGCTGCCTCAGTTAGTTCAGCCAAGCTGAGGCCACTCCACTTGGTGAGGCCATCGATCCAGCGGAGTTTGGGTCTGCCGACACGGCGGCGGTATCCAAGTGGGGTTCCATCAAGCACCGCCGCTGCAAGACCACCCTGTCGTACTACATGACCAAGCCAAGCGGCTTTCTGTTCTTGGATTGAGTCAGCACAGATACACCATATATCGCCAATCAGTGCACTGAGGCCCTCATTTGAGACGAAATCTTACCAGCGGATTCCAAGTAAGTGCCGCCAGATGTGTCTTCTAAAGCTGTTCATGCGCTGGACACCTGCAGCTTTGAGTGTAAGCGTGTTGGCACTATACAACACGGGACATGATTAATGCCTCTGTTAAATTTATTTTCGTCTCCACATGCAGAGACACGCGAGGATTGCATCACACGGGCTTTGGTTCCCATAGTTTGTGCACCCTGCACTGTTGTAAATAGGCCCAAAATTGCTTGCGCCGACCAGATCACATTTTGCATGCCCAGGAAATAATTTTCTAAAGAGCATTTTGAGAGCCATGCATTTGAAGGATTGTAAAAATACAGTGTACCACCTCGGTCCGGGAGTGTGAGCTTCTAATTATGAGCATTTGGGATGAATCTGGCCATGGAATTGGCACTACTTGGCTCTTGAGCGAGAGGGTATTTTTTTCAAAATGGACGCTCTGCAGATTGGACTTCAAAACTAGTTTTAGGGGTGTTCTCCTTTGGAGGGAAATATCACCCAAAAGTTATGAGATGACCCCACACAAATAGAAAAGAAAATGAAAGATGGTGAAATAAGCTTCATTTTGGTGTATAGTTTAGTCACCTTGGAGAGTTGTGAGTATTTTCCCCAATTTTTGGAAGTTGGGGTATTTGTCACTGTTGTCTATGGGACTTTATTTGGATGTGCGCAACCTATAGCATGTTCAGTTAATTACCAGGCACATTTTAGCAAACTTTAGTTGTATAGCGCCCTCATTAGACAATCTTATGAAAGGCAACTCTTGCAATCACAATAAAATGAAACTCCCAAAATATAATTGTTCTGGTAACTAGAACAATAAAGATTTAATAAATACATGTAGCTTGTTTTGTTCAGGGGTGGTTCATAAATCCTAACTTACTACATGTACTGTTTTTTGGCAAAAGGAATGTTCGAATAACTGCTCAAACTTGAAGACTTGGACTGGAGCCGGCGTTTGACAAACGTACATGATTTTCGACTCTGACAAGGGTCTTGCAATAGTTGGCAAGCAATTATTAACTTTAACCTTAGTTTTCGACGATTCTCCCTCTTATTTCAGAGGGATCCAATCAGCGACCGAGTTTGAGCCTCATCATGAATTATTCATTATACACAAATACAGGATATGACTGCGTGCTCTGGTACCACATAAAGATCGAGGGTCGAAGCACAAAAGAGAACAAAGGGAACAAAGGATCCTCGATCGACGGTATGAATGTCCGAATTCGGTCCTCGATCGTCGGGGCAAGCGCTAAGGTAATGGGGTTAGGGTATAACATAGGAATAAGGAAAACACAATAGGGGATCCTCGATCGTTATGTGGTTCACGACTACGTGTGTGTACACAAGACAGTGTACAATGTACACTCAAGGAAAAAAAATACGCAACATGTAAAATTTACATTTTTTTTAAAAGGAAATAGGGCCGGCATTGTAAAAATGGTACATGTTCTAGATTTTAAGCAATTTAAACGTCGATCTTTATTTATCTCGTTACGGCTGAGTGAGTTGGGTGAGTTCCAAATCTGTGTTTGTGCATTTTATGCTAATGGTTACACATGAGAGAATCCTAGAGATGAGTTTGACCACTCCTGTCCTGAACACAACCTTTGCCTATAAAAAGACACCAAAATGATGCCAAAAACACTTGTATCCATGATGCCACGACTGTCACAACCTGAGAGAGACCTAGCCATTGGCAAGCTCCAAGCCAGAAGGAATCGACGGGCAGTGGCCAGGCTGTTCGGGGTCCACCACTTGACTGTTGTGCGTCTTGAACAGCGCTACAACACTACTTGCACCTCCGCGGATCATCCCCGCTGAGCTGGCAGGCCGCGGGTCACGACCGCTGCACAAGACCGCGCCAACCAGCTGTCCCACCTCCGTGACAGGTTCCAGCCCGCTACACGCACTGCCGCTGAGACCATAGGGACACACCACAGGCCAGTGAGTGCCAGAACCATTAGGAATCGTCTCCGGGCTGACGGACTCAGTGCTGACACGCCGACATCGCCAGGCTCGGGCCCAGTGGTGCACAGCATACCGCCGCTGGACATTGCAGAGATGGTCGCAGGTGGTTTTCAATGACGAGAAGAGGTCCCGGTGCTTCAGGGCCGATGGCAGGGAGCGGGTGTACAGGAGACGCCACGGAGCGGTACGCCGACGCTTGTGTCCGCCAACCTAACCCCTAACCCTAACCCCTAACCCTATTTGTAGCGATTCAAACACATACATTTGATTTCACAAAATTTGGACAAAACTATAAAAAAAAATCAGTGTTGCGCTTCTTTTTTCCTTGAGTGAACATTGTACATGTACAATGTATGTGATGGCAACTGTATGCACGTATATGCGTTGTGCGAAATGTGCAGACTTTTAATTAGCATTGGCGGGGCATGGCAGTGCAAACTAGCTACAGCCAACTGGCGCGACCGAACCGTACCGATCGGCCGTTTTTTTTTATTCCAGTGTATCGAACGTACCTCTGTATTAGCCTCAAATCTAGTGAGGTCGTGCGTCATTTTGGCAAACAGTTAATTACCTGCAAACAAAGGGGAAATTTATGGTGGCCTTATTTATTTGTATATAATATATTTTTGCGACTAGTCGCACATTTATTTGCGACTTGTCGCGAATATTGTTTGCGACTGGTCGTGATTAGTTTTGCGACTAGTCGCAAATTGTTTCCGCGACAAGTCGGGAAAATATTGACGACTAGTCGCGAAAAAATATTTACGACTAGTCGGGAATAATTTCAAGACTAGTCGCAAAAAACTAGTCACGACTAGTTGTAAAATTATTCGCGACTAGTCGTGAATTTATTCGCGACTGGTCGTGAACATTTTGACGACTAGTCGTGAATTATTCACTTAATATATTCACGACCAGTCGCAAATAAATTTGCGACTATAGTTGCAAAGGTATTTACGACCAGTCGCGAAAAAAATCATGACCAGTCGCAAATAAATTCACGACTATAGTCGCGAATTTGTTCACTAGTCGCGAAAATGTTCACGACTTTTTATATCCCTCCAGGGCCACCATATAAATTAGCATTCGTTTAGGTCAAATTTAAACACCATAGGTACACATACATGCAGGCAATATATCGCGTGTTACGTTTTGCGTAAACACAATAAACCTCACACGTAATCGCCTAACCGTCCATCATTATCACGTGAAATAAATACTGCATATATTACAATAGTCTGACCGCGCCCCCAATGAGTCAACTCATCCAAAACCTTCGAGTGAGTCCAGTTCGCGAGTGCGATTCGTCTGGAGATAGCGCCCTCTATAACATCAGTGGTTTGTGTCAGTGATCGCGGAATAAACAACACATAGGTCTTGGAACCAAGACTGCCATGGTCGCAGCATACGCTATTGACGGTGGGCTGAATTGGTCTGATCTGACCTTGGACCCGGTAAAGACCTGCCAACTACAGCAATACCTAGATTCGGATTCACATAATGCGAAACATTTCAACCCACATCTGGCAGCCTTGCGTGGCATGTAATGTTTGAAACCTAGTCGCCCTTTAAATTTGTATCGTCTCGTCTGGTGAGAGCTAGGTTTGTCTTCCGGGTTTATAAATTCGACGAAACAAGGGCAATACGATGTCTAGCAGGGGGCGAACTTTAGACAATTTTTCAGGGGTAGTCTCGTCAGCTCTATTGTTGGCAAGGTGAACAAAATCGCAGGATTGCGTCAAATCGGTTGCGGGACATGGTTGGTGGATACACAGGGCTTCGTAGGACTTCTGACCTCGACCAGTGCATAGTACTAGCGAGGCAATTTGTTGATACCCATGCACAGAAGAAAGGCCACAAATGCCAACATTTCAGGAAGATTTGTTGCAGTCCAGGCTGCCAGACTGCATGGCAACAAAAGAGTTGAAAGGTCTCCATTTGTGATAGGCCACTGAAATCTTGCGTAGGTCTAACTTGTCCACTAAAGTTCGCAGGTGGCCGCTTATTATAGGAGCTTGTTTTATGCCATCCAGACCTGAAGTAAGAATAGTATTACATATTAAGAAATGTCAGGGGGCGCTATATTGATTTGAGGAACTTCTTTCTATGGTACAGCAATAGCATATGACAATCATGAGTTCAAAAATAGTTTAATTTGAATAAAAACTAAACAAATAATGAGGGTGCGCGAAAATCCAAATTTCAATATTAATTTTCTATTCAGAAAATGAGTCTTCATACAAACAGCGCCCTCACATATTTATTCGTGCGCTTACCCAAGCATTCTTACTAATGTGTGAGGGCGCTGTTTGTTTGCAGACCCATTTTCTGAATAGGACATTGTTGTGAAAATGTTGATAATTGTGTGCACCCAGTTCTACTGTTCTACTTGAATGCAAATTTTGTATTGTTTTTAATAAAAATACATCTAGGGGGTAAAGTTACATTATATATTCCAAACAAGTGTAGGCTCACAGACGGTGCATAGATCGTACTCACTGACTGTTTAACAGATTCTCTGTGTAACTAAATTCACGTTGACAATGACATGGTTTAGTAACCTCTTTACCTGAAATTCGGCTTGTCAGATGACTTTGGGCAGGTAGCGACAAACTCTTCCAAATCATCGCTTTCTTCTGAGGCGGATGAGGAAGTCTCATCAGATATATCAGAACAGCTATCGGCGAATATTTTGTCAAGAATGTCTGAAGGATCCGCCATGATCTGACTGGTTTTCTGTTCTCATGTCTTATCTGTTTTCATACCCACGCGCGTTATATAGGACGATTATATATATTCTGCGATTTCGCGCATTCTGCGCGAATTTGAACGATGACAAACATATTATCGTATATATCTAAGCATATATCTGAGATGTGGAAGATTTTATTGTAGATTTCTGCACAGATTTATGATTTATGCGCATATTTTTGAAAAGTCGCATATTTTTATTTTAGATTTCAAGTTCTGCGCAGATTTCTTAGTATGCAAATTTGTGCGATGTCGCACGGATGGGCATGCATCTACATGTGTTCTAAAACGGACAGGCAAACGTCGTGGTTCAACTTTCAAAACGTCGTGTGCTTTTACCCGGCTCAAGGTAGCCGCGTATTCGGCCGGATCTCTCCGCGCGGATTCAGTCCGCACTCACCAAAAGCCGACAAATATTTAATACATGCTGCAAAAGGTGATGCATTTTCTAAAAAGGTTTATGTCAATTTATTTAAAGAATTTTTCAAAATAAACCGTAAATATAACAATACTTTTTCAAACCCTTTCAAAAATAATCATACAGCATATTAGCCACACTTGTTTAACCTTTCCTGTAATTTTGATGACAAATTACAGTTAAATTAGCTGCCTAATGAAAGTAATTCTACTTCGAGTTATTTTTATAGATTTGGAAATAAGAATGCAACATTTAAAACAAAATATACCTCACATGTTATCAAAAACTCATACTTTTATTTCATAATCTACAAGATAATGTTACTGTGTAACTTAATGTGGGTATAGGCTTCAGTCGAACACTAATTAGTGCCTAATTAGCCCGTTAAATAAATCACCTTTTCAATGCAGCAATGTAATGCGTTTTTTGCCTTCGAGTATAAACAAAATGTACATCACATGTTATTCAAACCTCATATTTGTATTTCATGATCTACGAGATCATGCTTCTGGGCACACTTAATTTTGGTATAGGGCCTAGGCTTCAGCCGAACAGTAATTAGTGCACTCGCACTCGGTTGGGCTTATGATTCGCAATGTTCTCGGTGAATCAGTTTCGTCAATCAACAATTTCAACAATTAATTTCACCACGCCAAATTTTATGAGAACGCTAACTGTTATTTTATTTAATAACACAACAGCCCTTCAACTAAGTTCTGCATCATTAGATGGATCCTAGTAGTTTGTCAGCTTAGATCGTTAGGTAAAAGACGGTTTCAGACCGTGTCCATAATTTTTTATTTCCACCTAATATCGCCCCATAATTCTTTGCGATATATAGCACACTTGGGTCAAATGTAAGTTTCTAAGGTAGAAAGGAAATAAGCAGATATTATCAAAACTACATAAAATGTAAACAAAGACCAAAGGTTATGTATGACAAAATTAGCATATAAAAGAATCTTGGAAACTCCGTACTGCCACTCGTGCTTGAAAGAACACTTGCCAGATAGAAAGAGTGGGACACGGAAAGATTGTCCTTGCAGGTGTGCTTTACAGAAATGTACAATTGCAATTAATGTGGCAAAAGGAAAGAAAGTACAGCAATGATAAAAGCAGGTCTTGAATTTGTAAAACCACAATGTTGCCGTATTGTTTGAAATTTCTATAAAAGGTTTGACAAAATAACTCGAAGTAGAAATTACTTCCATTAAGCAGCTAATTGAACTGTAATTTGTCATCAGAATTACAGAAAAGATTAAACAAGCTTAGCTTATGTTATATGATTTGAAATGGTTAGAAAAAGTATTATTATTTACCGTTTATTTTGAAAAATTATTTAAATAAAATGACATAAACCTTTTGGAAAACGTATCACCTTTTGCAGCATGTATTATATATTTTTCGGCTTTTGGTGAATGTATGAAGTATGAAGTTTTGAAAGTTGAACCACGACGTTTTGAAGGTTGAACCACGACGTTGCCTGTCCGTTTTAGAACTACATATACATTCAAAACTTTCAAAACGTCGTACTTCAACTTTCAAAACGTCGTGGTTCAACTTTCAAAACGTCGTATGTGCTGACATCGCGGCAGAAATGTGCACATAAATCTGCATATAAATCTGCTGTACGTGAGTGCGACATAGCTGCGCAGAATGTGCAATGAAAATGTACATGTAGCCGCCCATCCGTGCGACATCGCACAAATTTGCGTACTAAGAAATCTGCGCAGATCTTGAAATCTAAAATAAAAATGTGCGACTTTTCAAAAATCTGCGCAGAAAATATTTACCATCACATAAATCTGTGCAGAAATCTACAATAAAATCTTCCACATCTCAGATATATGCTTAGATATATACGATAACATGTTTGTCATTGTTCAAATTCGCGCAGAATGCGCGAAATCGCAGAATCTGCGATGTGTAATGTCCTTTCAGGGCCACCCTAGTGCCGGATTGTGAAAGCATCCGTTTTGCGAATATGTTCGGTTTGCAAAAAAGCATCCGAGCTTACAAAAAGCATTCAAACTAGAAAAGCATCCGAATTAAAAAAGCATCCGAGTTTATAAAAAGTATCCGAACTAGAAAAGCATTCGAAGTAAAAAAGCATTCGAGATTACAAAAAGCATCCGAACTAGAAAAACATCCGAATTAAAAAAGCATCCGAATTAAAAAAGCATCTGAGTTTACAAAAAGCATCCGAATTACGAATTCATCCGAATTCAAAAAGCATCCGAGTTTGCAAAAAGCATCCGAATTAGGAATACATCCGAATTAGGAAAGCATCCGAGTTGTAAAAACACGTCCGATCTTTTTGACACTGATTCTGCTTCATAAAGTCACAATAGTAAACAGAGTGTATGCTTCATTGAGTCCATATGGCACTCTTGGAATTGATAGGGTTATGATTACTTGACTAGACCACAGTAGAGTTAATTTGTAATTGAATGCGCACCAAGGTTGAGTAACGTTTCGCCAAGAAAAACAGGCTGACGTCGAACAGGTATGGGAGAACTTCAATTCTTATCTATACAAACTAGGCAATTAGGCCAAATAACAAAGACATGTTTAGCGTCACCACCCACTACTTTTTTAGAGGCCGCCTCCTTTAAAAAGAAATTAAATTAAACAAGATAAAATACAATTTAAAGATCGTATTTTTGACTTTAGCATCACTGTGTACATGCTGTGGAAATATATTTATAATGGGAAGGTTACACTCTAAGAAACAAAGTGCCAAAACGTGAGTGCTACGCAATGACCTGCCCTTCACGTGCATAAACCAGCACCACTGGAACAAAATGTGTCCGAAGTGCTAAAAATGAAGTGCTGAAATAGGTGCTGGCAAGCAAAACTATTTTGATTTTTCTATTGCGTCATGTGATTGTTTCGACAAGTCTGGGCTTGTTTGCATTTACATGTTGTCATCGTACGTGTGGGGTGTCTGCTGACAGGGGACCCATCCTTCTGAGCGAAAAGGTAAGCAAATAAAAATGTGGCATTTGTTCATTGAGATGATATTAATAATACATAGACCGAGTTAACATTTGAGCAGCTTTTTTATGATAATTTAATAATAATACACTAACAAGTCTGACGTGCAATCACTGTCGTCATGGCCGTGTCATGGTGATGCACGTCATTGTCGAGTGTGGCGACTTATTTATCGATCTAGAATAGGACTAACGACTGTTTTTTTCTTCATATTTGCAAACAAACAGTATTTCTTGCAAATGGAGTACTATTTTAATACTTAATACTTAATAGTCATGGATTAGCTGTTGCCATGGTTGCTATCGTACAACACAAAGACAGAAGGTCATGTCTCTCAGCATCAAGATGTGGACAATCAGCTTGTGATTATGAAGTAGGTCCAAACACTTTTTAAAATTTAAATTGCTGATATGCATTGAAAGGATTACAGTAATGACTGCTGAGAGTAACTGGCAGACAAAAAAGGAACCAGGCAAAACAAGTCAACATTGTGTTTTGATGTTTTGCAATCTACCCCCCCCCCCCTCCAATAATCGATTGTGACATTGGCAAGTTAACTGATAAGCGCAGTTAGAGGTACATGTAGTATATGTATAAATATCGATCAAGCATTGTGATAATATGAGGAAGAGCATGGCATACCCTTAAAGTTTTCAACTCCAAGCTATTTTATTATAAGTGTTAATGTCAGTTCTGGTGATGTATAAATAATTTTTTTAATGTGATTTTTATTGTAATGATTAACAAAATTCTGTTTTTTTGGGGGGTTTTGAAGTCGGTAGTTCACTCCATCCGGGGTGCATTGAAGAATGAATTCACAAAGCAGCCTGCCCTTCTTGCATTCGGCTCTAGATCACCAGTAAGGCAGATCTTATTTGTTCAACCTATACTCAACATTCCTGAAAAACTTCTTCATCTACCTGAAGTCCCAGGTATTATGGCCTCAAATACACTAGGAAAGCTGCCACCTCGAGTAATTGAAGTTGCCATGACACTTAAGGCAAAGTAAACAATTTGCCCTAAAACCATGACCAAACAACGCCAGCTGAGCTGGACTCCTTAGTTGCAAACGGTATAAATGTTCTCTGCAAAAGCATAATTGGTTCAAATTGTTAAGAAGTCTAACCTGGGCTATAAACACATACAATTAGATAAGCCAAATGTGTTATTTAGTGATAAGTAATTTCTGATAAAAATCATTGAAGATTGCAATTTTTGATGTAAATCACACTGGTTACAATATTTAAAGTTAAATTTCTGGTGTCACTAATGGACAAAATCAATAAGGAGAATATTCTAAAACTTTATACATTGGACCAATTACACTTTTTGAGAGTCAGGCCCATACGCAGGGGGGGGGGGGGGGGGGGGGCTGCGACGGGTGCGTACGCACCCCCCCCCCCCCAAAAAAAAAATTACCAAAAGGTCCACATTTTCCGGGGTAAATAATGGCATTTTGATGTAGAAATAACCGTACCGGCACACGGAAATTGTTGGTCCTATTGTTGGTCCCATCAGTACAAATTCGCCCCCCAAATTACCAAAACGTCTACATTTTCCGGGGTAAATAATTGTATTTTGATGTAGAAATAACGGTACTGGCACACGACAATTTTTGGTTCCATTTTTGGTCCCATCAGTACAAATTCCCACCCCACCCCCCTAGAAAATCCTGCGTACGAGCCTGAGAGTGGATTTAGTTTTCAGAAGATTCCTGTTCTTTTATTTTTAGGGTAAAACCTTATTATCCATTAAATAATTAATTAAAAGAATGACTCATTACTAATGAATTTGATTTTGGATTAATTAAAAGATCAAGTTGTTTGAGCTCGTTAATTATATTTCAATTCTTTCCTGTAAATTGTCCATTTGTATGTGACTGGTTCCCGGCTTAAATTAAGAAAGTAAATTTTGTTTACAAATCTACATGTACTTGGAAATCTTGACTATTTTTTAGGTTTCTATAACCACATTTATTCTGCACCGCAAAATGAGTGCAAAATCAGTATTTTTTGGGGGAAACTTAGTTTAAAGTTTGGTACCTAATTTGAATAGTATATTGACAATTTATGTGTCTACACTTCGCGCTTTGATGCAACATTCTAGACGGAATAAAATGAAATTTGCGAGAGAAAAAAAACCAACATCATGCTTCATTGATTGAATTATTGTGTTTTGGAATTATAGAAAAGTGGCACTTATAGTGTTTATTTTAGCTCCCTGTGAGTGCACATATTGAATCAGCTCATTGCACCTAAAGTCGTTTGTTTTTTAGAGTGTAGGGTGTGACGCGTATGGTGCATACATGATCGACCGACATGAATTTGGAATTGTAACCGTGGGTGAGCCGTGTTTTAATTTCAAATGTGAAGATAGGGTGTGACATGATAACTACATGATTGCATCAAAATGTGTCGGGCGGCCATTTTGAAGAAAAAAAAATTAAAAAGGGCCTCCTCCTTCTTTTTTCTCAAAAAGGCATGACGCTAACGTGTTTTTGTTTATTTGCCCCTGCAAACACGAGGTGACGTCAAGAAATGAAACCCACCCGTTCATTACCTGCAGGCAAATAAAAGACGCTTATCGATCGGCGAGTATCTCGTTAATTAAAACACGCTGACGTGGAACAGATACGGGAGAACTTCATTACTCATCCATACAAACAGGCAATTAGCAAACACGAGGGGACGCCCATGAAACCCGCCCGTTTATTACCTGCAGGTAAATAAAAGACGCTAATCGATAGGGTATTTCGATATTAAAAAAGGCAGTTAGGCTGGATAATTGTGAACAACATTTAATAAATTGACTTCAATGCAAACCAATTCCACACAATAGCTATTGTTACGGTTACTATGGAAACCTAGGGCGACAAACGGTAATTTTGTAGACGCGATCAATGCTCATCATACCGTACAAGGGAGTGGTGCGGTTTTTGTTTTGACGCAGACACCAAAGTGAGGAATTGCTGGCTGGAAATGAAAAAACCGCGTAAAATGTTGGTGTTGGTTTTAGCTTTTGGGTTTCTTAGTTCCCTATCTTTGCAACCCGTACGAGGGAAGATGTGTAGCGCCATGATCAAGGCTGCTGCCGGTGATAATCTGACCACGCTTCGTGACAAGGCTTTTGCGGCTTTCAGAACCGAGTGCCGTGGTAAACGAGGCAATCTGGACGACACCAAATGTAAGTGATTCTTAAAGGTAGTATACACCATTGGTAATTGCTTGAAATATCATGAATGGGTGAATTTGGGAGGTTGTATTTTATAGTAAATATCGTAAATATAGTAAATAACTAACCTGTCCGACAGGTAAAATATGTTTTATTTTAAATAATTTACGATGATCCGGCGATCGTAAATTAACAAGAACTTAATTAACAATTAACAAGATCGTGAATTAACAAGAACAACTAAAGAAGAACTGACCGACGCCGGTTGAAAACGAACGCCGTTTTTCTTGCTTTTCACGGCATCCATGATTGCCAGTTAAACGATATTTACTAACAAAAATACAACCTATATTTATATTATCGACAACGTTTCTTAGGTATCAATTAATCTCAGTATACATGAACACAAAATACAAACAACACCATACTTCACTTCAAATTTAAAAAACCGTTTATCAATGTTGAGCATTTAATATATTTCCAGACGTAAACTATCATCGTTGTGGGAAGAATCTGTTATCGATTGGCGTCGAAAAAAATAAATAATCCTCTTCACCGACATCTTTGTGACTATTATCATATTCTACCTCCGTTTCGGGTTCCGAATCATCTTTATCGACATCTTTGTCATCATCAATATTTGGCAAAAGGGGCAACAAAGAGCAAGAGATGAGCACCCAAATTAGAGAAATTAGCCAAAACAAAGAGCAACAGAATAAGTAAAATTAGCAATAAAGAGCAAGAAATGAGTAAAATGTGCAACAAATGAGTAAAATAAGCAAACAAAAGCAAGGAATTAGTAAAATGAGCACCAAAGAACTGGGAGACTACAATGCGGCAGCGTGCATTGAGTGAAAGATGGTATCCCTCGATATGCGATCAAGACAAGCTATATAATGAACACATTGCAAAATTGAAAGTGATGTAACATTTTGATACAAACTTGTTTTTAATTACTTGTTTTTGTTATTGTTTTCGTCTTATTACAAGCTTATAGAAATGGGCACCAGAACCTATATTCGTCAATATTGACGACGTACCCCCTCCAGGGCCACCATACATGTACGTTATGGAGTTTTAATGGAAGGGTCTCCTTATATCATGTACATGTGACGATATACCTGCCTATTATTTCCATGTTGACTACAAGTCCTATGATGTAATTCGGTTTGGCTGGTCATTTTTGTATTTATACCTTGGGGTGTCACACAGCTTGCTCGTTCACTTTGGAGGCGTCCGACCAAGATATCACGTTCATCTTGCAGCCGCTGAGGGCGCCTTCCCGGTTGGACTTCGATGTGAAGACAGGACGTGATGCCATAATAGATCTGGCGGAGGAAAATACAGAAGCGTCCGTCTTTGCCCACATAGGTGAGTGTCAGTGAGCTATTGTTTGGCTACTCAAAAAATATGACCGGCTCTACAACAAAGGGTATTAAGTCGCGCTGTACATTATTATGTAATGATCCACTTAACGTTGAGAGGGTAAACATTTCATAAAATGTGAATTTAATTTGTTGTCATGCATGACATCTTTAATACCTATTACCTACAGTTTCAGGTTTCATTTAAAGAAATGTTGATTTAAAGGTAGAATACACCATTGGTGATTATTATGAATTTTGTAGATTTGGGGGGTTGTATTTTATAGTAAATATCGTTTAATTGACCTGTCCGAGGTTTTACAATCATGGATGCCGAGAAAAGCCCGGAAAATAGCGTTTGTTTTCAACCGACGCCGAGCAGTTGTTCTTATTTTCTCTTTGGTTTTTTTCGCGATCTAGCGCAATCAGAGATGCAACCTTCATTTCGTTTTTTTTTTAAGCCTTTAAAACTTATTTGCCTTCCATATGCTTTTTGCCCAAGCCCACGTCAATGAGTATCGATTAGACAAAAACAAACACTTTCCTACCTAGTTTTATCGGTCCTACAACTTCTATAGTGAGTTACTTATAAAACAAAAAACTGCCACGGAATGTTACACAGTGGACAAAAGCACTATTCTTTTTACCAAAGCTTGGCCAAAGTCTTACGATCAAAAAGGGAGTAAGAATAACAAACGATCTGATGGTATAGGAAGGTACTCTATGACGTCATAATGACGTCATGACGTCATACATCTTTAAGTTGTATGCAAATTCGTTGCAAATTATAAGAAACTGATTGAACATTCTAAAATGCGATAATTCAGGAGTTTGATGCAAACCTACGTGATCTGTGATTGGCCATTGAGAAATACACATACATTAATAGTGATCATTTGCATACGCACTAACCCTTTGTTTGTTTCTATAGTCATAGGTGGCTGGTCGAACTCGATGTCGGCTATCCTAGACTGTTACTACTCTGACCCACCCCGCACCGAATGCCATCCTACGTGGTTTTCAGAAGTCCACGAGGCACGTATCGTCAGTGACACTGAACGTCGCCCCTTCTGGGTAGAGTATAAACGGGGCGTGGTGACCGTCGGCAAAGGAGGACAGGAGGAGGCTTTCCTGGAGTGGGACGCCGCTGCGCCTCATCGTCGCAACATATCAACGCCGGTATACGTTGGTATAAGTTCTTGGAAGCAAGAACCAGCGGAGTGGGTGTTCAATCAATTCTGTGCCTAAAAAACCCAAAAAGCATGCGGGTGAAATGAGGGTGATGTATAACAAGTTGACAAAGGCGGGCACAGTTCGTCCTGTTAAAATATAGTGGCGCCCATTCAACTGCCAGGAATTTAATCTTTTACAGTGTAGTAGATGACTGAGACGTGTTAACATCACAGTTATTTTCACACGAAGTCACTGTAGTGAAGAAACCAAGATACCGAGAAACCAACAGCGGGCGGGTTGAAAATTTGGGTAACGAGTTGAAGAAGGGCACACATAGATAGATGTACTTATAAACTTTTAACTATGAACAATTAATCCGTAAATTCACATCACTAAACTACGGAAGACGGATAGTGCCAAGGACACTGATGAATATATTGTTTGCAAATGCGCGAGAATATTTTTTTCGTACCATTTATCTGTCGGCCGCCACTTAGGCCTAATGTGGCGGCCGCCATAAAATATCTGGCGATACTATTCGAGTATTGTCACAAGATTCGGGTAATAGTCTTCACGTGTTATGTGGCGGCCGTCACATAAATAAGTGGTACAACAAAATATTCTCAAGCGTTATACTTTGCCAAAAAATATATTCATCAGTATTCAGTGGCACTATCCGTCTTCCGTACTAAACTGATGTTGATGTTTGTTTTAGGTCTGTCGTAAAACATGTAGGTCTACATAACAGCGACGCGATATCGTCCTATATACCGTTTTCACGAACGGAAGAGTCTCGCGTGGATTTTGAAGAACAATTTTAATGCGTTTTCAGAGATAATCGGAAGAGAATTATCTCTTTTTAAAACTGCCAAAAATTGCAGTAAGTAAACCTTCACATGATTCTATGAGAAGGTGAATGTTTACATGAACCCAGTAATTAGAATTAACACGGTGGTTAATTGCATCAATAATACAGTGTTTTAAAGCCAAATAGTGGACAAATCGAAATCGTTAACCGAGGCAAATTGTAGTGGCAATTTGTTTAATGGGACTCTAACTACCTCTCATAAACAAATTAATCGAAATCAACCTTGGGGAAACATATGTTAATTATTTGTTTTAAATGCACAATGTAAATTATTAGGCACGTATTTTCGACACGTAGGGCACCATTTTAAAATTCGGAACGGATAGATAGCGGAACTTCTACTTCTGATTCTGTCTGACCTATCGATAAGGCGAACGAAGTGGAACCATGTAGCTATAACAAGTATAGCTCCATGGTGAAACATAGAAGCCCAGTGTTTGGTGGTCAGGAGTAAATTACACCTAGGTATAATAAATTGCGCTATGTATCCAAAGATCAACGGGCTGGCCACTTGACAGCATGTGGTAATGGTTTTGACTAGTGTTTTTTTACAGGTTTTTAAAAATGTTTTTAATTACATTTTTTGTATGTAGTTTAATTTTTTTTATTTTATTTTTAACTGTTTGTTTGTTGTTGTCTTGTTAATTTACGTGCTGTTTTTTGTTTTCTTTGTGTTTGTCCTGTCTTGTTTTGTCTTGCAGTATATTTTCTTGTTTTATGTTTTGCCCCATTTGTGCATTGTCTTGTCCTGTTTTGTTTGTTTGGTTTAGTTGTGTGTTTTTGTATTCTGACTTATGGGGCATTGTACCGTGTCTTGTTTTGTTGTTTGTCTTGTCCTGTTTTGTTTTGTTTGTTTGGTTTAGTTGTGTGCTTTTGTATCCTGACTTATGAGGCATTGTACCGTGTCTTGTTTTGTTGTCGGTTTTGTTTTGTTTGTTTGGCTTAGTTGTGTCCTTTTGTATCCTGACTTATGGGGCATTGTACCGTGTCTTGTTTTGTTGTTTGTCTTGTCTTGTCCTGTTTTGTTTTGTTTGTTTGGTTTAGTTGTGTGTTTTTGTATCCTGACTTATGAGGCATTGTACCGTGTCTTGTTTTGTTGTCGGTTTTGTTTTGTTTGTATTTTGCTTAGTTGTGTCCTTTTGTATCCTGACTTATAGGGGCATTGTACCGTGTCTTGTTTTGTTGTTTGTCTTGTCCTGTTTTTGTTTGTTTGTTTGGTTTAGTTGTGTGTTTTTGTATTCTGACTTATGGGGCATTGTACCGTGTCTTGCGTTTTGTTGTTTGTCTTGTCCTGTTTTGTTTTGTTTGTTTTTGGTTTAGTTGTGTGCTTTTATATTCTGACTTATGGGGCATTGTGTCGTGTCTTGTTTTGTTGTTTGTCTTGTCTTGTTCTATTTTTATTTATTTTCGAATATGTATAAAGTCTTATATAATGTGTAATGTTTATGTTTTAATTTTTAATTTAAAAATTTTATTTTCACAATTTGATGTGGGATGACAGGTCTTTAACCATAGTGATTGTTATTACTCTTGTTTTCACAATGCCCATCTTTATTGTGGTATCGTTCTTTATGGCATGAATATAATAATAATAATAAATATAATAATAATAATAATGTATTATTGTCATTTATTAATTGTACAGTTTACGAGTACAGTTCACTGGTGTTGGGTATGCACCATTGTCCACTGCACCTATATTAAAGGCGGTGTTGCAACTAAACTAGTATTTCCTAAAACTTGGTAATGACGTAGGCTCACAAGGTTCGTCTTTGGCGAGCCCATTACGCGACGGTTTTAGCTAGTTATTTAGAAATATACTATTAGAGATATCTTTAATTATTATAGAAATCTCTAATTATTTATTGAGCGATATCTCTAACTTATTTATATATAATTATCTCTAATTTCTTTTGAGATGATATCTCTCAATACATATAACTCTAAAATATCATCGCGTAAGTAATAGCATGTTAAATAGGCTCGCTATAGACAAGGATTGTGAGCGATATGAACGGCAACTTTAAAATGAGCTGTCCTTTATATGGCTTCTCGAAAGAGTGACAATTTAGTATTTTCATGTGGTTTTTCACTTTTGTTGGAGTTGTTTTCACTCTGAACTTAGTTCATTTCACTCCTTTTGAAGTGGTTTTTATAAGACACTTACTCTTGAGAGTGAGCTATGTATAGTCACTCAGTACATTTAGAGAGAGGAGCCGCCAAAAGTGCGACTATAGTCGTTCTTTAACGGGAAAAAAATCAGAATCGTATACTGGTTTCTCCCAAACAAAACGAGAACAATACAGTTTGTAAGGAAAATCGATATTAGAAAGGCAATATAAAAGCAATTGTTAGCAAAACTAGATTAGATGAGATTTGAAGGTTTGCATGGTGAAAAGGCAATAAGATGATTGTTTGCGGTAACACCACCAATCTCTTCTGTAAGTTTGTGTGGTTCTTAAAAGAACCGGATGGAACTCAACGTTTTGGGCAGTATGTTCTTAAATTACTAAAATGACCTATTCGCTAGCGTTATTTGAACCGTATGCGATTTGCAGGCGAAGTAACCAGTGTTAGTTTACATAATTATGTGGCTTTATCTATTTGAGAACAAACATGGAGTTTTACCCGTAATTCAAAATTCTTCAAAACATTTTTTGTTAGTTTTAGTTTCACCATTTTAGACACACGTTTTCTTGTTTGAAATTTATCGCAGCATACACTCATTATGTTTACCTGACTGGACCACAGAAGAGTTTGTAATTAAATGCGCATGCACCAAGGTTAAGTACCGTTTCGCTAATTAAAACACGCTGACGTGGAACAGGTACGGGATAACGTCATTACTCATCCATAAACAGGCAATTAGCAAACACGAGGGGACGCCCAGAAATGAAACCCGCCCGTTTATTACCTGCAGGCAAATAAAAGACGCTAATCGATAGGGTATTTTTGATATTAAAAAAGGCAGTTAGGCTGGAGAATTGTGAACGACCTTAAATAAATTGACAATCCATGCAAACCAATTCCACACAATAGCTATTGTTACTGTGGAAACCAAGGATGACAAACGGTCGACAAATTTTGTAGACGTGATCATGCTCATCATACCGTACCAGGGAGTGGTGGGTTTTTTTGTTTTGACGCAGATACCAAAGTGAGGAACTGCTGGCTGGAAATGAAAAACCCGCGTAAAATGTTGGTGTTGGTTTTAGCTTTGGGGTTTCTTAGTTCCCTCTCTTTGCAACCCGTACGAGGGAAGATGTGTAGCGCCATGATCAAGGCTGCTGCCGGTGATAATCTGACCACGCTTCGTGACAAGGCTTTTGCGGCTTTCAGAACCGAGTGCCGTGGTAAACGAGGCAATCTGGACGACACCAAATGTAAGTGATTCTTAAGCACTTTATTAAAATTGCAATAACTGAATTCAGAAAAAAATGAAAATTGTTAGTGGTTAATTCTAGCATGTTCATATACATAACAAATCGGGAGCTAAGCATGACGTGCACTATAAAACAGTCTTATGTATATAAGACTATTATGTAAGACTTTGGATTCTAAAACTCTATAAAAGAATTTGGCAAAAAAAAAGCTTTTCTAAAATGCCATGATTGCCAACATTATTGAAACATAATTCAAATTAGAAGGCGAAGTACTCTTTTTGTTCTGATGGATCTCTATCAACAATTGTTTTTCAAAAGGGTCAAGAAAATGCGTTTTTCCGTATTAAATTTAGAAATATAATTTATGAAATGTAAATATGGAAAGCCATTACCATGTACGAAGGCCACTTTTTTTTCCCTCAATTTTCAATTCGGTAAATAATATCGTCTGATTACCTTCTTTTTCTTACTTTTTCAATTTCCGACTCTTGTTCTCTATTTTTCATATCATTCGTTCTCACTTTTCAATCATCCATGAATCGAACCTAACCCAGTAGTGTATGGTGCGTATTGTGGCTGAACCGGCAGAGGACCTTGATTGGGACTGGTCTATTATCCCAAGACTCCAACAAATATATTTTCCAACAAATATATTTATTAGCCTCGCGCAAGGATGAGCGGCTATCCAGACGCAATGGGGGACAATTAACGAACCGCAGACTTAACTTAGGGGCAGCTCGTTTGGTAAAAATATACCACCGTTGTATGACTGAGTGATTAACTTGATGTAATAGAAGAGCACTGAATAATTAGTCCTAATAAACCTCACAATGCAAATAAACCGCGTGTCTGAATTTGATGCAGAATGACATTTAAGACAAAATGGCAGACATTCAGCGTCGTCTGTCGTCCGAAGATCTGTCGTGTTGTTTGAATTTTGCAGCGAAAATATTATCTCTCGAAGATTTTAGACCCGAGCAGGCAAGGCAAGGCATTTAATTATCAGAGTTCCGCGTTTTACCGAGCCACGGTTTTCAGATCAGCTGGATTAGATGCGTGCGATATAATGTAGGGCCGAGTTAGACACGTTTCAATGGAGTCGCGGCCTTCTCCAGTCACCGCGGTTGAAAACTCAAAACTAAGCAGCTAAACACAACTAGTTTTGACCATAACATTGTCAACATTCAAGAAAATACCCAGCAAAACGAGCGAAAATAACTGCGACCCTCACCAATCAAGCAAGACAGTTCAAATCTTCATGTGTAATTCCTACAAGCCTTCGTAAAAATCACTCATTTTTTTCCGATAAAATATGTCAACGATGGCGGTGTGCTTGTTTCCTTTTGCGATCGAGGATCGAAAAACAAAAGAAAACAAAGGGAACAAAAGATCCTCGAAGGACGGTTTCTTTGTCCTCGATCGCCAAGATAAGCGCAAAGCAATGGGGTTAGGTTTCAGTAAAGGAATAAAGGAAAACACAATAGGGAATTTTCGGTCGTAATGGCAATTCACGAACTTGTAGCTCTCAACGACTTATTACTATATGCTACAACGTCAACATCCAGACTGCAACTTAACAAAAGCCCCAAGCCGGCCGAGCACAAGTAGCGAAATGCGCTGCGGTGATAGGTCGCTGCACTGCTGGTTATCTATGCAGTTACCGGGCAGAAGCTATACGCGCCACTGATTAGTCGCTGCGAGCTGCTGTATTATTTATGCACCGGATGTATGCATTAAATCAGCTTATATTATTTATAAGACGGCTAGACTCGAACACGAGTCGGTGTATACGAATACACATACCCTGTTTCGTCACAGTATTTAACTTAATTTTCCGACGGATGGAGGATCATGATCATCATCGATGATCAGATCGGTAAACCTCGCCGAGAATCATGAGAGGGAGGTGTGTCTGGAACTAGATGAGGTCATGGATCAATGGATTAATCGATAAGAAGGGGGATTAGGGCTATAGGGGCAAGTCTTGACATTTTTCGTGAATATTGATGTTAATTTTCACGATCTACGTACTCCTTCCAGGGCCACCATACCTAAGGGAGTTTGAATGGAAGGTTCTCCTCAAATCATGTACATGTGACGATATACCTGACTATTATTTACATGTTGACTACAAGTCCTATGATATAATTCGGCTGGGTTTGGTTGGTAATTTTTGTATTTTTATCTTGGGGTGTCACACAGCTTGCTCGTTCACTTTGGAGGCGTCCGACCCTCACGGTGTCAAGTTTATCTTGCAGCCGCTGAGGGCGCCTTTCCGGTTGGACTTCGATGTGAAGTCGGGCCATGATGCTACAATAAGTCTGGCGGAGGAAAATACAGAAGCGTCCGTCTTTGCCTCAATAAGTGAGTGTCAGTGAGCTATTGTCTGGTTACTCATTTGACTTTTTTTCAGGGAAAGGGGTGTATCGCAAGAGCCACAAGGCGTTGAATCGACGGTCTGGATTGGTGGGGAAGGGGGGGGGGGGGGTGGTGGGTGCAACCTTTATTTCGTTTTTTCAAGCCTTCGAAACTTATTGACCTTCAATATGCTTATTGCCCACGTCCACGTGAATGTGTAATTGATTAGACAGAAACAAACACTTTCCTACTTAGTTTTGTCGGTCCTACAACTTCTAATGAGTTACCTTGAAAAATGCCACGGACTGTTACACGGTGGACAAAGGCACAACTGATTTCACCCAAGCTTTGCCAATGTCCCAGTCGGAAAAAAATATGTTTCTAACATGGGTTAACAAGTAAGAAAAAACGCGTGTCTTGGCGAGATAAAATGTATGGTGTTCTAAAACGGACAGGCAAACGTCGTGGTTCAGCTTTCAAAACGTCGTGGTTCAACTTTCAAAACGTCGTACTTCAACTTTCAAAACGTCGTGGTTCAATAAAAAATAGCTCGAAGTAGCTAATTTAACTGAAATTTGTCATCAAAATTACAGCAAAGGTTACAAAAGTGTGGCTTAGGTTTTATGATTTGAAATGGTTTGAAAAAGTATTGTTATTTACCGTTTATTTAACAAAAAATCTTTAAATAAAATGACATGAACCTTTTAGAAAATGCATCACCTTTTGCAGCATGTTTTATATATTTATTGGCTTTTGGTGAATGCGTGGCTGCATTCGCGACCACAAATCCGGCCGAATACACAGCTACCTTGAACCAGGTAAAAGCGCGCGAAAGTTGAACCACGACGTTTTTAAAATTGAACCACGACGTTTTAAAAGTTGAACCACGACGTTTTGAAAGTTGAAGTACGACGTTTTGAAAGTTGAACCACGACGTTTTGAAAGTTGAAGTACGACGTTTTGGAAGTTGAACCACGACGTTTTGAAAGTTGAACCACGACGATTTGAAACTGAACCACGACGTTTGCCTGTCCGTTTTAAAACACCATAACAATGAAATATCCAAACACGCGTTTCAAATGTGTTCTAGACGCACTGTAATGTAACATGCGTGTCTGAAACAACTGTTAAACACGTGACTATTTGAAACGAATATTCGGATATTCGGACCATCGGATATTTCATTTTACCTCGCCAAGACACGCGTTTTTAGAAACATAGTGTTGCCGACTGGGGACGTGTTTCGCCATCATGACGTCACTTCAATTTTCGTCTATAACACATCCCGGTCTACCTACAAGGCTACATACCAAGTTTGAACCAATCGGACCCACCTTTAAGGTGACGTCACGTGACCCTTGATGTCGACCCCGTCGCGTTTCTTTTCGAGACACGAGGTATCAATGTTTTTTTTACCTCAGTTAAATTGTAAGGGGATATGACTTTGTTTCAGGCCAGAAGTGGAGGTGGAATAAAATAATCTTATCTAAAAGGCTTTCCTGCAACTTGCGGAAACGCCTATTATTCAGATGGAAAATCACAGAGACATTGCTGGGCTTCCTATACCACACCGAAAATGTTGTTTAAAACTCTTTCATTGTCCAGCTATTGGCGGCTGGGCTGGACAGAAGTTAAGTCGGTCACCCGGGCCGCGATAATTTTTTTCTGCAGGTAGGTTGGTACATTAGCCAATCAGAACACAGATGATGTTGACGTCATCGATGATGTTAGAGTTGTCTGGGACAAATTAACCCTAACCCCGAACCCTAACCATAGAGAAAATTCCTTTCTCTATGCCCTAACCCCTAACCCCTAACCCTAGTCAGATCCCAGACAACTCTAACATCATCGATGACGTCAACACCATCTGTGTTCTGATTGGCTAATAAATGTACACTATGTACCAACCTACCTGCAGATAAAATTATCGCACCCGGGCCTGTTTCAACAATGACTCACCAGAATGCCACAAATTGTTGGATGGGCGTTCAAACTCACAAGTCCTAGGTGGCTGGGATAACTTGGTGTCGGCTATCCGAGCCTGTTTCTTCACCGAGTCAAACGGATGCTCTCAAATATTGTTTGGTGGGCGTTCAGAAGTCCACGAGGCAGGTATCGTCAGTGGCACTGAACGTCGCCCCTTCTGGGTAGAGTACAAACGGGGCGTGGTGACCGTCGGCAAAGGAAGACAGGAGGAGGCTTTCCTGGAGTGGGACGCCGCTGCGCATCATCGTCGCAACATATCAACACCGGTATACGTTGGTATAAGTTCTTGGAAGCAAGAACCAGCGGAGTGGGTGTTCAATCAATTCTGTGCCTAAGAAACCAAAAGCATGCGGGTGAAATGAGGGTGATGTATAACAAGTTGACAAAGGCGGGCACAGTTCGTCCTGTTATACATGTATATTATAATATGTTATATATTATATTCATAAATACCTGGGACAGTTTAGGCATTCCTATTGGTCGAGAGTCCGTCACGTGGCAGGTATTAAACGGACGATAAAGACATGACTGGAAGTGTTTAAAACCAGCTGGCAACAAAACCCTGTCACCCGATGTCGCATTATACCCGTCCCAGAGCTCACTTTATTTCCAACCGTACCTCGTCTCCAATAGTAAGAGCGGGTAGTGTTGGGCGCGTACAGCTCGACACCTTGGGAACGAGGTTGCCAATGGCAGTAATAGTCTGGTTCATAGTAAATACGCTTTATTGCATGTATTGTGTAGAGCGACAGAGGCGGAAACATGTCATTTGACACACACCGAATGGCGAAACACCGAAATTTACTTACGACAATTTTCGGGGATTTTCGGGGCTTTTTTGTCTGAATAAAAAAAAAAAGTATTTATGAATAGGAATAAATGTGTGTTCGGTCGGTATTAATTACTCTGTTTAATGCCGCTTGGAGTCTGTGTGCTGATAATTACCCTCGCCTGCGGCTCGGGTAATTATTAGCACCCAGACTCCAAGCGGTATTAAACAGAGTGATTAAAACCTCTCGAACACACATTTATTCCCTTATAGTGGTGTCCATTAAACTGCCAGGAATTTAATCTTTTACAATGTAGTAGATGACTGAGACGTGTTAACATCACAGATATTTTCACACGTGTGCTTATGGAAGTCACTAGTTATGGAAAAAACCAAGATACCGAGAAACCAACTTAAAGCGGGCGGGTGGATAATGAGGGTGGTTGATAACGAGTTGAAGAAGGGCACACATAGATGTAGGGGAGAGCGGGGCTAGTCCGCCCCATTTTCTTTCTCACTAGCCTAGAAATGTAAATGTACAGGCTAGAAAGCCACACTGTTTACATGTGAAAGCACTATTACTTGGCTAAATACCACCATAAGTTTTGGAACGACTGGTCTTACAGTAACAGCAGGAGTAACACATAAAGACAAGTAGGCGAACTTACCCCACACCTATCCTATTGGGGCAGGTTCGCCCACATGGTGGGGCAAGTTAGCCATATTCAAAAATAAGTCAAAACAATGCACAAACTATCATATATTGCATATAACTTGTACTTAGAAATGTTTATTTGAGACTCTTCAACCTAGATGTAAATAATAGCTTGTGTTGGTTGTACATGTATTTAAAAGTTCAGTCTCGTTTAGTATCTTAAAATATATGAATATAAGCAAACCAAATGGTTTAAACCACAACTTGTGATTTCTGAGCAACAGTTCTGTCTCATTAAACTGTTGAATACTAAAAAAAAAAAAAGCTATACACTAAATAGTTATAAATCACAACTTGTGATTTTTCTAATATTTGAGGGTAATCTGTTCTCGTATTTTAACTGCTGAATGTAAACTAAAAATACTAGCAAACTAAATATTTTTGATCGACAACTTGTAATTTGTAATCTTCAGTTTATTTAGTGATTGTAAAGTACAACGCGGGACAACTTGTCATATAACCCATGATGGTACCCACCTGTTGCTCATGACATTTTTAAAAATTGATTTATCAAAGTGTTCTGGTTTCATAACATCTTAGCATGGGTACTAGTGCTAGTTTTGCAACTTGACATTATTATATAAAAGGATATATCTCTTTATATGTTTATTTCACCTTAAAATATGTATAGTTAGCTTGCTTAAATATATAATAGGCATATAGATTTGATGGGGCAAGTCCGCCTATCACCGTGGGACGAGTCCGCTACAGGGCGAACCTGCCCCACTCTATACCGGGCGAACGTGCCCCAAGAGATCATCGTGTTTTACCACGGCGTAAACCGAGTTCATAACTGCATAGTTATTTTGGCAATTTTATTATTTTCTAAAATGACAATCACTATAAAAAAATATTTGTTTATTTCTTGGGGTTAATACAATATTATTGATGCAAGAAATGTATACTTAGGCCTACATGATATTTAAACAGTGTTTTTATGATAACTTTATAAGCTTGTTAAGCCTGCTCGTGCAGCTATTATGGGAGTTTTATCATGTCCTGCGTAATCTAATTACATCATCAAAACTTCATCCACGGTTTTAGTGGTGGAAAATCACGTGGTGGGTGGACTCGCCCTTAGGGCGGACTATCCCCGCTCTCCCCTACCTAAAACTTCTGTCTTAAGATTAAAATGACTATAATTACAGCAATTAACCCGTAAACTCACTGAGATTGATATCGGTGTTAGGTCTGTCGTAAAACATGCAGTTCTACTTAACAGCGACGTGATGTCGTCACCGTTTTCACGGAGACGTGGATTTTGAAAAGCGTTTAAGGAGATAATCGCAAGAGGATTTTGTTCTTTTATTTTAAAAGAAAACTGCAACAAAAATACTACTTTGCAACAACTTTTGCAGTAAGGAAACCTTCACATATTCTATGAGAGGTGAATTTTTGCATGAACCCAGTATACACGGTGTGGTTAATTGGATCATTAATTTAATTAATATTGTAACGGGCGTGAAATTGCTGGTACAAGTACTAAATGACTAGAGAAACTGGAGAGATCGTGCTGTGGCTTCAAAGAATAATAACAGTTTTATTATCTGTACGATGTTTCCAATACTAAGCACACATTATGTCTAATGCGAATAAACCGAATGTCTATGTGTGTAACAATGAGACGGAGCGTCAATGTGTATTGCAATCGAACGTCGGCTGAGACGCGCTCCACATACTATAGTCTACCGGGCCAGAACCAGTCACGGCCTGAACATCGATCTGAAACTCTCAACTACGAGCACTGATTTGGCTCGTCTTTTATAGCGGATTGGGCGCGTACATAACGCGTGGAGCTAGCGTTTCATAACAAAATGTCCTTTGCAATACCCTGATTGGTCATAAACCATTCCTCCATGTATTATTCCAAATCACAATAATCACAGCGTCTTGACCTAGAAAGCTTAGATGAATTAAACTTGTATAAGTCATTTCATTTAACAATAACTCTACTATTAATTTATCATAGGCCCTATTGTTAATACGTGGTCAACTGTATTGACATCAATTCTTTCCATAGAAATACGAAATGTAGCTTGATACTTATTTCTTATCTTCCTAAGGCCCATCATTTCAATTAGGTTTAGGAAATGAACATGTATTCTATCAGAATAAAGAATGAATTAATCATGACTTGTATTTTCGTTACATTCTCCCCAACTTAAGACACAAATGCGACCTCGCATTTCAACGAGAACAGGTATTATTTAAAAATAAACTTATCTAACATGTTTCAATCCTGTATCTGTTAGTGAATCAATGGTAGTTCACAATAATCAATTATACATTTGACTGTGCCAGACAGCTTCACAATAAGTCTAAACTTAGTCTAGATTTAAACAAACAAGCGGTCCACCAATCAACCGGTACTCAAAGGTAAAGTTAACTCAAAAACAATGAAAACTGTAAAAGTAGTAGGCCTAGGCCTATGTCTAATTCAATTAATTAACTAAATAACAAATCAGAAAATGATGTCGGATTTTAAACAAAATTTATATTCATACTGTTGGCGTAAATTATTTCATCTCGCAAAATACTTACAGTTACAGGTATGGTTATCACTCGTATACTATACACTAGGACTAGGAGTACATTTTACTTTATATAACTTAATGAAACAAGTACCTATAGTCTCTACCTATAGTTTATTAATCGAAACATTTTCTTGGTATATTTTTGCCTCTTTTCCCCCAATATACTTCATCAAAAGTATGATTGTTCACCTTTCTTAATGTTCTCAATAAAATCATGGAGCAAGGATAAAACATTGTCTAGATTCCGTAGTCCGTACAAAACTGATGATAGGAGAATGACACAGTTTCGTGCTCATCATTATCAGAATGTACACACCGTCCAAAACAATGTTGTTTTGCACAAATGTTTCTTTGCCCTATAGCCTACTTACATTAAAGATACACGTCTTTTACAAAAACGAACTGTCTCCATCCTGAACAGGCACCTTTTCTCTTGACGTTGCCTTTTCAACTTCAAATAAAACAGCCGGAAAGAAAAAGTTCCTTACCGCTGTTTTATTAATCATACACAGGCCAAGGGCGCCGCCATTACTAAAACTATTCGCGCCTCGACCTTTGAGGGCGCTACACATTATTTTTGTCAGAACATTCGCTTCAGACGCATCGCGTCCAAAAGCGACACTTCTATTATTATTTTTGTTTCTATTTATTTTTAAAACCCATTCTTTACAGTGCTCGTTTTTGTACCAACTTGTATTTCACCAACATTTCGCAACGATGTTCTCTCTACCAATGGTCACTCAGGAACCGCTGAGGGTGGCTGACCCTGGTGCGCTGGATAGCCGGGCTAGATAGCCCCTTCGCTGAACTCCCAGCTGAGGGTGGCTGACCCTGGTGCGCTGGATAGCCGGGCTAGATAGCCCCTTCGCTGAACTCTAAGCTGAGGGTGGCTGACCCTGGTGCGCTGAATAGCCGGGCTAGATAGCCCCTTCGCTGAACTCCCAGCTGAGGGTGGCTGACCCTGGTGCGCTGGATAGCCGGGCTAGATAGCCCCTTCGCTGAACTCTAAGCTGAGGGTGGCTGACCCTGGTGCGCTGAATAGCCGGGCTAGATAGCCCCTTCGCTGAACTCCCAGCTGAGGGTGGCTGACCCTGGTGCGCTGGATAGCCGGGCTAGATAGCCCCTTCGCTGAACTCTAAGCTGAGGGTGGCTGACCCTGGTGCGCTGAATAGCCGGGCTAGATAGCCCCTTCGCTGAACTCCCAGCTGAGGGTGGCTGACCCTGGTGCGCTGGATAGCCGGGCTAGATAGCCCCTTCGCTGAATTCCCAACTGAGGGTGGCTGACCCTGGTGCGCTGGAAAGCCGGGCTAGATAGCCCCTTCGCTGAACTCCCAGCTGAGGGTGGCTGACCCTGGTGCGCTGAACTCTGTCGTTCTCTAACACAATGACTGCTTCTGTAGGCCCAACTTGGATTCGCAGTTTGCTTCCAATTTTTTTTTTTAATGACGAATATTACGACGATGTTTTAATCAGCAGGTAGACTCAGCCTTGTATTTTACACCCCAAGCGACAAGGTGTGGTGGTTGACTTCAGATTACTCTTTAGTCGATGGGACCCTTCCACACAAATTGAAAGGGTCCGGTGATACAGGTACACCCCCCTGCTACACCTGGCCGGGGCAGTAGAGGGAGCTTAACCCCTCACTGGTGCTACGAATAACACCCCCCTCACCCAAGAAGTATAAATCCTCCGGAGTTATAAGCTAAAATAGTTAATTAGAGAACTTTAAAATCACAGGTTACCAGATGTGGCTGCCCAAGTGTGTGGGTCTCGCTTTGCCTGTGAAGGCAGGTTGTACTCGGTGTACTTGACCTCGTATCTTCGGCCATCCGGAAAAATGGCTGTCTCTGTCACTTGCCTCACTGTGACTCCAAAGTCAATCTCGTGAAGCTGGTTTTGATGAGTCTTTGTTGTCTGAGTGGTTAGTGCCTGCTGTCTCATCCAAGCCACTTCACTACCAGCCGTGGACCTTGGCTCTTCCCGTCTTGCTGCTCGAAAATACCGGGGATCTGGGTTTGAAAGCACTGAATGGAGGTGTGGGTTTAAATGGATATGGGGAGATGTCGGCGCATCAGCCGTTGACGGTGACTCCTCTGGCGTGTTCTTCTTTACACCATCCAGTATCTCAGCCGTCGCCCGTTCGAAGTCATCGACTAGCCATTTCCTCATAGAGGGGGTGGGGCTTAGTGGTTCGTAGGTCGATGGCGGTGGCCTTGGAGTTTCACTGCCTTTTCCTTCTCTTGCTTGTCGCTCCACTCTGCATCTTTCTTTATTTGATTGCCGCTCGACTTTCTCTCTCTCTTCTCTTGATTTTCGCTGGACCCTGTCGTCTCTTTTTATATTAAATTTTCGGTCAACCCTGCCTCTCTCTTCCTTCGCTTCTTGTTCGTCTCTACCCTTGCCCTTTCTTTGTGGAGTGTAGTCCGGCCGCGGCCTCCACCACCGTCCCCTCTTGTTGTAGTTGTTCGGTTTGCGAAACATTTTCCCGCAGTACAACCATACGTGTTGACGAAATGTGAAGTGTGATCGCGCGTCTTGTTCGTCACGTCGTTGTATTTAAAAAAAAAAAAAATATTCTGCGTCACGCGTCTTTTGCTTAGACGCGCGCGTATTGTGCACTGGTTGAGTCCACTGCTCTATAGTGTTCACTCAATTAGTGTATTTTGCTAGTTTTGGTATCTCTCTGGTTGACACCTGCTTCTTTGGCTTCTTCGTACGTTAGTTTCTTTATTTTCTGCTGAAGTTTTATCTTGTTGTCCCGTCTTGCATCCCGTTGTAACCTGTACTTTCGTTGAACTTTTTTTGTTTCTGTCATGTTCTGCAGGGCCAGTCCTTACTTCTTTTTCCTCTCGGCAACATTTCATGTCTTGTTTACTGCTTATTTCCTTCCAAAGCCATTTGAATTGCTTGGTCCCACAATATGGCTTAAGTCGGTTGCTGTGTATAACCTTTGGCTTTGTCTTAGGTCCTTTCTGCACTCGATAGGTTACATCGCTCAGTCTCTTGGTGATGACAAATGGACCTTCCCAATATCTCTGCAGTTTTGGGCTTATCCCAATTTTCTTGGTTGGGTTGTATAACCAAACAGGGTCTCCACGTTTATAGCCTCCTCTGTCCGCCTTTTGGTCATAATTCCTTTTCTGTTTGTCTGTTGCTATCTTGAGGTGTTTTCTTGCATATTGCTGAACTGATTCCATCTTTTCAAGTAGTTTCTCGACATACTCTGTGTGTCCGTTGTATTCGTCTTCAGGGGGCCGTTCCATCAATAAGTCGGCAGGTAACTTCAAATCACGGCCCATCATCAACTCACTAGGTGTACACCCCGTTGTTTCATGGATTGAAGTTCGGTATGCCATCATGACGTATGGTAAGTATTGGTCCCAATCACGTTGATTGTCTGCCGTGAACATGGAGAGCATTGCTTCAAGCGTTCTATTGAAGCGTTCTACCATACCATCAGATTGTGGATGAAGTGCTGTAGTTCGAGTCTTGTCGATGCCAAGTAGCTGACAAACCTCACAGAACACTTTTGACTCGAAGTTTCGACCCTGATCTGAGTGTAGTTGTAACGGGACACCATATCTGCAGATAAATTCTTCTGTGAGAACGTTGGCGACTGTGGTTGCTTCTTGATTTGGAATGGGGTATGCCTCTGTCCATTTCGTGAAGTAATCTGCAACGACCAGTATGTACTTATTTCCTCGGTCTGAAACTGGCAAAGGACCCATCACATCAATGGCTATTCTTTCCATTGGTATGCCGACATTGTACTTTTTCATAGGGCTGCGACGGTGCTTCTGTGGTTGTTTACGAGTTGCGCAGATATCGCAACTTTTGCAAAACTTGCTTACATCACTTCGCCACTCGTACCAGTAGAACCTTCTCTGAACTCTGTCAGACGTCTTAGTCCGTCCCAAGTGTCCGGACGTCGGTTCACAGTGAAGAAGTTTCATCAATTCTTCACGCATATTCGAAGGAAGGACTAATTGCCACGTTATCTTATCACCTACAGCTGATTCCCATCGTCTATACATCACTCCGTCACGTACTTCTAGACGCTCCCATTGCGTCCAATATGATTTAACTACTCTGCCCTCGGGAGAAACTTCTGCCCAGTTTGGTCGCTCTTCCCTTGACTCCTTCCATCGGAGTACCGTCCCGATGTCTTGGTCATTCAGTTGCGACTCTCTTAAGTCTTTGGCTGTCCATCCGAGGTCTCCTGACCTCCAGCCCCCTTCAGACTTTCCCTCTGGGGTCTCTTCTCCGGCTTCGGTAGTTCCAATTACAGAACAGTACATTCGTGGTGAATCTTGCGCCTCGGTATTTGCGTTGGGGTCAGTGCTTACATCTTTTATGTCTTCCTTTTTGTCAACTTCATCTGTGCACACGAGTTGGGCTGTGTAACCATGCACCTCATCACCATCGTCATAACATGACGACTTTTCTTTGTTGATACACTTGTGTTTGTGACCCATCACTTTCGTATTTTCTTTGCAATCAAGCAGGACATCATTCGGCTCCAATTTATTGATTGCTGTGGGCTTCAGTGTGGTGACATGATCATGCATTTCATGGTCATTGTGCTCAATTCTTTCGCACTGTTGACATTCGTCACATGGCCGACGAGATAAGCCGTCTGCATTACCATGTTGCCTGCCAGGTCTGTGTTGTATGTCAAATGTATAGGTACCCATCACTTCTAGCCATCTTGCCGTCTGACCTTCTGGGCTCTTGAAATTCATTAACCATCTCAATGCCCCATGATCTGTTCGTATCAGGAATTTTCTCCCATACAAGTAGTGATGAAAATGCTTTGTTGCACTGATTATAGCCAGAAGCTCTTTTCTCGTCACGCAGTACTGGCGCTCAGCTTTGGCCAATGTACGGCTGAAGTATGCAATGACTCTTTCTGTGCCGTTTTGCACCTGCGATAACACTGCACCAATTCCATAGTTGCTTGCATCAGTATCCAATATAAATTCACCTTCTTCGGTAGGATACGCCAAAATTGAAGTGGAAGTGAGGGCCGTCTTGAGCTGCTGAAATGCTCTCTCACTCTCGTCTGTCCAGATGAACTGCTGTTGTTTTTCCGTTAGCCGATGCAATGGTTTTGCAATGCCTGCGAATCCTTTCACAAATCTTCGGTAGTACGAGCATAGGCCCAGGAAGCTTCTCAATTCAGTGACATTCTTTGGTGTCGGCCAGTTTCTTACTGTCGCCGTCTTGGCGTCGTCTGTAGATATGCCCTTCTCACTGATGGTGTGGCCCAAAAAGGAAACGCTGCGTTGAAATAGATGGCATTTCTTTGGGCTTAGTTTCAGCCCAGCTGTCTCGAGTCGAACTAATACTTCTTCAAGTCGCCCAAGTGCTTGTTGAAAATTGCAGCCATAGGATACGATGTCATCGATGTATATAAGGCACGTTTGCCATTGCAACCCGTTCAACACCTTTTCCATCAGTCGTTCAAACGTGGCGGGTGCATTGCAGAGTCCGAACGGCATAACGTTGAACTGGTAGAACCCTGTGCCTGTTGCAAATGCCGTCTTTTCCTTATCTTCCTCAGACATCTCAACTTGCCAGTAGCCGCTCTGCAGGTCCAAAGTTGAGAACCAAGTGGAACCGGCCAGTGTGTCAAGGGAGTCGTCTATTCTCGGCAACGGGTAGGAGTCTTTTATTGTCACGGCGTTGAGTTTACGGTAGTCCACACAGAATCTGATGCTGCCGTCCTTCTTCTTTACCAGTACTATTGGTGATGCCCATGGGCTAGCAGACGGTTCGATAATTCCCCTCTTTAACATCTTGTTTACTTCTTCAGATGATTCTAATCTTTGGTGGATTGGTAGTCGGCGAGCTCGCTGACGAATTGGGGGTGTATCACCGGTGTTTATTTTATGTTGATACACAGCTGTTTTGCCCAAATCTTCTGATGAATTTGCAAATACATTACAATGTTGCCGCAGTAATGTAGCAAGCTGTTGCCGCTGCTCAGTTTCAAGATGAACGCTACATCTCTTATACAGGTCATCCATATGGGAGGGCATGGCATTGGTGTCATTGTAAGCTGATTCTGTAGGTAGTAATTCATCTGTGTGTAAAGTTACAGCTCTTACGTCACAGTGGTCTACATTTGTCACCACTTCTTCTATTAGCTCGCAAGTAGCAACGTTGGTACCTTCGTAGAGTGTGGCATGTTTCTCTGTCAGGTTCAAAATGCGTATTGGAATCTTCCCGCTGTCGGTGTATACCAATGACCTGGCGGTTATCATCTCATGCTTCTCTATTAAATTAGCCGTTGGTTCAACTACAGCCAGTCCCGTAAGCCCTGCTTCTTTTTCAAGTTTACCCAGTAACAATACCTCTCCACCTGGTGGAATGCTCACAGTAGTGTCTGCAGTGATGCGGCATGATTTCGCTGATGTTCGTGTAGTGGTTGTGCACGCTATGGGTACGTCATGTAATTTCATTTCTGCCTTACCAACATCTAGATGACAGTTGTATTTCATCATGAAATCATAGCCCAGGATACCATCTAGGTCGATCTCAGCCACCCATACATCATGTTGTACCTGAGGGCTCTGCTTGCCGATTTTAAGTTGAAAACTCCCACGCCCAATAGAGAGTAGGGCCTTGCCATCTGCAGTGACCATAGTAATTTCTTTATTCTCTAGTCGTGGTCGCGTTGGTTCAGATAAGGCATAGTAAATCTCTGGCCTCACTATTGTTATGTTGGCCCCTGTATCTACCAGAAAGTTAACACCAATCCCTTCTATATGTCCAGCCACATACATGCCACCTGCCCCCGTCGTCGATCTGATGCGTGGCTTTATTGTTGTGGTTGGGTCTGTGGTCCTGGGCCTGGGTGCTGGAGTCGATCTTTGGCCCACAAGCTCGACTGTCCGCCGTTTCCCTGACGTGAGCTTGTGTTATTTCTCCACGAACCGGCTTTTGGGCATTCTCGTCGGAAATGGCCAGTCTCGTGGCAATTCCAACACTCCACGGTGTCTTGGCCACCCTGGCGTGCCCACCTTCGTTGGGTTGATGGTCTGGGGGTAAACCTGTGGCCGTAATCCGTCTTCCCTTCCCCATTTAGTTGCTTCTGTAGATTGTTGAACCCTTCGGTAATTACATTACCGATTGTAGAGGTGAATGCAGCAAGCTGTCGTTCCAGTGATGGAGCGGCTACTGCATCTGTCGTGCCTGTAGTTTCAGAGGTTACCACTCTGGCAGCTGGTGCTGACCGTCTTATTTGGCCCCGTTGTCTCTCTGCCATATGAAATGCCTCAAGCTCAATGGCAACTCTCACGGCATCATCAATGTTGATCGGCCTGGACTGAAACACCCGCCAACGGATGTCAGCATCATCTAGAGCATCCATAAAATGCTCTTTTGCCAATGTTTCCTGTAGCTCGTAGGGTGCCGTTGGGTATGCCCGTCGCGTCAACCGCCTTATGCTCTGGGCCAATTCGGGAAGTTTTTCATCTCTCCCTCTCATTCGGTTCTTTAATTGAACACGAAACATTTCCGTCTGGTTGTCTGGGCTAAATCGTCGACCAAGTGCTGCGATGAGGGCGTTATAATCTCGTCGTCTAGTGACATCCAAGTCACCCAGCACGGCCTGTGCCGCGCCCCGCAGATTGGCAGCCAGGTACATCGCCTTCTCTCGTGCACTCCAACCATTGAGCTCGGATAATAGCTCAAACTGCACGAGGTAGTCTTCCCAGGGGCTCATGCCATCATACGTTGCTGGCCTAACTCTCGGCTTATTGTCAGACAGGGCTGACATGTTGTTCCGTGTCGATCTCTGTTGTTCCATGTTGTTTGGTGACGGTTCTTGTCGTTTATTACTGGCAGTGTCCAATGCCGCAAGTTGCCGCCGCAACTTTTCATTCTCTTCCTTCATTAGGTTAATTTCCCGTCGTTCCTGTTGAAATGAACTGTCACCATCACCGCCCCATGCCGGTGAACTTTGCACGGTGTCATCTTCTGGCGTACTTGAACGGCCCGCCCCGGCGGTGGGTCCGAACTGGATTTCTTGATCCGAAGTATCCATCTTCTTTTGTCGTTCTGGTAGCGTGTATAATTTCTCTGTTGAAGTCCGGCCACCGCTGCCACCAAATGTAACGGGCGTGAAATTGCTGGTACAAGTACTAAATGACTAGAGAAACTGGAGAGATCGTGCTGTGGCTTCAAAGAATAATAACAGTTTTATTATCTGTACGATGTTTCCAATACTAAGCACACATTATGTCTAATGCGAATAAACCGAATGTCTATGTGTGTAACAATGAGACGGAGCGTCAATGTGTATTGCAATCGAACGTCGGCTGAGACGCGCTCCACATACTATAGTCTACCGGGCCAGAACCAGTCACGGCCTGAACATCGATCTGAAACTCTCAACTACGAGCACTGATTTGGCTCGTCTTTTATAGCGGATTGGGCGCGTACATAACGCGTGGAGCTAGCGTTTCATAACAAAATGTCCCTTGCAATACCCTGATTGGTCATAAACCATTCCTCCATGTATTATTCCAAATCACAATAATCACAGCGTCTTGACCTAGAAAGCTTAGATGAATTAAACTTGTATAAGTCATTTCATTTAACAATAACTCTACTATTAATTTATCATAGGCCCTATTGTTAATACGTGGTCAACTGTATTGACATCAATTCTTTCCATAGAAATACGAAATGTAGCTTGATACTTATTTCTTATCTTCCTAAGGCCCATCATTTCAATTAGGTTTAGGAAATGAACATGTATTCTATCAGAATAAAGAATGAATTAATCATGACTTGTATTTTCGTTACATTATAATAATAATGATGGTTTGCTCACATAAGCATGTCAAAATAGTTAAATACAGTGTTTTAAAGCAAAATAGTGAACAAATCGAAATCGAACAAATGCTAATTGTTGGAATGTGTTGCTTTTCGTGAAAACGATGACGTTTATTATAGTTCATTAAGAATTGACGATTACCCAGACATTTTTGTTAACAGGCAAATTGTAGCCAAATGTGTTTATTTATTTGGACTCTAACTAACTCCCATAAATAAATTAGCAAAAATCAACCTTTGGGAAACACGTTATTTATTTTGTTTTAAATGCACAATGTTTATTAAAAGACACGTATTTCCGACACCTAAGCCACCATTTCAAAATTCAGAACGGAAAGTTAGCAGAACCCCTACTTCCGATTCTGTCTGATCTACCAATCCTTAAGGCACCGTTAATTGTGTGAATTGAAATCCGAACGGATTGGAACACTAGAATGACATGTGTTTAGTTGTCAGAAGTATATTATACACAAGAGGCTATTATAATAAATTGCGTTATGTATCGATGCGATCTGGAGGCGAAGTAACCAGTGTTAGTTTACATAATTATGGGGCTTTATCTATTCAAGAACAGACATGGAGTTTTACCCGTGATTTGAAATTCTTCAAAATATTTTTTGTTAGTTTTAGTTTCACCATTGTTGACACGTTTGTCTTTGGGAGTTGTTTTTGGCAGCATACAATAACCCTATCAACCCCAAGACATATTTTATCACACGGGTTTTGGTTCCCATAGTTTTGGGCCTATAGCATGTTCAGTTAATTACCAGGCACATTTTAGCAAACTTTAGGTGTATAGCGCCCTCATTAGACAATCTCATGAAAGGTAACTCTTGCAAGCACAAAAAATGCAACTCCCAAAATATAATTGTTCTGGTAACTAGATTTAAATGTAGCTTGTTTTGTTCAGGTGTGGTTCATAAATCCTAACTGTCTTTTTTGGCAACAAGAATGTTCGAATAACTGCTCAAACTCGAAGACTTTTCCACTTTTTACACATAGAATTTATAATGCTGACTCGAAATACGCGACGCTTCATTGACAAGGTGTGCTGGGCTGGATCGAAGAAGTCCCTCGATGACCTTCACCCGGAACTCCAAGCTAGTTATTTGTTTGTTTGTAGGGATGCTGTTGAAAACGATGGTAGCGTTTACCAAACAAATGTCTAGAATGTTCAAGAAAACTCGTTTCCACCATTCTACGGATATATGGTGGTGTGCATAGTACTGCCCTAATTGGGCGGCTAAATCTGAACCACCCATAAACCTGTTATAATCCTGAACGACAGAAGGTTTGTGAATCTCGCGAAGTCCGGTGGAACTGCTTTTGCAGTGAATTTCTTTCGTGCCCATACTGCAGTCGCCATGATTCGTCAGAAGTGTTACACGCTTTCTATCCTACCAAACAACGCAGAGTTGCCCGGCTTTCGTATAAAACTGGGGGTCATCGCCTTTCCGTAAGGGAAACTTCTTGGGATTTGCACTCTCCGGAATCCCTCGTGTTGTGTAGTGTACTGACTGTTCCACGAGAACTAAACCCGAGCCGCGACAACTTGTGAACGAGAGCCGGGCTAGTGCTCCCCTTGTTTCCTTTTGCGATCGAGGATCGAAAAACAAAAGAAAACAAAGGGAACAAAAGATCCTCGAAGGACGGTTTCTTTGTCCTTGATCGGCAAGATAAGCGCAAAGCAATGGGGTTAGGTTTCAGTAAAGGAATAAAGGAAAACACAATAGGGAATCCTCGGTCGTAATGGCAATTCACGAACTATAGCACCAATTATCCATAAAAGCGATATAGACTGAGAGCTGGATAGGGTTTAATCCTAATTTCGGGAACAAATCCCGGTATTGTCTTAAATTATAGTATCCTCGACCCTGATCACAGAATGGTTGATCTTAAGTTGCACTAGATCAGACAAAGGCTAATTAGCGCCATGCCAAATGAGGCCAATTTTACATTTAATCAAAATATTGGGAACGAGAACGAAACCAATTTTATTTAATAACTTGGCACTTGTGGATACTGGAAATATAACTTAAGAGCGATTTTAGATTAGACTAATAAACTTAAGAGCGGCGTGAAAAGCGCGGGAGGTGGGCGTGGCTATCACATCCTCTGTTTCATTTTCGCTGATGCCGTAGCAACGCAACTGTAGAGACGAAAACAAAAGTGGTTTGTATCGATGCCTTGACACCTGTGGAACATGAAAATATTACATAAGAGTAATTTTAGGTCAGACTAATTAACTTAAGAGCGGCGCAAAAAGCGGGGAGGGTGCGTGGCCGTCACCCCTCTATATACAGTTTCGCCTATCGTCGCAATGTATGTTAAAAATCGTGCCAGGTTTTTTTCTGACATGCTTGCTGGAGTCTTGCATTTATTTTGACACCAATTTCATGAAAATAGGACACAATGTTTTCACGAAATATCAATTTTCCGAAATAGGTAGGCCTATTGACCATGTTTAATATACAATGTACACGTATAATACACGCACGGCAAGCGAGAGAGGGCTATAACTAGACTGTGGATGATATGACCGCAATAGGCAATACACAAGCCCACAACAGATCACACACGCTGTCTCCTTGAACTCCTTGAACTCATCATGCGTCAAAACAAATGTGTCAAATTTTGAATTCAATGGCAAGTTCTTCAGACAGAAAATTGACGTTGCCATGGGTAGCAAATGCAGTCCGAAGATTTGTGACATAACCCTATTCAAATACGAACATAACCCTATCAAAAATTCTCCCTCACAATCCTTTAATTGTGAGCTACATGAGATATAGGGACGATGTTCTTATAATTTTTAACGGTAACGAAAAGCACGCTGCGGACCTCGTCTAAAAACCTAATACAATTCATCTTACGCTGAAGTTCACGTCTGAGATCTCACACCGCCAAGTCACTTTTCTCGTCCACATTATCTACAAAGGCGAACGTTTCAGAAATGAAGGGATACTGGATACTCGAGTGTACCAAAAACGGATACATTTCAGTACCTAACTCGAGAATCAGCACACCCTAAGTCGGTATTTGGCGACTTAATCAAGTGTGAAGTGGCTATATACAAACATATAAATGATGTACCCACCCAAAAGACTTTTAGGGTAGGGTTGAATTCTTCAAGGACAAACTTCAAAAGGGATACACAAAAGAAGACCTAGCCCTCCTTCCTCAAAGAGGCGAGACTCCCGTATACCCTAAGCGTGAGAAAACTAAGACAAATATCCCACTTGTCAGTTACACTATGACATCCTTGCCTTTCTCATACGCTCTCAGGGTGCGTTTTTGTAGGTCATTTAGGCACGGAACACGAAACTTTTCGCAAATGTTTTCCTTCAAAAAAATCGAATTATTATGACGTGAATTATCTCCTAATCACTTTTAATTATACCCCCAAATACCGTGAGCATAGCGCCCTCTACGTTCAATAATACGGGCTGGAACCCACTGTTTGTTTTAATCCTATATAGTTATAGATATATACCATAAAAACTAACCTGTAAAAAAAATATTTTCAAAAGGTGGTAGCGATTTTGAGATATTGCAGAAAATCTGGAGCGGTTATGTCCACGCAGGAAGAATAATCTGCATTGGAATACACAATCTGAGAAACGTCACTGAAGCAACGCTTCTCAGATTCAAAGTTTTGGGAATAAAAAGTGATATCTTTTTCCATAACCGCAGTACTTCGAAGTGAAAGGTTTCAAAAAAATGCATTATACTATCCAAAGCTGCTGTACTTCTTACCAAGTAAGTTTTTATGGCCATAATTTTTTGGAGTAATTACGAAATGTATACGATCCCTTTAATCCGGAGGTCGTAAGCCTCGCTCTAGTAAGTGTTTCTTTGTTCAACCCTAAATCATATAAAATTTACCCAGTCAGTTTCCCTTGTGGTTTATTAGCCTTGGCCAAGGCCATCGTCGTTCATTTGGCCGGATTTCACCTATCCGCGCGCGTATTTTCTTTTTACACCGCAGCGAAGGGTTCACACTTCATTACGGCCTTGTAACAAGACTACGAATACGTTCAGTAGGCTGGCACTAGTTGCAGCGCTGAGGGCGCAAGACGCGGTTTTCGATATTATCATATTACACATACGTACGTCTGTATTATTTATTATTTATTTGGCCATGAAACCACAACAAATACAAAGACAGTGTACAAAAAAAACAAATGAAAATGCCCCTGACCCCTCCTTTTTGAAAATCCTGGATGGATCCGTCCTGATGAACACAGCCACCTTGTGAATTATATACTTAACAATAGTTTAATTTCATTTCGTTTATTTATCAGGGCATACATACACGGTGGCCACAAACCAATATTTTTCAAACCAATATTCATCGTGCTCGACTCAGTTCAGCCATGGGCGTAGTTCAGCCACGGAGCAAGGAAAACGAATTTAGCCATGGAGCTATAATTCAGCTAGCTTTACGTTAATTGTACAATGTACAATGTGCATGTGGATGAGCAGGGGCAGGGGGGGGGGGGGGGGGGGGGGGGGGGGGGCGGAGGGGGGGCCCAACAAAGTGCGCCACCAACGTTGAAATGTATCTCATTCGTTCTTCCACGCTCATGAGCCACACATCTCACACAGTAAATACGTATAGATCGCTACCGCGAAGCTCACCATTGAAACACGTACAAATTTGCTCCGCGCTCGCTCCCCGAATTCAGTGATTCATATAACGTCCGCAAAGCCAGGTACACAGGCACGATCTACACGAATTTGTTTTGGGGCGATGTCATTTTCTGCCATTTTCGTTCGAAAACAACACGATAAAACGCAAGGGGGTCACAGGCAGATTTTTTTAAAAATTCAGTATATCACTGCTACATCCTTTTTTAACGTATCCATGGAAAAAAATGAGTGGGGTCAAAGCACGATTTTTCACAATTTATCGATTATTATTGTCTTTTTAGGGGAGGTATTTGTTAACGTCGTTTGAGTATTTGTGCACAATCTCCACGCGCATCAACGGTACGTCAACGCTTAATTTTTTCGACTGCTTTTTTCATTTTCAATACAATTTTTGTCATTGGATAATAAACATTAAGGTAAATAACAACCTTGTACAGCTACAAAAGACAAGATGTTAAGATTGGATGCAAAAAACTCTTTATTTTTCGAGTGAGAAAATTGTTCCCCCCTATTTTGAGAATGGACGGTACCACAGCGTTTCGCAATCACAGCCTCGAAGGCCCCCCCCCCCCCCAATCCCCCCCCCCCCCCCCCCCAATCCCCCCCCCCCCCCCCCCCCCCCCCAATCCCCCCCCCCCCCCCCCCCCCCCCCCCCCCCCCCCCCCCCCCTGAGCAGGGGTGTACGTACGTACGTACATACACGATCGTATATTTTCGCGCGCGCTGTGTACACTGTACTTCGTATTATCTCCTTTCAAGAGTGGAATTGCCAGTGTTACGACAAGAAACCCTTCGCTGCGGTGTAAACAAAATATACGCTATCCTGGTTTGGAGCGCACCACAGACATAAATAACCTACTAGCGGGATGCCGCGCTTCGCGCGGCACCCGCTAGCTGGGTGAAATTGTAACTTACAGATAAACCTTGTTGACGTCCTAAAAACATAATGGATTGTATGACAAACAAACCGCGAAACATAGCGAGTAGAGTACCAGCTAGATGTGTGTATAAACCTTGCTTGTTTGCATTCCATGATGCTTTTCAAATCTGACGAAAATGTTTGTTTCATGTTTTGAAAAGTTGTACCCGCTAGTGAGTGCACCGTATAGAGTAGTATGCAAATACGGTGAAAAGTATAAATAGAAAATGGAGATGTGGCTACGTGGACTGTACTGGTAGGAGTTTTGATTGGAACTGTGTTTGTCAAAGAAGGGGGAGGTGTTGCAAGTAAAGGGTAAAATGAAGTTGTGTAGGTGGGTCGGGCGCGCGGTTGGGGGTGCTAAGTAATTTTTGTTTTGAGAGGATCCGGGGTAGTGGCTGTTCTGGAAAGGAAAGGTGAACCAAAATGGTAGGTAATGAAAAGAACCGAAATTAATAGTATACAAATAAAATAGTGTGAAATTAAGAGCAAATGTACTTAAAATAAAACCTTTTGGTAGTGGTTAATACTGGAGAAGGGTAATGTGTGTAGATTTGATTTGGAAGGCTGAATCAATCCAGAAAGAGGATGTAAAAGGCTGGTAAGTATTTCAGGTGATCTTGAAATATATTTTTCCAAAATTGGCAAAGCGGTTCTTAAGATACGTCAATTCCATTTAAGCAAATTAGGAGAAAAAATTGATGTTGACCTTTGTCCTATTCCTATGTTTTTCTTTATACAGGCAATGGCACCAAGAAAATGCAAACATCTGAACATTTTTCTGTCATAAATTATTACTTATTTATTTGTTATCATTTAAATTGTGTACATACATTATGTATGCCCTTATTTACCATTTACTACAATTTCAAACAAAAACTGAATGTTTTATTACTAATTTTCATAATTAATTACCAAAATAATGAAAAATGTAAGGATTTTGCACATTTTGCAACTTCTATTTTTTTGTTAGTCTCTAAAAGGTACATGTAATTCTCAAATACACCGAACAGTGATTCTAAAGATCAACTCACAGCCATTTGCATAAATAATGAGAACAAATTACTACGAAAGTATATTATTACCTCATTCAATGTTTTGCACAATTAAAGTGAATTTATTAATGTACAGGATCGTCAGATGTAAGGAACCGCGGAGTTATCATTAATACAAAAAAATGTTTGTTCTGAACATTGCGTGTTGAGCCGTGTGTGTGCAAAATCAACAGGTTTCGTGACGTCACTGAAATGCCTAATGTAAGGTTGGGAAATTACTCGACGATGGTTGTGAAGCAGCAGAGATGTCATCCTCAAGTTTGGTAGTAGGGGGGGGGGTGGTTGGCGCGTTGTCTTCCTCGGTAAAAGTGGCATCTGGTAGTGCTGTCCAAAGAGTCAAGAAAAATATGGATATGTAGGTAAAGATTCTATAGGAAAACGGTATAGGTAGGTTGAGATGCACTGAAAAAAGTGGACTTGTGGTTGGAAACAAAATAGGTGCAAGAGGGAAAGCTGAAGAAGCTAGGGTTTTGGTGTATGCGTGGAATGTGTGTGGTAGTGTAAAGAACTGGAAAAGGTTTAGGGGTAAATTCATGATTGTACATAATGAATCATCAATTCTATTATTTGATGGGAAAGATCTAGAATCTGTGTAAAGTAAAACATTTAAAAGTAGAGAGATGTAGAGATACCTTTGATGTCGGTCGGACCAGCCTGCTGCAGCCAGAACAGAATCATTGTTGTGCGAGATGTCTGAAGGGAGAAGAAATAGGATGTTTATTGGAACAACAGCAAAATGTTTATAGGAAATGCTCTTCGTTTTCTGAAAGGCCTACAAATATTTTTTTTAGGGAGGAAAGTTAGACTCGGATGTTTTTTTCTTTAAAACAACCCACACAAAAACACATTGCGCTGGAGGGGAATTAAAGAGAATACTGTCACTGCACTTTCTGAAAGGCAGCAAAACCTTTAAAAGGCATCAAAATACAATCTAACAACAGCAAAATGTTTATAGGAACTGAAAGGCCTACAAATATTGTTTTTTAGGGGGAAACTGTAGCGAAATTGTTCCTCGAAATGGTTACTTAGATTCAGATGTTTCTTTCTTTAAAAAAAAATATATAAAAATGTTTATAGGAAATGTACTTACTTTTGTCAGTCTAAACATGGAGGAATAGCCTCCGAGGTCTGAAGCAGTATTTCTGCAGCAGAAGTCGATTCAAAGACAGTAACCCAGGCTAGGTCATAAAAGGGCCACTGGCTAGACCCCAAGGTCCTGCTAATGGATTGACCACCTGTTACCGGAATGTCAGGACTGGGCTCCGGCTGTGCCCATAGAGAAAGAAACAGTTCTATTCCTTTCTGCTGTGCCTAAATATGCTCTAGCTAGTCTCATCATAGCACACATGCACAGTGTATAATAATTATTATTTTGGGGGTTTGTAAACTTAATAGTCAACAGAACTATCTCCTACAATATAATATTGGTAAGACAAAAGCAGAAAATATACTTACATTCGCTATTGCCTGAATCTAATGCAATCCAATTTCTGATTCCAAGTTAAAATGTAATTACTTCGATTACCACTGACCAAGTTAAAGATCTAAATTATCATGGGATATAATAAATCCTTTGAGTATTACATGTAAATATCAATCTATAATGTATAAAACGTTTCGTGTTTCAAACTAAACAATTCAGCTTGTGCTGTGGTTACACGCAGTCTATGACATTGACAGTTGACTATGTCTAGAACTTATTTAAACGACAGCCTAGATATGTACAATAATGTCAACTCAAAAGGTCATTGGCCTACTTCTAGATTTAATATACACATATAGTTATTCAAAATCAAGGAATTTAGAGTAGTACATACCTGGAAAGGGATGACAGAGGGAGAGCAATATTGGTTGTACTGTTCAATTCTGTGCTCACTGCGGCCGTCAGTGAGTGTGGTACTGCACGTACGTTACGCTAACGCGATATCATCCAGCACGACAGTAGACAGGCTCCTTTCCATACTCTGCGTCGCCACCGCAAACTGGCGCGGGACCAATATACACATATAGTTATTCAAAATCAAGGAATTTAGAGTAGTACATACCTGGAAAAGGATGACAGAGGGAGAGCAATATTGGTTGTACTGTTCAATTCTGTGCTCACTGCGGCCGTCAGTGAGTGTGGTACTGCACGTACGTTACGCTAACGCGATATCATCCAGCACGACAGTAGACAGGCTCCTTTCCATACTCTGCGTCGCCACCGCAAACTGGCGCGGGACCAATATACACATATAGTTATTCAAAATCAAGGAATTTAGAGTAGTACATACCTGGAAAAGGATGACAGAGGGAGAGCAATATTGGTTGTACTGTTCAATTCTGTGCTCACTGCGGCCGTCAGTGAGTGTGGTACTGCACGTATGTTACGCTAACGCGATATCATCCAGCACGACAGTAGACAGGCTCCTTTCCATACTCAAACTGGCGCGGGACCGGCGCAGCCACCGCGCAATTCCGACGGGAGGCCCGTGCAAAAGACGGGCCCCCACATCCGCTACCCCACACTATACCGCGGCGGGCAAACAGGACACCAGACCCAAAAATGGCGCGGCCAGATAGACGGGCTCCCTCCCACCCTCCGCGCGCAAACAGGTACACGGCACACGGGGAACCGTCCACAAGATGGCGCCAACCATACCCCATCTTCAGGATTAATAGTATAGACTAGCAGGATGCCGCGCTTCGCGCGGCACCTGCTAGCTGGGTGAAATCGTAACTTATAGATACACCTTGTTGACGTCTTAAAAACATAATGGATTGTATGACAAACAAATCGCGAAACTTAGCGAGTAGAGTACCAGCTAGAAAGTATTTCGAGCGCACGAAATTATTTCGAGCTCACGAACAGATATTCTTGGAGCGCAAGAAGTCATTTCGTGGCCACGACAACATTTCGAGCTCACGAAATAAGTTATTTTGAGTGCACGAAATAAAATACTCAAATTATTTCGTAACGGTGATTTTTATTCGTCATATGTCCCTTTAGGGGCTCCGTAGAAGTACCATCGAGTCTGAATAACAAACAATCTTTGTAAAAATACTTCCCGACTTTCCAACTAATAATACTCAATAGGCAGTCCATCTTCGCTTGCATGCTGCCTGCGTCTCGTGATTTTTAACAGGAATCGTACGGGAAACAATACGAACGAACCACTTCGGGATTTCTGTTTTACATCATCGTGAAAATCGTGATTAAAAAACCCAACAGGCCGGCCGTCTGACAGTGCGCCCTCAACAGACGTAATGCAGTCACGTTTCTAATTTGCATATTCATATCCACCATCGCCATACAATTTCGCGACATTTTTGCACGATCAAAGTTGAAATTGAGGCAATAGCGATATGTTTCGGAGTGTTTTGAGACAGATAATGTTGTAATATTTAAGTATCGACAATGTGAAGCAACGAAATTTGCCCAAAAGGCAACACGAAAGGAATAAATCATTTTTTAACGTTCCAAGCCTGTGACTGCAATGTGGTCGACGCGCACGAAATTCAAAGCCGAAAACGAAGCTGGCGCTCAAACTCCGCAATAACCAATGGAGTATAAAGGTCAAATAACACGGGACGGGGCCGCCCAATCGCGAACAACAAACTCGGCACCAACTCGGCCACCGCGCGAGCAAGGCGGATACAATCAATTTGCGAAGGCTTCGCGTAACGCATGTAGCCGCCGCTTAATCGCAAACGGCCAACAATTCGGCGACCGAGTTACGGTAGTACGATTTCGGGAAGGCTTCGGCCCGAACTCCGGGCAAGGACAATGCAAAAATAACGCAATAGTTCACGCAAAAAGGCCCGCAGACATCGACAGGCAATCGAAAAGCGATTACGCGTTTATCGGTAACGTCCGTTTCTTTTAAATCTCACTTTTAAATCTTATTCCCCGGGGAATTCCCCGGGGGATTCCCCGTCGCGAACGGTCCGGCACCCCGCCGCACCGACGCCGGCGGCACACGCGCGCGGCGAGGAGTCGCCCGACCAAAAGCCAACATGGCGCCAACCACGCGCCAAGATGGCGCGGCCCTGTGTTTCCAAGATGGCGGCGCCCTGCGTTCCAAGATGGCGGCGCCCAGGGACAAGATGGCGCATTTGTCATCTTTTATAGTATAGACTAGCAGGATGCCGCGCTTCGCGCGGCACCTGCTAGCTGGGTGAAATCGTAACTTAATATAGATACACCTTGTTGACGTCTTAAAAACATAATGGATTGTATGACAAACAAATCGCGAAACTTAGCGAGTAGAGTACCAGCTAGAAAGTATTTCGAGCGCACGAAATTATTTGGAGTTCACGAACAGATATTCTTGGAGCGCAAGAAGTCATTTCGGGGCCACGACAACATTTCGAGCTCACGAAATAAGTTATTTTGAGTGCACGAAATAAAATACTCAAATTATTTCGTAACGGTGATTTTTATTCGTCATATGTCCCTTTAGGGGCTCCGTAGAAGACCATCGACTCTGAATAACAAACAATCTTTGTAAAAATACTTCTTGACTTCCGAACTAATAATACTCAATAGGCAGTCCATCTTCGCTTGCATGCTGCCTGCGTCTCGTGATTTTTTTAACAGGAATCGTACGGGAAACAATACGAACCACTTCGGGATTTCTGATTTACATCATCGTGAAAATCGTGATTAATAACCCAACAGGCCGGCCATCTGACAGTGCGCCCTCAACTGACGTAATGCAGTCACGTTTCTAAATGTGCATATTCATATCCACCATCGCCATACAATTTCGCGACATTTTTGCGCGATCAAAGTTAAAATTGAGGCAATAGCGATATGTTTCGGAGTGTTTTGAGACAGATAATGTTGTAATATTTAAGTATCGACAATGTGAAGCAAAGAAATTTGCTCAAAAGGCAACACGAAAGGACTAAATCATTTTTTTAACGTTCCCAAGCTGTGACTGCAATGTGGTCGACGCGCAGAAAATTCAGGCCGAAAATGAAGCTGGCGCTCAAACGCCGCATTAATAACCAAGAGAGTATAAAGCTCAAATAACACGTGACGGGGCCGCCCAATGGCGAACAACAAACTCGGCACCAACTCGGCCACCGCGCAAGCAAGGCGGATACAATTAATTTGCGAAGGCTTCGCGTAACGCATGTAGCCGCCGCTTAATCGCAAACGGCCAACAATTCGCAACCGAGTTACGGTAGTACGATTTCGGGAAGGCTTCGGCCCGAACTCCGGGCAAGGACAATGCAAAAATAACGCAATAGTTCACGCAAAAAGGCCCACAGACATCGACAGGCAATCGAAAAGCGATTACGCGTTTATCGGTAACGTCCGTTTCTTTTAAATCTCACCTCGGACGAATACGATTTTTTTTAAAAATCTTATTCCCCGGGGGATTCCCCGTCGCGAACGATCCGGCACCCCGCCGCACCGACGCCGGCGGCACGCACGCGCGGCGACGAGTCGCCCGACCAAAAGCCAAGATGGCGCCAACCACGCGCCAAGATGGCGCGGCCCTGCGTTCCAAGATGGCGGCGCCCAGGGACAAGATGGCGAATTTAACATCTTTTATAGTATAGACTAGCAGGATGCCGCGCTTCGCGCGGCACCTGCTAGCTGGGTGAAATCGTAACTTATAGATACACCTTGTTGACGTCTTAAAAACATAATGGATTGTATGACAAACAAATCGCGAAACTTAGCGAGTAGAGTACCAGCTAGAAAGTATTTCGAGCGCACGAAATTATTTCGAGCTCACGAACAGATATTCTTGGAGCGCACGAAGTCATTTCGTGGCCACGACAACATTTCGAGCTCACGAAATAAGTTATTTTGAGTGCACGAAATAAAATACTCAAATTATTTCGTAACGGTGATTTTTATTCGTCATATGTCCCTTTAGGGGCTCCGTAGAAGACCATCGACTCTGAATAACAAACAATCTTTGTAAAAATACTTCTTGACTTCCGAACTAATAATACTCAATAGGCAGTCCATCTTCGCTTGCATGCTGCCTGCGTCTCGTGATTTTTAAACAGGAATCGTACGGGAAACAATACGAACCACTTCGGGATTTCTGATTTACATCATCGTGAAAATCGTGATTAAAAAACCCAACAGGCCGGTGTGAAAGGTAATTATGTCCCCCCTGGTAAATGTGTCCCCCCGGACAGACTTACCAGGCCGTGACCCGGTAAATCTGTCCGGGGGGACACATTTACCTAGGTATTTCTGTCCCCCTCCAGGTAATTCTGTCTCCCTGCCCAACGTTAAACGTGTCCCCCTGGTAAAATTGTCCCGTGCAACGTCACAAGTCTAGCACCCACTAGACGCAACAACCAGTGTAGTACAGGTTCACCCCTTCATGGTGCATCATTTGTGGCAGACTGTAGGATGTGTAACGTACTACAAATTACAGGTGGTCAAAACTGCTGCCACGGATGTGCTGGGTATACAGAATTTGTACGCGTGCAAGAAGTCTGAAAATACTGATTACTGCTATTTTCCCTTTCGCGCAGAAACGTAGATCGGTTGATTTAATTAATACAGTTATTTATATTTTTATTTTTATTTTGATAAATCGATGAAGGGAAGAGAAGTCCAAATAATAAATAACATGTGGCTTTTCATTAAAATAACATCAAATTAACCACTTATGTGTGGAAAATTGGGGGACAAAATTACCTAGAGAGGGGACAGAATAAACTGGAGGGGGACGGAATTAACGGCTCTAGGGGGACACTTTTACCTAGGTAATTCTGTCCCCCCGGACAATTTTACCGGGGGACAGAATTACCGTCCACACCGGCCATCTGACAGTGCGCCCTCAACTGACGTAATGCAGTCACGTTTCTAAATTTGCATATTCATATCCACCATCGCCATACAATTTCGCGACATTTTTGCGCGATCAAAGTTGAAATTGAGGCAATAGCGATATGTTTCGGAGTGTTTTGAGACAGATAATGTTGTAATATTTAAGTATCGACGATGTGAAACAAAGACATTTGCCCCAAAAGCAACACGAAAGGAATAAATCATTTGTTAACGTTCCCAACCTGTGACTGAATGTGGTAGACGCGCACGAATTCGAACCCGAAAACGAAGCCGGAGCTCAACTGGTACTATGTTTACTCCGCAGTAAACCAAGGAAGTATAAATCGGGGCACCAGCTCAAATAACACGTGACGTGGCCGCCCAATGGCGAACAACAAACTCGGCACCAACTCGGCCACCGCGCAAGCAAGGCGGATACAATCAATTGGCGAAGGCTTCGCGTAACGCATGTAGCCGCCGCTTAATCGCAAACAGCCAACAATTCGGCAACCGAGTTACGGTAGTACGATTTCGGGAAGGCTTCGGCCCGAACTCCGGGCAAGGACAATGCAAAAATAACGCAATAGTTCACGCAAAAAAGGCCCACAGACATCGACAGGCAATCGAAAAGCGATTACGCGTTTATCGGTAACGTCCGTTTCTTTTAAATCTCACTTCGGACGAATACGATTTTTTTTAAAATCTTATTCCCCGGGGGATTCCCCGGGGATTCCCCGTCGCGAACGATCCGGCACCCCGCCGCACCGACGCCGGCGGCACACACGCGCGGCGATGAGTCGCCCGACCAAAAGCCAACATGGCGCCAACCATGCGCCAAGATGGCGCGGCCCTGTGTTCCAAGATGGCGCGGCCCTGCGTTCCAAGATGGCGGCGCCCAGGGACAAGATGGCGCATTTGTCATCTTTTATAGTATAGACTAGCAGGATGCCGCGCTTCGCGCGGCACCTGCTAGCTGGGTGAAATCGTAACTTATACTACACCTTGTTGACGTCTTAAAAACATAATGGATTGTATGACAAACAAATCGCGAAACTTAGCGAGTAGAGTACCAGCTAGAAAGTTTTTCGAGCGCACGAAATTATTTCGAGCTCACGAACAGATATTCTTGGAGCGCAAGAAGTCATTTCGTGGCCACGACAACATTTCGAGCTCACGAAATAAGTTATTTTGAGTGCACGAAATAAAATAGTCAAATTATTTCGTAAGGGTGATTTGTATTCGTCATATGTCCCTTTAGGGGCTCCGTAGAATACCATCGAGTCTGAATAACAAACAATCTTTGTAAAAATACTTCCCGACTTTCGAACTAATAATACTCAATAGGCAGTCCATCTTCGCTTGCATGCTGCCTGCGTCTCGTTATTTTTTAACAGGAATCGTACGGGAAACAATACGAATCACTTCGGGATTTCTGAGTTTACATCATCGTGAAAATCCTGATTAAAAAAACCCAACAGGCCGGCCATCTGACAGTGCGCCCTCAACTGACGTAATGCAGTCACGTTTTTAATTTGCATATTCATATCCACCATCGCCCTACAATTTCGCGATATTTTTGCGGGATCAAAGTTGAAATTAAGGCAATAGCGATATGTTTCGGAGTGTTTTTAGACACATAATGTTGTAATATTTAAGTATCGACAATGTGAAGTAAAGAAATTTGCCCAAAACGCAACACGAAAGGAATAAATCATTTTTTAACGTTCCCAAGCTGTGACTGAAACGTGGTAGACGCGCACGAATTCGAAGCCGGCGCTCAACTGGTATTATGTTTACTCCGCAATAACCAAGGAAGTATAAATCGGGGCACCAGCTCAAATAACACGTGACGGGGCAGCCTAAACGCGAAAAAAACAAACTCGGCACCAACTCGGCCACCGCGCAAGCAAGGCGAACACAATCAATTTGCGAAGGCTTCGCGTAACGCATGTAGCCGCCGCTTAATCGCAAACAGCCAACAATTTGGCAACCGAGTTACGGTAGTACGATTTCGGGAAGGCTTCGGCCCGAACTCTGGGCAAGGACAATGCAAAAATAACGCAATAGTTCACGCAAAAAGGCCCGCAGACATCGACAGGCAATCGAAAAGCGATTACGCGTTTATCGGTAACGTCCGTTCCTTTTAAATCTCACTTTTAAATCTTATTCCCCGAGGGATTCCCCGGGGGATTCCCCGTCGCGAACGATCCGGCACCCCGCCGCACCGACGCCGGCGGCACACACGCGCGGCGACGAGTCGCCCGACCAAAAGCCAACATGGCGCCAACCACGCGCCAAGATGGCGCGGCCCTGCGTTCCAAGATGGCGGCGCCCAGGGACAAGATGGCGAATTTAACATCTTTTATAGTATAGACTAGCAGGATGCCGCGCTTCGCGCGGCACCTGCTAGCTGGGTGAAATCGTAACTTATAGATACACCTTGTTGACGTCTTAAAAACATAATGGATTGTATGACAAACAAATCGCGAAACTTAGCGAGTAGAGTACCAGCTAGAAAGTATTTCGAGCGCACGAAATTATTTCGAGCTCACGAACAGATATTCTTGGAGCGCACGAAGTCATTTCGTGGCCACGAAAACATTTCGAGCTCACGAAATAATTTATTTTGAGTGCACGAAATAAAATACTCAAATTATTTCGTAACGGTGATTTTTATTCGTCATATGTCCCTTTAGGGGCTCCGTAGAATACCATCGACTCTGAATAACAAACAATCTTTGTAAAAATACTTCCCGACTTCCGAACTAATAATACTCAATAGGCAGTCCATCTTCGCTTGCATGCTGCCTGCGTCTCGTGATTTTTTAACAGGAATCGTACGGGAAACAATACGAACCACTTCGGGATTTCTGATTTACATCATCGTGAAAATCGTGATTAAAAAAACCAACAGGCCGGCCACCCGACAGTGCGCCCTCAACTGACGTAATGCAGTCACGTTTCTAAATTGCATATTCATATCCACGATAGGCCTTACAATTTCGCGACATTTTTCAACGATAAAAGTTAAAATTGAGGCAATAGCGATACGTTTCGGAGTGTTTTTAGAGAGATAATGTTGTAATATTTAAGTATTGACAATGTGAAAGGAAGAAATTTTGCCAGAAGGCAACACGAAAGGAATAAATCATTGTTTTTACGTTCCAAAACTGTGACTACAAAATGGTCGACGCGCAGGAATTCGGAGGCAAAGCCGAAGCCGAAACGTAGTCACGTTTCTAAATTGCATATTCATATCCACCATCGCCATACAATTTCGCGACATTTTTGCACGATCAAAGTTGAAATTGAGGCAATAGCGATATGTTTCGGAGTGTTTTGAGACAGATAATGTTGTAATATTTAAGTATCGACAATGTGAAGCAACGAAATTTTCCCAAAAGGCAACACGAAAGGAATAAATCATTTTTTAACGTTCCAAGCCTGTGACTGCAATGTGGTCGACGCGCACGAAATTCAAAGCCGAAAACGAAGCTGGCGCTCAAACTCCGCAATAACCAATGGAGTATAAAGGTCAAAAAACACGGGACGGGCCGCCCAATCGCGAACAACAAACTCGGCACCAACTCGGCCACCGCGCAAGCAAGGCGGATACAATTAATTTGCGAAGGCTTCGCGTAACGCATGTAGCCGCCGCTTAATCGCAAACGGCCAACAATTCGGCAACCGAGTTACGGCAGTACGATTTCGGGAAGGCTTCGGCCCGAACTCCGGTCAAGGACAATGCAAAAATAACGCAATAGTTCGCGCAAAAAGGCCCGCAGACATCGACAGGCAATCGAAAAGCGATTACGCGTTTATCGGTAACGTCCGTTTTTTTTAAATCTCACCACGGACGAATACGATTTTTTTTAAATCTTATTCCCCGGGGGATTCCCCGGGGGATTCCCCGTCGCGAACGGTCCGGCACCCCGCCGCACCGACGCCGGCGGCACACGTGCGCGGCGACAAGTCGCCCGACCAAAAGCCAACATGGCGCCAACCACGCGCCAAGATGGCGCGGCCCTGTGTTTCCAAGATGGCGCGGCCCTGCGTTCCAAGATGGCGGCGCCCAGGGACAAGATGGCGCATTTGTCATCTTTTATAGTATAGACTAGCAGGATGCCGCGCTTCGCGCGGCACCTGCTAGCTGGGTGAAATCGTAACTTATAGATACACCTTGTTGACGTCTTAAAAACATAATGGATTGTATGACAAACAAATCGCGAAACTTAGCGAGTAGAGTACCAGCTAGAAAGTATTTCGAGCGCACGAAATTATTTCGAGCTCACGAACAGATATTCTTGGAGCGCAAGAAGTCATTTCGTGGCCACGACAACATTTCGAGCTCACGAAATAAGTTATTTTGAGTGCACGAAATAAAATACTCAAATTATTTCGTAACGGTGATTTGTATTCGTCATATGTCCCTTTAGGGGCTCCGTAGAATACCATCGAGTCTGAATAACAAACAATCTTTGTAAAAATACTTCCCGACTTTCGAACTAATAATACTCAATAGGCAGTCCATCTTCGCTTGCATGCTGCCTGCGTCTCGTTATTTTTTAACAGGAATCGTACGGGAAACAATACGAACCACTTCGGGATTTCTGAGTTTACATCATCGTGAAAATCCTGATTAAAAAACCCAACAGGCCGGCCATCTGACAGTGCGCCCTCAACTGACGTAATGCAGTCACGTTTCTAATTTGCATATTCATATCCACCATCGCCCTACAATTTCGCGACATTTTTGCGGGATCAAAGTTGAAATTAAGGCAATAGCGATATGTTTCGGAGTGTTTTTAGACACATAATGTTGTAATATTTAAGTATCGACAATGTGAAGTAAAGAAATTTGCCCAAAACGCAACACGAAAGGAATAAAATCATTTTTTAACGTTCCCAAGCTGTGACTGAAACGTGGTATACGCGCACGAATTCGAAGCCGGCGCTCAACTGGTATTATGTTTACTCCGCAATAACCAAAGAAGTATAAATCGGGGCACCAGCTCAAATAACACGTGACGGGGCCGCCCAATCGCGAAAAAACAAACTCGGCACCAACTCGGCCACCGCGCAAGCAAGGCGGATACAATCAATTTACGAAGGCTTCGCGTAACGCATGTAGCCGCCGCTTAATCGCAAACAGCCAACAATTTGGCAACCGAGTTACGGTAGTACGATTTCGGGAAGGCTTCGGCCCGAACTCTGGGCAAGGACAATGCAAAAATAACGCAATAGTTCGCGCAAAAAGGCCCGCAGACATCGACAGGCAATCGAAAAGCGATTACGCGTTTATCGGTAACGTCCGTTTCTTTTAAATCTCACCACGGGACGAATACTATTTTTTTTAAAATCTTATTCCCCGGGGGATTCTCCGGGGGATTCCCCGTCGCGAACGGTCCGGCACCCCGCCGCACCGAAGCCGGCGGCACACGCGCGCGGCGACGAGTCGCCCGACCAAAAGCCAACATGGCGCCAACCACGCGCCAAGATGGCGCGGCCCTGCGTTTCCAAGATGGCGGCGCCCAGGGACAAGATGGCGAATTTAACATCTTTTATAGTATAGATAGATAGACAGACAGCGCCTATGGAAATCGACGTCCAGGTACCGTAATTTCGACGGCGCCTGACTAAGTATGAAATCGTGGGCGAAAGTGATTGAAAAATGTGCACGACTCTATGTCAGAAACAACCGCCATATTTAAAAATCGTGGGCAAACTGTTTGGCAGTCATCACACAGTATAGTAACGTTAGTCGAAATTTCACTCTGGCGCCCCCTGCTGTCCGTCTATAGGTTATTTATGTCTGTGGAGCGCACAGTCCCAAAAAATACAACGCGAACAGCGACCTCACGCGGCCACTATAACAAAAACTGGGGCTGACAAATGGCCTTGGTTCATTCATAATTATGGGTGGGTTTTCACGGGGCACGCGAACGATTCGCGAAGGATGCGAATGCCGAAAAAAATGGCAAAGTCCAACATTCGGAGAAGTTTTCTTTGAATGTTTTGCGACAATGCAGTTTGTGCGTAGTTCTCACAACGTATGTGCGAATGTCGTGTGTAGCGTTGCCAAACTATGGCCAGTCCACATATACGAAGAACATGCGACTGAAATGCGAACAACACGAATGTTGCACAAATCTCGGGGGACATTCGTGCGGACATTTCGCGACACATGCGACACATGCGAACTTTTGGGGCATATTTCGCGAATATTGAACGTCGTGCGACATTCATGCAACATTCGTACATATGTCGCGCGATTATCTTGCAAAAGGCTCGCGTTTGCTTTTTTTTAAGTTAGTTTTTCCTCCGTTACTTGGAAGCGTTTCCTCCTAAACTTTGTTTTCTACTAGCGGAACTTGAATAACCTGAAAAGATGAACAACCAGCATAAACAGAAGAAACGGAGGAAAAACTGACTTAAAAAAGTAAAGCTTCGGCAGCCGCTGTTTTGACGTTTTCATCACAGTAAACTGTTCTGCTATCCAAAGTCTGGAACCGAGACTAAAGGTACAGCGACAAGGATTATGAATTGTCATAGCAAATAGACCAGACTATAAGCACTGTCTTATCTCAGGAGATTTTAATATTGTTTTGCTTAATGTTGATGACCACAGCCAGACTCAGGAATTAATGGACTCTATGTTTGTCCATTCATTTTTACCACTGTAATATTCTTCCCCCTCCCAATTCTGGTATTTTAGTTTCTGATATTCCGGATCATTTTTCAGTTTTCACAATTTTTTCTTTTAAGGCAAAAACTCATTCTTTTTTTCTTGGTAGTTTTCGTAAAACTACTGATGCAAACCTTCGTAGCCTTAAATCTTCCCTGGATTCCTGTGACTGGTCTGTGGTTTTCAATACTGATAATCCGAATGTTTACTTAAATTTATAAACATTTTTATTAATTTGTATGAAAATAATATCCCTCTTATTAGTACTAAAAAAACAAACCAACAACCACGGTATAAATAGATTTTGCCAGCTTTGCTGAAATCTATCAATTACAAAAATAGACTTTATCGTAAATATCTTTCTTGTCCTAGTCATCTTAATCGTTTAATGTACAAGCGATATAGAAACTCACTCACAACTATATTGCGTTCTACTAAACAAAATAAATTTACTCGGCAATTTGATAAAGAGAAAAACAACATTAAAAACACCTGGAAAATAATTAATTCAGTTTTGAAAATTAGCTCGTCATCTGAAGTTCCAAGTATTAAGATTAATGACCAGTGTACAAATGATCCCCTTTTAATTGCAGAGCATTATAATGACTACTTTGTTAACATTGGTTCCAAACTTGTCAATTAAATCCCTCCTCTTGATTCGAATTACCATGATTACCCCAATCCCTTTTCTATTTTCTTTGATTCAGTAAACGAACATGAACTATATACTATGGTTGATAGTTTAATTAACTAAGAAGCATAGTTCTGGTCATGATACGATTACTAGTACTGTTATCAAAGCTATTTTTCCTTCCATTTCCAAGCCCCTTGCTTTCATTGTGAATGTGTCATAGGGTACAGGTGTAGTTCCCGATTCCGGGAAAATTGCTAAAGTTGCTCCTGTTAAAACAAAAGGTAATTCCCATTTAGTTAATAATTATAGACCTATTTCCATTCTGACAACCTTCTCTAAAATTCTTGAACGTATTATATACGTTCGCACGATTCGGTTTATAACCAAACATAATATGTTATCTGATTCGCAGTATGAGTTTAGGGAGAACCATTCAACATCTCATGCTATTTTACAATTGATAAATACTATTATTACTGGTCATGAACAGTCTTCTCATACTTTGAAAATTTCTGGACCTCTCCAAGGCATTCGTTACAAAAGATCATGATATACTTTTGGCTACAATTTCCTTTCATGGAAGTAGAGGGATTGCCTTGGAGTGGTTCAAAAATGATCTCACTAATCGTAAACAATTTGTACTTTTTAATGATAACCTGTTTTTAAGTAAAGAGTTGGTTTGTAGAGTTCCTCAGGGACCCCTTTTGGGACCACTTATTTTTTGAGAACTTTGAGAAATCTTCTGGTACCTTGTAATTTATTTTTTTGCAGATGACTCCAGTTTATTTTAATCACATAACAATTTAGGTACACTGGTTAACGTCATTAATTTAGGTGTTTCTAAATGGATTAAAGCAAACAAATTATCCCTCAACATTGCTAAAACCTGTTTTATGTTGTTTAGCAATACAGCCAGTTCAATTCCTACTGATATTTTGTACGATAATTACCCTGTTAATCAAACCAACTGTACTAAATTTCTTGGTCTTTTTATTGATGAAAAATTATCACGGAAAGGTCATGTAAATTGTGACCTGTCATCACAAAATGAGCGTAAAGTCGGCAAAATCAAAAATTGAGATATGGGTATTTCTAAATTCTGTGGAAACGGAGCTTTCCAATGGTATATAACACTTGGAGGTTTGATACTCAATATTTTTTTTATTTTTATTTTTTAGTCTGGAGTCTTAATACAGAGATTATGAGAAAACGGGCATTTCTTGCGAGAAATTGTGTGAAAGGCATAGAAAGGCACAGTCAAAATTGTCTCAAACTATTTTTTTTTCTTTTTCTGATCGTCCTGAAAAATTGGGAATTGATTGTTGGGGATTTAGTCTTTAAAAAAAACCCATATAATCTCAAAATCGACCACCCCTCTGGCCGTACTGGAAAATCACTACGTGCGACTTTACGCTCATTTTGTGATGACAGGTCATGTAAATTAATTTAAAGAAATATTGGTATTATTAACAAATTGAAATAGTTTCTTCTCTTTAATATTTCATGCGGGTGTCCCCGAACCCTTCACAGTGGAAATAGTGGTACTGTACGTAACCATCTAGCCGGGACTAGACTAGATTGTGTTATGGCCATAAACGTTCTTATTATAATTGTTACCTGGTTACCATGATATATGTTATATGCAGTTCTTCCGAAAAATAGTTTGTCTGAATGAGCCATAACGCTGTAAGAGATTGGTAATTATAAGCATCTACTTTTAGGGCTGATGGGGTTCTTTTCAATGCACTAAACCTTTCCATTACTAAATTGATACAAATACAAATTTCAAAACAAAACAAAATCAAAATAATTGATTTGGATCAGTGATTTAAAAATAAATATAAATCAACATGATTTAAAACTGCAAACAACCCTGATATTGCCAAATGTTTACCACTGTGGTATATTGCCAAGTGGGTTGGCAAGTTGTGCAGTCTGAGATATAATAACATTCTGTGTTTTTAAACAAAACAAAAATAACCAAAGGATGCTATACATGCACTAGTGGTTAATGTTAGGGGCGTGTTACCTTCCCCCCAAAAAGCTCCCGTTTCCTTCAAAACTTTTAACAATTTTTTTTCAAACTCCCAAACATCCAGAGAAAGTTTAAGTTAATAAAAGATTAGCAGCAACCCCCAAAAGTAAAATGTGGAATGGTAGTGGATAAGAGAACACTTGTAGCCAGGTTTATACAGATCTGGTAGAGTCGAATGTAAATGTGTATCATCAGTCAATAATCAGTTACTATGGTGCAGGATGAGTGCATATCACAGAGTGAATTTGCAAACACGAAACATCAAACCATGTTCCTTCTGCACTTTCCAATACAGCGGCACAGTGCTCTTGCCCCTGAAGGTTATTAGGCTGCTCACTCTTCCAATTCCTGAACTGGACCTCATCAGTATCATCCACGCATTCCCAAGTGTCTATTGAAAACAATAGAACAGAAACAAAATAGAGAGGTGGGAATTGCCCATCATAATATTCCTCAAAACAAACAACTCGCAATGTTTAGTGCAATATGAATTTGTTATACTGTAACGTCGACCAGACTCTTAGGTCCTCTACACGTCAGACAGAAGAATTCACAAACTCTATTTCTCCATACCCGGGGTTCTAACTTAGGCCGTTTATTTCACCACCTTTTTCATAAGCCTTGACAACGTACAACTACCACTCTGGACAACCACACCGTTCTACAAGAAAGTCCTACTAGATAATTATTGTTTTGATTTAGACGGTTTCCTACGACACATACTGATATAGACGGTATACGTCTCCTATCCGATCAAAAGCCGCGCAAAACCATACGGCCCTCCCACCGAGGCTCCGACCAATCGTTAGCCAAATGACGACCGGGTCACATTAGGCTTTGCCTTTTAATTTGTTTTAATCCGTCAGTTCGATTCCTTAAAGCTTTCTTCTCATCCAGCCGTGTTATTCATTCCCAAAGCCATGGGAGGATCCAGGGAGAAACAGCCCCCTCACCCCCTTTTTTTTAACGAGGCGAACTGACGGATTAAAACAGAAAAAGAGACCAACGGTCAGAAGACTGGGTAGGAAGAAAGTTAGAACGAGGCGAACTGAAGGATTAACCAGTTCGCGCCGGGATTATTTTAACATCACTGAGCCGAGGGGCGAGATTATTTTTAACGAAACTCGATCCGAAGCGGGTTCAGGCCGATAGTGCGGGGAAGCACACCCACGCATTTCCGGCCATGCTCGCTGCTGACAGACATTTCCGAACTTGAACTTGGCGTGTTTATGCGTCATCCGTTTTGAATTTGGGGAAAACTTTGCGTTTATATACGTCATCCGGCGCGAACTGGCTAAAAAGAACAAGAGACCACGACGGTCAGAAGACTGGGTAGGAAAAAAAGCTTGAAGGAGGCGAACTGACAGATAGTGGTTTCAACCTCTCCCTAGCTTCCCCATATACGCATACACATTCCGATGTACATTTGTACAATGTACTGTACATAATTATGTACATTTTTGTTTTATTGGCGATTGTGTAGTTATTGAACTAATCAAGTTACCAAAGTAGTTAGCGACATTTCAAACCAAAAAAGAGTAGGAAATTTTGGAGCAAAACGATGACGAAAACGAAAAAAATGCCACACGACGCACCGTGAATATGCAAAACCGCGCTAACGTGACTTGCATTTCTATTGAAAAATACTGTCAAATACCCTAATATTGATAGATTTAAGAGATGTCAGCTTTGGGTTGAGGAAGTGGTTTTGGATTGATTGAAAATAGTGACTCCAACTACTTGACCAAAATCAAAGAGGGGTCCGTATCACAATCGCCGTCCTTTTGGATCCCAGAAAAGAAGAGAGCATCTTTCGCTGAGTTACGAGAGTCCATTTTGGGGTACAACCGGGTCGATTTGAAGCAGATGCAGCGTTTTGTTGGCAAAGATAAAAGTTTCGCTCTTGTTTTCCCGGCGGCTTTGATATTTTTAAAGAATTGTTGCCTTTTCTTGGCGAGTCTGGATGAATTTCGCCCCATTCGCCTTACCCCCGAGGTTAGAGAGGAGATTTTGTTCTGGCGGTTTGTCGACTTTGCTCTCAATTTGCAGCCTCAGGCTAGCTGTCAGCTTCTTTAAATAAACCCAAGTTTCTTATTGTTTCTACACACAATGGCGTCCCTTTCATTTATGCCCAGTCCCTTTCGCATATTTGGGTAAGATTTGGGTAAGGTTTGAGTAAGAATCAGGTCGTATAGCATTGAGGGCGCGCGATGGCCAGCGGATAGAGGGTTGAGTTCGGCGAAAATCTATTTCACCCATATCTAAAATCTGGTATAGATCCTGGAGCTGGCATTAAAAGGGGTCGTATACGTTTGGTAATTGGAACCCACTGTTTGTTTCAATCCTATATAGTTATAGATATATAACATAAAACTAACCTTCTAACCTTCAAACTAACCTTCAAAAAGTGGTTACGAGAGTCCATTTTGGGGTACAACCGGGTCGATTTGAAGCAGATGCAGCGTTTTGTTGGCAAAGATAAAAGTTTCGCTCTTGTTTTCCCGGCGGCTTTGATATTTTTAAAGAATTGTTGCCTTTTCTTGGCGAGTCTGGATGAATTTCGCCCCATTCGCCTTACCCCCGAGGTTAGAGAGGAGATTTTGTTCTGGCGGTTTGTCGACTTTGCTCTCAATTTGCAGCCTCAGGCTAGCTGTCAGCTTCTTTAAATAAACCCAAGTTTCTTATTGTTTCTACACACAATGGCGTCCCTTTCATTTATGCCCAGTCCCTTTCGCATATTTGGGTAAGATTTGGGTAAGGTTTGAGTAAGAATCAGGTCGTATAGCATTGAGGGCGCGCGATGGCCAGCGGATAGAGGGTTGAGTTCGGCGAAAATCTATTTCACCCATATCTAAAATCTGGTATAGATCCTGGAGCTGGCATTAAAAGGGGTCGTATACGTTTGGTAATTGGAACCCACTGTTTGTTTCAATCCTATATAGTTATAGATATATAACATAAAACTAACCTTCAAAAAGTGGTAGCGATTTTGAGATATTGCCGAAAATCTGGAGCGGTTATGTCCAAGCAGGAAGAATAATCTGCATTGGAATACACGATCTGAGAAACGTCACTGCAGTAACGCTTCTTAGATTTCTATAAATGCATTATACTATCTAAAACTGCTGTACTTCTTACCAAGTAAGTTTTTATTGCCATTAATTTTGGGAGTAATTACCAAACGTATAACAAAGACGGTGGTGCAAATAGGTTACTATAAAGTGCATTACCAACATGTAGGAAGAGCGAAGCAAGCTTTTATGTTCTCTTTATAGGACAAATTACACAAAACTTTCTACCCACGTAGAAGCAGTGATATTACGAGACCAAATATTATATGAGACCAGATTTAAGTGACAGAATGTAAAATGATACATCAATTATTGTTTTGCAAGCGATGTTCTATGGTAATGTATATAAAGATCACCTTTCGATGCACACCGAGTACTGTATGAGTGAACAGATGACATTGTGAATATGTTGTTAAAGTTTAGAGGCAGCCTTCGATAGTGGTACTTAAACATAAATTTACCCAAGTTAAGATTGTATAAATCTTTAAACTTAAGTACTCTCAGTTTTGAAAACAAAAGAGAGGTTTGTGCCATATAATCGGCCTTTGTAATTAGTCTAACTGCTCTTTTCTGCAAAAGAAAGAGTTTCTGACACTGAGTGCTTGAGCTGCCCCATGATAGGATTCCGTAGTTTAGATATGATAGAATAAGGGAATTATAAATTATTAAAAGAATACTGGCACAGACGCTAAAATACATTTGTTATGAATTTGTTGTGTACATTTAACTGTTAACCAACCTTCATTTTTCATGTCATTGCAATTAATCCAGTAGTGACCGATGGATAGTGGGTTCGCTACGTGCTCACGGATGAATGCATTTTCCTCCACAGACTGGTGCGCGACCATGACACTTCCCAACTTGGTGCATACGTCTTTAGCCTGAATCCATTTCACATGGGGAAGGGGAATGCCTATGTAGCATTTGCCGTCTCCTTGGATCCAAGAAGGATGACACCTCCTTGTAATGATGCCCTTACACAGATCTTCACCACCAGTGCAACGTATTAGATGAAGGCTTATTAAGCCAACTACGAACCATGACACCATCATCTCCCACATCTTGCCCCTCTAGTGTACAGTGGCGTACTAATGACTGCAGTGGCATCGGGGAGCGCGAAGCGCGAATTTATTGTTATTTTTGCCTTTTCAGGGACAGTGTATACCGTATAGTTCATTGCGTCCTTTGTATGATTGCCAGGGACATGAACATGTATAGGCCTACGGCATCCGGTCTCCACCGAACCACAGTAGGTGAACAAAACAAAAGCAGCGAATTATGAAGCCCGGGAGCGATATTTTGTCCGTACCACTAACGAGCTATGGTCGTATACTTAAGCATATGCGAATTGCAAGTCAGGTTCTCGGACTTTATTTCCCTTTGAAAAAAAATCCTCCAACCACAAATTAGTAAAAAATAAAATGTTGCAAATTACTAACCAACCTTTAGGCCAAAAAAAAAAAGTCTCCGGTTTCTGGTATGGAGCTTGCCCCAAAAGTGGTGCGGCGACGCGGCTTTTTATTTTTTTTTTGGTCCCTTTTTTTTTCTTTTTCAAACAGGTGTGTTTGGGCTACATAACATGTGACCCTGCTATGAGATGCACGAATAAGCAAGTTTAATACATGTATAATGAATGGACAACTGAGGGCATATAAAAAGAGCAAGAATGTTGGATTAATAGTGAAAATAACATGGAAATGTTGTGGCATCTAATGTTTGTTGAGAATAAATAAAAATGCTAAAGTATGATCTGTCTCTTGTATACTCTTTATTTAACAAGTCAAAATGGAAAACTTGTTGAGTTGAAACTGCAAAGCGAATGTCATGCAATTCCTATGGGGTGAAGAATAACATATTTTCCATTTCCAACAGTTTGTTCACCTCATAGTAATATTTATTATATTGCACTCCACATAAAACAAACTTGAAATAAATAATCATGGCAATAAGGTCTATTGTCGATCGGTTGATTTCAACAGGTGGCGCCCTGCGCTACGCAAGAAAGGGAGCATCGCGCTCACGGCGAACCACTCGAAAATATGTCGTCAACAAAATTCCTAAATATAAAAAGAAGACCAACTCTCATCGTATTTGAGGGCCAGAGGTGTTGTAGTAAATAATGAAAAGCACAAAGAGCTTGCCGAGAAGGCATACCAGGCCGAAAAGCTTGGTTTAGTTGCAAAACAGCTCCCTTTGTCTACCCATCATGCTTTGCGCTATACTTTGGGATCGCGATCAGACCGCCGTACCGCGACTTCGACATCGTGCACATGTACGTGTGCCGCGATGCTGGTATTAGTCTGCTCCCTTACATATTGCAGTTATTAAAAGCGGTTACAAGTTCCAGATACACGACCTTCGCTTCCACTCACGTCTGGCTTCTATACACAAAATCACGAAAATACAACGCCGTCTGCAAATGGTGCCCGACTATTCTGTGCAAAATATATGGAAGCCCAGACAGGCCACATAAAGCCTATACCCGATGGTAACCCCATCTAAATACACGTTCAAATTGTGCAGCAGCAGAAATCTAGACGAACCAGTGAGTTTGGCGGTTTTGAGTCATCGTCTTACATTAAAAAAAAAACTTTTTCATTTTGCCGACGCGCAAGGCTTTGGCGACGCGCGCGCATACCAGAAACCGGAGACTTTTTTTTTGTGGCCTTAAAATATGTTTTATTTATTTATTTTTTATTTTATTTAAAAAAAAATTTTGTTTAAGTTTTTTTTTTATGGGATTCGAGCTCGCGCCTCCAGATTAATAATCCTGTGCCTTATCCACCACAGTACAACAATGTCTCGCTCAGTTGCGTGGGTTTAATAATTATATCATTTCGTATAAAGTGCCCGCTCGTACAATTCTATTGGTAATCGCTCGTTAGTGGTACGTTAAAAAAAGTCGCAGCCCGCGAAGGGACAGGGTGGTAATCTTTTTGGGGCCGCGGCTATTTGGTTCCCACGATTTACTATTTCGTGGGAACGAATTAGTCATTCGTGGGAACGAAATAGCCGCGGCCCAAAACAAATTTCTATACCCTGTCCCTTTCCGGGCCTCATAGCGAACCTAGGCCATGACGATGGCAGATATTTAAATGCTTACTGGCATAATAATTATAAAACATAATAATTTAAACATAATCCATGAAGACATTACAGAACATTTCATAACAACGTATTTGGAGTGTACGAAGATGCTACATGGTATATATTCTGTCATTCTGCTAATGAGTACCACACGGTACAAAACAGTCTGTCCAGAAGTTAATTTAACTCGTATCCTAAATTTATTTCATATATATTTTGTACACAAAGTAAGTTGCCCACTCAGCGCAGCGCGCGCCTTGTTTGTCTATGAAGCAGAATCAGTGTCAAAAAGATCGGACGTGTTTTTAAAACTCGGAAGTTCTCCTAAATCGGATGCACTCCTAATTCGGCTCGGATGCTTTCCTAATTCTTTAATAATTAGCTTAATACCGGATTTGTCAATGAGTTTCATCAAAATGGAATATGGCGAATACAATTCTTGCGAAATAGGAAAAAAAGCCACATCGTCATATCTGAAAATATCAGTTTTAGATTAAGGGATGAAAATCTTGTTACCTTTCTCATCTGGCAACTTCGATACAGGGTTGGCCTTGATTTCTGCAATTTTATTACGTCTGAATAACAAGGAATATTTTAAACAGACGTAATAATAGCAAGCAATCCTGAGTTGCATAAGTGTGCAATCATCTCTAGCCAAATTATCCAAGATTTGTTTGAGCTGATCAAGCGTCAAAGAAAGTTTCCGAGTCGGGGGATTGTGAAGACTTTTTCTTGCACTGGTCAAGATATGCTGAACAATGGGAGCATCGATTGGGTTATTTCTAATATTTAATAACGATTGAAACCATTTTATAGCAGCGGCATAGTCGAGATAACACTATCGGAATGAGAGATAGACTTGATATGAGATAAATATGCTGCAACTACTTCATCTTGAACCGAAACAGACAAAGGAATCTTACGACTCGACGACCAATTTATGAAATTGCGACACTTGTAAAGATAAGAATTAGAAGTACAAGTACCAACTGCTGTGGCTGCGATGGCTTTAAACAATAAGTGTTCTTTAGACTCCGCGACTAAAAGGAAAAGTTCTGCCCCAAAAGGTTGTTCTCGAATTATATGTAGAAGAATTCAATAAATATATAACTATTACGATTAATCTATATTGGATAAAACAAAACTTAGGGCAACTGAGAAAAATCTAACTGTACTGCTGCCATCACACTATCAAAATCTCGAGAAGCAAGCAAAGAGTTTGTGTTTATCCCATGGACTAACGCATGTCTGCCAGCCAAAGTGAAAAAATATGTAATACAAGAGAAATATGTTGACCATAATATAGGTGAAATTGGGTTAGATGGCCACCAAGGGCAGACTGATACTCTATTACCTTGGCAACATTCCAAATGATTGATAACCGAAGGAATTAAAGAAACTTGGGAACTAAGAGAACATTTCCCCTGACCAGTCCTGAGCGAAGGCATCCACAGCTTCAGCCACAGGATTCCAAAACCTGGGGGAAAAATCGAGGCAATTTAGCATTGTAGTATGATACAAAACAATCAATCGATAAGGGGCCCCATGAATTAATGACAGAAACAAAGAATTCTTCCGAAAAACACCAGTCTTCTACATCAATTAACTTACGAATGAAGTCGGCTTGGTCATTAAAGGTAGTATACACCATTTGCAGATATCGAAAATATTTACTACCGAATTATTAAGAAATGTCTTACTCACTTGAAAGTAAATAATGATTCTAGGCATCCAGCAAAATGATTGCGCTAGATATCCTGTAATTATTCCGAAAAATAAAATTTTATAAAGAAAAATTCGCGATCGCTGGACGGCGATCGCGAAAAAACCAAAGATAACATCAGAATAACTGCCCAACGCCGGTTGAAAACAAACGCTGTTTTTGTGCTTTTCTCGGCATCCATGATTGTAAAACTTAGAACAGGTCAGTTAAACGATATTTACTACGAAATACAACCCCCCCCCCCCCCCCCCCAAATCTACCCATTAATGATAATTCAAGCAATTACCAATGATGTATCCTACCTTTAAGACTAAGAGAACGAGGAAATCCAATCGACCTCCAATTCGAATATTTTGAAAGCCAAGGATCGTAAATGTTTTATCATACTCCCTACTTTAATAATGTTGGCAGCAGCCTGACTGTCTGTGAACAGTTTTACCTGCGAGCAAGAAATAAAGGGCAGAAATGCAAAAAAGAGCAAACGAAATAGCTTCAAGTTCACGCCAGGTTGAACTTTGTGCCCTTTCTTCAGGAGTCAAATTGTTTATGTGCAACGTGATTTTCGTTGCATGTAATGGCACCCAATCCTACTGAACTTGCATCTGAAAATATAGTAACTTTGTTTACCCTTGGGGAAAAGAAAACGTGCCGATTGTTAAGATGGGAGACATTATCACACCAAAAGTGATTCTCGTTTATGCACTGATTATCGATGATAATCACTAAATCTTTCGCAAAAATTTAAACTTTTTTGAAATTCCCGCCGAACGACTCTCGCGAACAATTGACGACGCTTACGAACCCCCTCGCATGTTTGGCAAAGTCTGTAGTTGGACATCATTTTATTATACGCATTTTGGGGTGCATGTCTTCAGTCTACGCAGATTAACTTCGGCCATATAAAATTTAATATCGTCAGTAAAAAGATTTAAATATTCAATTTAAATTGATATAAGTGACTAATACAAATATAAATATAAATAATTGATTGGGATAGGGATAATTGCCTTTAAGTGGCAGAAATGTTTCATAGCAATACTATTTTACAGTGCAGTGTACTTTAGTTTGATACGAGGAACTGTAAATATAAAAAAAGAGGAAAATTTGGGCCGCCGTGATGTCGGTAATATTTTGTCGGTCTGCTGGTTACTATGTGAAGAATATTGTAAAGGAATTTACACCAAGAATTGGTGTAAAGCATATCTTAAATTACTGTCATAGTCAAAGCCGAGGTTCATTGCTTTTAGGGTTTTATTCACCTACTGTGATGCAGGGTGCCACGTAGGCGTGTGTTCCTGGCAATACAAAGGACACAACTTGTTATTCATCCATTTTCCCACACATGTCTGCCTGTCGCCGATAACAGTGTAGTAATAAATTATCTGAAATTCGGTACCATTGCACTGGGCGACAGGAGTCGCCGATAGCGTGCAAAGGTAGGACATTAACAGCTAAATATACACACACACACACACGATTTGTTTGTATCAGAACTCTTTTATAATAAGTTCATAATAGAAATTCAAGCATAAGCAGAACCAATACAGGTAACTTGTTTACTTCGTCATGGGTATACTGTCTCTAAAAAGGAAAAATAACAGATTCTGATACATGAAACTCCAGGATTGGCGAACAATTGAGAATTGATAAATGGCATTTGTACACGCGAAACCTTTTATATAAAAAAAACATTACAGTACACTGTAAAAACGGTGTTTTTACAAATCCTTTTCGAATCCTTCACGAATCCCTAGCTTCGTTTTGGTGTTTTTTTACGAATCCTTTTCGGCCTTTTCGAATCCCTGACTTCGTCCTCGTCTTTGGCTTAAGGCGATTTTAGATTCCCAACTGCTAGATCCCCTGCCACATTTTGATGCTTGTTGTGCTTCAGGAACATTTATTCCATTGATATGAACCCAAAAGTTAGACTATTTATATTTGCTTTAATTTCTATTTGCTTCTCAGTAAGTCGGATTTCGGAGGCGAAGCCAAAAGCTGAAAACGAAGCCAAAGTTTCAAAAAGGCCCTATGTTTTAAACACATATAAAACAAGTTGCAGTTAAAGTAAAGGCGTTTACCACCCAAATTTACTTTTAATTAGAATGTAGCGCATGCACCGTTTTGATGGAAATACATAATCTTCGATTAACTTAATTAATTATAATAAACAACTTAAAAATGAGAAATTCCCTGCATTTCCATGCGTAAGAATATGATCTAATTATAGCGCAAATCGTTGACTTTATAATTAAAATAATGAGCCCAAGAGTCGAACTTTTAGCACTTAAAGGTAGGATACACCATTTGCAGATATCAAAAAACAGATAGCGAAAAAACAATGATAACATAAGAATAACTGCTCGACACCGGTTGAAAAAAACCGCTGTTTTTCGTGCTTTTCTCGGCATCCATGATTAACTGAGCTGTCCTAAGTTTTACAAACGATATTTACTATAAAATACAACCCCCAAATCTACTCATTCATGATAATTCAAGCAATGACCAATGGTGTATACTACCTTTAAGGCTAGGTAAACGCAGTTTAATGCAAGATCCACAACTTCAAGGGAATGTACATCATTTGCTTTTGTTGTAATTTAAAACAAATATATGGATTGAGGAGGTTGGTATTTGATAGCAAATAATGTTACACTGACGTATTTGACGTTCTGGGTTCGTAGATGCTGCAGAAAACCAATCATGTTCTTGTAGTCCGGTACCCCGACACCACTTAGGATGAGGCGGAGCAATTTGTAGACGTTGGGGAATTGTAAGGTCAGATAATAATAAGTTGTACCCCTTCACAGATGTGCAACCAATTGCCAGGCCTGCTGAAACACAATTTTTTACAGGGCGTGCTGGGATTTTAAAGACAATCAGCGAGCGCGAAGCGCGAATCCTGGCGTGGGTCACACTGGGCCTGCTCAATGGCCCCCGAAGCTCTGGGGTCCTATGATGCTCTGGGTTCAATCTGAGCCTTTTGGGGACACTATAACGTCTTCTTTGGGGAGAGTGATTTAATGGTTCGACCAGAATAAACCATGTATGTAAGTATTATGTTTAAAATGCGGGGCGCGATCATGGTTCGATTATAACGCGCAACGTAACCTGGTTCGATGTGTACGAAGATGCTACATTGTACATGGTATTCTGTCATTCTGCTAATGAGTGCAACACGGTACGAAACAGTCTGTCCATAGGAGCCAATTTCACGGAGCTGCTAAGCACAACAATTTGCTTAGCACAAAAACGTCTTGCTCATTAAAAACAAGTTATCAGCCAAAATTCTATGTGTTTTTTATGCTAAGCAAAAAACCAGCTGATTATCAATCAAAAACAATAAAGATCACGTGACAATTTGGTCTGTAACCTTGTTTTTACCAAGGACAAATTTTCATGCTAAGCAAATTGTTGTGCTTAGCAGCTCCGTGAAATTGGCCCCTGGGCCCAATTTCTGGGCTCTGCTAGCCACATAATTCCGCGCTTACGGTCATCATTTTCTGCTAACCACGCTAGCAGAAAAATTTTGCGCTAACCCTGTAAGCACAGAATCCTTAGTTACGGGATGTACGCATGCTCAGAGAACAAAATTCCTTGCTAACTAGTAAAATACGTTTACCGTAAGCACCGAATGTTCTGCTTTAGTAAGCAGGATTTTTTCGCTAACGGTAAGCAGAGCCAATTTCATAGAGCTGCTAAGCACAAAAATTTGCTTAGCACCAAAAAGTCTTGCTCATTAAAAACAGGTTTTCAGCCGAAATCCTACGGGTTTTTCATGCTAAGCCAAAAACCAGCTGATTATCAATCGAAAACAATAAAGATCACCTGAAAATTTGGTCTGTAACTACTGTAACGTTGTTTTGGCCAAGGACAAATTTTCAATTTACATATCGGATGCGTATACCTAAACTCATACAAACACTTCAATTTCAAAATGGAATCTGTCTATTAATTCAGGTCAAAAGGTAGGGTAGACCATAGTCAATCTGTTTTTAAAACAACAGGTGGCTAAACGCGTACGTAGTTGCTTCGTGATAGAACAAAAACGAAACGTAATTTTTTTCTGGACTAAAGGCGTAATCGTGTTCTTAAAGGAATTTAAACTTTACTTCATGTGTAGGTTAACTGAACTAGTTGGTGTCTAATACTTGTAATAGGCGTCCCCTTTAATACATTCATAGCTTTTTTTCAAACTGTTGCAAAGCATTGACGTCTCCAAAAGCTTGGAGAAGCCCACCAATTTGTTTCATCTGTTTGTTCACATTTATTCAGTGGCAATAAATATGAAGATGGATACAAATAAGATTGAGTTTGAATGGTTTAATGGTCCCCAACATGCACCTAAGGCCAACATTATGTATAGCACTAAGTTTTGCGGTGTAAATATAAGTATATTGACCGATAAAGATACAGTTGCCATGACTTCCGTCCGCATTATTCCAGTGTTTGTTTAGCTGTTCGCTCTTGTTCTGCCGTTTTGTCTTTACTTATTGTACATGTGCAATAATGAATGTCATGTGGTGTGAGTTCCACCAATCAATAACAAGCATCTGTATGTCAGTTATATAATTTTTGATGATACAACGGACTTGACTCGATCCCAACTTTAATCGTTTTAGTTTCCTTTGAAATCTTCCTAAGAACTTCATCATGTCACCGTGCGTAAAAAAAAGCGAGATTTGTAGAAAAGACTAGATGCGAGTTTTAAGTGCATATACATTGTGTATAGGCACGGTAGAGCCGGGGAGCGAATATATTTTTCCCAAACCTAACTGGCAGATTTCATGAATTATTCAGTAGTTTGGATGATTAGGGAATATGAGATCACCGGAGCTTATAATTTTAGGAACTTAACTTCTTAGTAGTTTTTAAGCTCAAACAAGATTTGCATTAAAGTAGACAACAGTCAATATTGAGAACTTTATTGTGATGATATCATTAACATTGGGTGATGAGCAGCTTTGGAGTACGAAGTTACGTTACGTTGTGCATTAGTACAGTAGCTCGATAGCGAAAAACTTTGCAGCAGCGCGATCGTGTAAACAAAATTGCAAAGCGCACAGGCTCACAAATCCATTGGGATTCATACAAAGACCTGCGGCACAATGTTAACTAATACAATCCGCAGTAAAAAGAGTGAACACTCGCACATCCGCCTTAGAAGAAATCAACAGCAAATCACCTATGATGTGGAAAACTCTGCAGGAGGTACTCCCTAATGAGCAGACAACTGAACTGTAACAAATTCGATTACTTCCCCCAAAATGGTGAAATATTGACGATTCCGCCGACATTGCTGACACATTAAATAAACACGTTTTAACAATCGGCAAGCGTACTGCTGGTAATTACCCTTTGCGTGAACTTGAAATAGATGACAATACTACCTTTAAGCCAACATTGGATATTTTCTGCCTTGTACCAATAAGCATACATTTAGTGCATGTACATTGTGTATAGGCACGGTAGAGCCGGGGAGCGAATATATTTTTCCCAAACCTAACTGGCAGATTTCATGAATTATTCAGTAGTTTGGATGAGAAGTTATGTTTATTCATCGGAATAAAACATGACGTCACAGTATTGTTGTTATTTAGTTAACTTGTTACATTAAATCACTTTAAAGAACAGCTGTTGTCGAGCTGCTATACGTAGTGTAGTGGATAGTGGGATGGGCTATGGATCAAAGATCCCTGGTTCGAATACTGCTGTACTAGGTTACTTCGTTTTTTCTAGTCAAATTGATATCTTTGGAGTATTTTTAATATAAGTAAAAAAAGAGACCTACAACCTAAGTGTTGTACAGTGATCAATGCAACTACTGAATAATTTATGAAATCTGCCAGTTAGGTTTGGGAAAAATATATTCGCAGCCCGGTAGGACCAGGTCAAAAAAGGGATGCGAGATTTGTAGAAAAGGGATGCGAGTTTTAAGTGCATATACGTTGCATATAGGCACGGTAGGGCCCAGTAGGACCAGGCCAAAAAAAGGGATGCGAGTTTTAAGTGCATATATACGTTGTGTATAGGCACGGTATAGAGCCCGGTAGGACCAGGTAAAAAAAAAGGATGCGAGATTTATAAAAAAGGGACGCGAGTTTTAAGTGCGTATACATTGTATATAGGAACGGTAGAGCCCGGAAGAACCAGGTCAAAAAAGGGATGCGAGATTTGTAGAAAAGGCATGCGAGTTTTAAGTGCATGTACATTGTATATAGGCACGGTAGAGCCCGGTATAAGACCAGGCCCAAAAAAGGGATGCGAGATTTATAAAAAAGGGATGCGAGTTTTAAGTGCATATACATTGTATATAGGCACGGTAGAGCCCGGTAGGACTAGGTAAAATAAGGGATGCGAGATTTATAGAAAAAGGATGCGAGTTTTTAGTGCATGTACATGTACATTGTATATATAGGCACGTTAATTAGGGCCAGGTAAAAAGAGATGCGAGATTTGTAGAAAATGGTTTTAGTGTTTATAAAAAAATGTTTGATTATTCATCTTACCTCATCTTATTAAAATTTAGTCCATTTATTATTCCATGCATGCACACACTATAGACCCACTAGTTTGTCCACCAATCAATAACAAAGATCTGTATGTCAGTTATATAATTTTTGATGATACAACGGACTCGACTCGATCCCAACTTCAATCGTTTCAGTTTCCTTTGAAATCTTCATAAGAACTTTATCATGTCACGTTTTCGAGAAGTTTTCCTGTTTTGTATTTACAATTTCCTCACCATATAATGAACAGACATATACTTCACTGCAAATCGAGATTGGTGAGGGTTTGGAAACACTAGGATCTGTAACTGCTAAGTATTGCCTTTTTCGTTATACCTTCACAAAAAAAAAACATTGCCCAATATTATGAGAACAAACGGGCCACAATAATGAGAACAAACGGGCCACAATATTGTAAAATTAATCTACTGACTACAATTATGCAATAATGCATCCAAACACCATTTTACATCAGTATAACCTTGCTCTATTTAACAATAGAAGTTGCACGTTAGCTTCATGAGAACTTACCTTGGTTTTGGTAAAAAATGTAAGTTTGTTCATTCATCACTGACGTGTTAATCTATTTAGCCTCAGCAGAGTTATGGCCCGTGCACTTAAAGGTAGGATACCCCATTGGTAATTGCTTGAATTATCATGAGTAGATTTTTTTTTGGGGGGGGGGGGGTGTATTTTATGGTAAATATCGTTTAACTGAGCTGTCCGAAGTTTTACAATCATGGATGCCGAGAAAAGCACGAAAAACAGCTTTTTCTTTTAACCGGCGTCGAGCAGTTATTCTTATGTTATCTTTCGTGATTTATTCGCGATTGCCGTCCGGCGAGCGCGAATTTTTTCATTATAAAATTATATTTTTCGGAATAATTACAGGATATCTACCGCAATCATTTTGCTGGATGCCTAGAATCAACATTTACTTTCAAATGAGTCCAATATTTCTTACTAATTCGGTACCGTAGTAAATATTGTTGATATCTGCAAATGGTGTATCCTACCTGGGATCGTATACGATTGGTAATTGGAACCCACTGTTTGTTTCAATCCTAAAGTTACGTTGTGCCTTAGTACAGTGGCTCGATAGCGAAATTCCTAAATTTATGCAACAGCGCGATCGTGTAAACAAAATTGCAAAGCGCACAGGCTCACAAATCCATTGGGATTCATACAAAGACCTGCGGCACAATGTTAACTAATGCAATCCGCAGTAAAAAGTGAACACTCGCACATCCGCCTTAGAAGAAATCAAAAGCAGTTCACTTATGATGTGGACAACTCTGCAGGAGGTACTCACTCCCCAATGAGCAGACAACTGAACTGTACTAAATTTGATTACTTCCCCAAAGGGTGAAATATTGACGATTCCGCCGACATTGCTGATACATTAAATAAACACTTTTTAACAATCGGCAAGCGTACTGCTGGTAATTACCCTTTGTGTGAACTTGAAATAGATGACAATACTGACGCCTCTATCAATTATTCTCTTGATAAAGAATGCATACCGTACCTAATGTTACAGAAGAGTTTGTTCAAAAGCAAAAATCATCTATCGGTATGTCGGTTGGGAAAGCAACAGGTCTGGATGAAGAGTTAAAATGATCAAAATTGCTTCACCTTATATCATTAAATATTTAACTTGTATTTTTAACATGTCTATAAGATGTGAGCGCTACCCTAAAAATTTGAAACATGCATTAGTACATGTAACACCAATTAACAAGGGAGGATGTAAATGTAGTACAGTAACTATCGGCCTATTTCCAAACTGCCAATCATCTCTAAGATTTTTGAAAGATAGGTGCACACATCGGTATATAGATACCTTGATGAAAACAATCTGATTCCTAGTTGCCAGTCAGGATTTAGACCCCTGCACTCAACTGAAAGCACCCTACACGACTTAAGAAACAAGTGTTTTGAGGCCATGAAGAATAGAGTAATTACAGGCACAGGCAGTGTGTTTATAGATCCCAGTAAAGTATTTGATTGTGTTAATCATGGCATCTTACTAGAGAAACTAGAAAAGATGAACATGTCATCTTCTGTAATCATGGTTTATTAAAGTCATACCTAAGTGATCGTAGTCAGTCTGTAAATATCAAATTTCCTGTCCTTAAACACTGGTTTTCCGCAAGGGTCGATACTAGGTCCACTTTTATTCATTGTTTATACTAGTGATCTTCCATTTTGTATATCCCCAAACTGCAACTTATTTATGTAAGCTGATGACTCCACATTAACGTGTGGCTCCTCAAACATTAATATAATAGAAAGTAGCTTAAACACAGCTGTTATAGTTTTCACAACTGGTACGTAAGAAACAATCTATAGCATTAAACGCCACCAAAATTAAATGTATGCTTATTGGTACAAGGCAGAAAATATCCAATGTTGACTTAAAGGTAGTATTGTCATCTATTTCAAGTTCACGCAAAGGGTAATTACCAGCAGTACGCTTGCCGATTGTTAAAACGTGTTTATTTAATGTGTCAGCAATGTCGGCGGAATCGTCAATATTTCACAGTTTTGGGGGAAGTAATCGAATTTGTTACAGTTCAGTTGTCTGCTCATTAGGGAGTACCTCCTGCAGAGTTTTCCACATCATAGGTGAATTGCTTTTGATTTCTTCTAAGGCGGATGTGCGAGTGTTCACTCTTTTTACTGCGGATTGCATTAGTTAACATTGTGCCGCAGGTCTTTGTATTAATCCCAATGGATTTGTGAGCCTGTGCGCTTTGCAATTTTGTTTACACGATCGCGCTGCTGCATAAGTTTAGGAATTTCGCTATCGAGCTACTGTACTCAGGCACAACGTAACGTAACTTCGTACTCCAAAGCAGCTCATCACCCAATGTTAATGATATCATCACAATAAAGTTCTCAATGTTGACTGTTGTCTACTTTAATGCAAACCTTGTTTGAGCTTAAAAACTACTAAGAAGTTAAGTTCCAACAAATATAAGCTCCGGTGATCTCATATTCCCTAATTTTAACGTATTTCACATTTACACCCATTCGTGTTTGAGAGGGTATACAGGAAATTGCAATCAACTTCATGACTGTTTGTAATATTTCTTATGTGGTGGGTTTTATTCCTGCGTTTGGTAAAGTACATGTACACTTTGACGCTCGTTTTATGATTTCAATTATTATTATTATAATCATTTATTATTCTGACATTTTGATCGGACATTACGCCGTGTAATCAGTGATTGGTTCATAATAAACGGTTGATCCACATAGAAATGCAACTCAACATTATAATTATCGGTGTTTATTGACTTTTAGTTTTAATGGCCTTTGACCATTTCTTAATTAGGGATTGCACCACTTGAAACTTTTTTAAGTGGCGGATTTTGCTCCAGCAAGGTGTCAGCTACACATTAAACGTGTAATGAGCACTAATTACAGACCTTCTTAATTAGACTTTGCATTATATATCATGTTCTTAAGCTTGTGATCAGTGATCGGTCTACGATAATCTGTTGATATACACATAAATGCAAGTTGCACTCAACGTTATAATTATTAGTGTTTAATGACTTATGATGACCTTTGGCCCTTTCTTAATTAGGGATGGCACCACTTGAAACTTTCTTAAGTGGCGAATTTTACTCCAGCAAGGTGTCAGCTACACATTGACACTTGTTTTATCCTTGCACTCAAAATTATGATCAAACGTGTAATTAGCACTAATTAAAGACCTTCATAAATGTACTTAGCACCAATTATATTTTTCTTAAGTATACAAATCCTATTCATAATACACGACAAACTTTCGACTTATGAAGAAATTATGTTTGCACTCAAGATTATGATTAAATCGAATTTTTGGGGGTCTGTCAGGAACTCCCCCCTCCCATCCCAACGCACCACTCGCCAAACTTAAGAAAACCCATTTTGCAGTTGTCCCAGTCACCCCTACATATCCCACGCTTCAAACCTTTTGCACTCAAAATTATGATTAAACCTGGCTGGGCTCCCGGACTATATTATGAGATACACGAGTTCAAAAACATGGGGGGGGGGGGGGGACATTTGATATTGTGCCCCCCACCCTTCAAAATATGGGGGGGGGGGGGGGGGCGTGTCCCCCTGTTCCCCCCCCCCCCCCCCCCCCCCAGGATTGACGCCCATGCCTGTCGCCGATAACAGTGTGGTAATAAATTATCTGAAATTCGGTACCATTGCACTGGGCGACAGGAGTCGCCGGCGATAGCGTGCAAAGGTAGGACATAGTCAGCTAAATATACACACACACACGATTTGTTTGTATCAGAACTCTTTTATAATAAGTTCATAATATAGAAATTCAAGGATAAGCAGATCAAATACAGGTAACTTGTTTACTTCGTCATGGGTATACTGTCTCTGAAAAGGAAAAATAACAGATTCTGATAGGCCTACCTGAAACTCCAGGATTGGCGAACAATTCAGAATTGATAAATGGAATTTATACACGCAAAACCTTTTATATAAAAAAAATCCTTTTCGGCCTTTTCGAATCCCTGGCTTCGTTTCGTCTTTGCGTAAGGCGATTTTAGATTCCCAACTGCGAGATCCCCTGCCACATTCTGATGCCTGTTGTGCTTCAGGAACATTCAGGACCATTGATATGAACCAAAAAGTTAGACTATTTATATTTGCTTTAATTTCTATTTGCTTCTCAGTAAGTCGGATTTCGGAGGCGAAGCCAAAAGCCGAAAACGAAGCAAAAGTTTCAAAAAGGCCCTATGTTTTAAACACATATAAAACAAGTTGCAGTTAAAGGCGTTTACCACCCAAATTTACTTTTAATTATAATGTAGCGCATGCACCGTTTTGATGGAAATACATAATCTTCGATTAACTTAATTAATTATAATAAACAACTTAAAAATGAGAAATTCCCTGCATTTCCATGCGTAAGAATATGACCTAATTATAGCGCAAATCGTTGCCGTTATAATTAAAATATTGAGTCCAAGAGTCGAACCTTTAGCACTTAAGGCTAGGTAAACGCAGGTTAATGCAAGATCCACAACTTCAAGGGAATGTACATCATTTGCTTTTGTTGTAATTTAAAGAAATATATGGATTTAGGAGGTTGGTATATGATAGCAAATAATGTTACACTGACGTATTTGACGTTCTGGGTTCGTAGATGCTGCAGAAAACCAATCATGTTCTTGTAGTCCGGTACCCCGACACCACTTAGGATGAGGCGGAGCAATTTGTAAACGTTGGGGAATTGTAAGGTCAAATAATAATAAGTTGTACCCCTTCACAGATGTGCAACCAATTGCCAGGCCTGCTCGGCTGGAACACAATTTTTACAGGGCGTGCTGGGATTTTAAAGACAACCAGCGAGCGCGAAGCCCGAATCCATTCTGGCGTGGGTCACAGGGCCCGCTCAATGGCCCCCGAAGCTCTGCGGCCGATTTCACGAAACGCTAGGATTAATCCTATCTCGAGTTAGGATGAGTAACTCATCCTAACTTGCATTGGATCTATTGCAAGTTAGGAGGAGTTACTCTTCCTAGGATTAATCCTAACATTGGTGAAATCGGCCGCAGGGGTCCTATGGTGCTCTGGGGTTCAATCTGAGCCTTTTGGGGACACTACGTCTTCTTTGGGGAGAGTGATTTAATGGTTCGACCAGAATAAACCATGTACATGTAATTCCACGGAGCTGCTAAGCACAACAATTTGCTTAGCACAAAAACGTCTTGCTCATTAGAATCAAGTTATCAGCCAAGATTCTACGTGTTTTTTATGCTAAGCAAAAACCCAGCTGATTATTAATCAAAAACAATAAAGATCACGTGAAAATTTGGTCTGTAACCGGTAAGGACAAATTTTCATGCTAAGCAAATTGTTGTGCTTAGCAGCTCCGTGAAATTGGCTCCAGAAGTTAACTTAACTCTTATCCTGAATTTATTTCATATATTTTTTAATATAAATATTTATATATTTCAAAAAAATCATTAAAAATGCACAACACAGTTCAGTTGCCCACTCAAAAACACCTATTCAATTTGGGTTTGTTACCAGTTTGAAACTGCGAGCGCTTCGCGCAATACTATTTTACAGTGCAGTGTACTTTAGTTTGATACGAGAAACTGCAAATATAAAAAAAAAGGGAAATTTGGGCCGCCGTGACGTCGGTGATATTTTGTCGGTCTGTTGGTTACTATGTGAAGAATATTGTAAAGGGATTTACATCAAGAATTGGTCTAAAGCATATCTTAAATTACTGCCATAGTCAAAGCCGAGGTTCATTGCTTTTAGGGTTTTATTCACCTAGGCCTACTGTGGTGCAGGGTGCCACGTAGGCGTGTGTCCCTGGCAATACAAAGGACACAACTTGTTATTCATCCATTTTCCCACACATGTCTGCCTGTCACCGATAACAGTGTGATAATAAATGCACTGGGCGACATGAGTCGCCGATAGCGTGCAAAGGTGGGACATAATCAAAACTCTTGTATAATAAGTTCATAATAGAAATTTAAGGATAAGCAGAACAAATACAGGTAACTTGTTTACTTCGTCATGGGTATACTGTCTCTGAAAAGGAAAAATAACAGATTCTGATAGGCCTACATGAAACTCCAGGATTGGCGAACAATTCAGAATTGATAAATGGAATTTGTACACGCGAAACCTTTTATATAAAAAAAATCCTTTTCGGCCTTTTCGAATCCCTGGCTTCGTTTCGTCTTTGCGTAAGGCGAATTTAGATTCCCAACTGCGAGATCCCCTGCCACATTCTGATGCCTGTTGTGCTTCAGGAACATTCAGGACCATTGATATGAACCAAAAAGTTAGACTATTTATATTTGCTTTAATTTCTATTTGCTTCTCAGTAAGTCGGATTTCGGAGGCGAAGCCAAAAGCCGAAAACGAAGCAAAAGTTTCAAAAAGGCCCTATGTTTTAAACACATATAAAACAAGTTGCAGTTAAAGGCGTTTACCACCCAAATTTACTTTTAATTATAATGTAGCGCATGCACCGTTTTGATGGAAATACATAATCTTCGATTAACTTAATTAATTATAATAAACAACTTAAAAATGAGAAATTCCCTGCATTTCCATGCGTAAGAATATGACCTAATTATAGCGCAAATCGTTGCCGTTATAATTAAAGTATTGAGTCCAAGAGTCGAACCTTTAGCACTTAAGGCTAGGTAAACGCAGGTTAATGCAAGATCCACAACTTCAAGGGAATGTACATCATTTGCTTTTGTTGTAATTTAAAGAAATATATGGATTTAGGAGGTTGGTATATGATAGCAAATAATGTTACACTGACGTATTTGACGTTCTGGGTTCGTAGATGCTGCAGAAAACCAATCATGTTCTTGTAGTCCGGTACCCCGACACCACTTAGGATGAGGCGGAGCAATTTGTAGACGTTGGGGAATTGTAAGGTCAAATAATAATAAGTTGTACCCCTTCACAGATGTGCAACCAATTGCCAGGCCTGCTCGGCTGGAACACAATTTTTACAGGGCGTGCTGGGATTTTAAAGACAACCAGCGAGCGCGAAGCCCGAATCCATTCTGGCGCTGGTCACAGGGCCCGCTCATGCCGCCCCGAAGCTCTGGGGTCCTATGGTGCTCTGGGGTTCAATCTGAGCCTTTTGGGGACACTACGTCTTCTTTGGGGAGAGTGATTTAATGGTTCGACCAGAATAAACCATGTACATGTAATTCCACGGAGCTGCTAAGCACAACAATTTGCTTAGCACAAAAACGTCTTGCTCATTAGAATCAAGTTATCAGCCAAGATTCTACGTGTTTTTTATGCTAAGCAAAAACCCAGCTGATTATTAATCAAAAACAATAAAGATCACGTGAAAATTTGGTCTGTAACCGGTAAGGACAAATTTTCATGCTAAGCAAATTGTTGTGCTTAGCAGCTCCGTGAAATTGGCCCCAGAAGTTAACTTAACTCTTATCCTGAATTTATTTCATATATTTTTTAATATAAATATTTATATATTTCAAAAAAATCATTAAAAATGCACAACACAGTTCAGTTGCCCACTCAAAAACACCTATTCAATTTGGGTTTGTTACCAGTTTGAAACTGCGAGCGCTTCGCGCAATACTATTTTACAGTGCAGTGTACTTTAGTTTGATACGAGAAACTGCAAATATAAAAAAAAGGGAAATTTGGGCCGCCGTGACGTCGGTGATATTTTGTCGGTCTGTTGGTTACTATGTGAAGAATATTGTAAAGGGATTTACATCAAGAATTGGTCTAAAGCATATCTTAAATTACTGCCATAGTCAAAGCCGAGGTTCATTGCTTTTAGGGTTTTATTCACCTAGGCCTACTGTGGTGCAGGGTGCCACGTAGGCGTGTGTCCCTGGCAATACAAAGGACACAACTTGTTATTCATCCATTTTCCCACACATGTCTGCCTGTCACCGATAACAGTGTGATAATAAATGCACTGGGCGACATGAGTCGCCGATAGCGTGCAAAGGTGGGACATAATCAAAACTCTTGTATAATAAGTTCATAATAGAAATTTAAGGATAAGCAGAACAAATACAGGTAACTTGTTTACTTCGTCATGGGTATACTGTCTCTGAAAAGGAAAAATAACAGATTCTGATAGGCCTACATGAAACTCCAGGATTGGCGAACAATTCAGAATTGATAAATGGAATTTGTACACGCGAAACCTTTTATATAAAAAAAATCCTTTTCGGCCTTTTCGAATCCCTGGCTTCGTTTCGTCTTTGCGTAAGGCGATTTTAGATTCCCAACTGCGAGATCCCCTGCCACATTCTGATGCCTGTTGTGCTTCAGGAACATTCAGGACCATTGATATGAACCAAAAAGTTAGACTATTTATATTTGCTTTAATTTCTATTTGCTTCTCAGTAAGTCGGATTTCGGAGGCGAAGCCAAAAGCCGAAAACGAAGCAAAAGTTTCAAAAAGGCCCTATGTTTTAAACACATATAAAACAAGTTGCAGTTAAAGGCGTTTACCACCCAAATTTACTTTTAATTATAATGTAGCGCATGCACCGTTTTGATGGAAATACATAATCTTCGATTAACTTAATTAATTATAATAAACAACTTAAAAATGAGAAATTCCCTGCATTTCCATGCGTAAGAATATGACCTAATTATAGCGCAAATCGTTGCCGTTATAATTAAAATATTGAGTCCAAGAGTCGAACCTTTAGCACTTAAGGCTAGGTAAACGCAGGTTAATGCAAGATCCACAACTTCAAGGGAATGTACATCATTTGCTTTTGTTGTAATTTAAAGAAATATATGGATTTAGGAGGTTGGTATATGATAGCAAATAATGTTACACTGACGTATTTGACGTTCTGGGTTCGTAGATGCTGCAGAAAACCAATCATGTTCTTGTAGTCCGGTACCCCGACACCACTTAGGATGAGGCGGAGCAATTTGTAGACGTTGGGGAATTGTAAGGTCAAATAATAATAAGTTGTACCCCTTCACAGATGTGCAACCAATTGCCAGGCCTGCTCGGCTGGAACACAATTTTTACAGGGCGTGCTGGGATTTTAAAGACAACCAGCGAGCGCGAAGCCCGAATCCATTCTGGCGTGGGTCACAGGGCCCGCTCATGCCGCCCCGAAGCTCTGGGGTCCTATGGTGCTCTGGGGTTCAATCTGAGCCTTTTGGGGACACTACGTCTTCTTTGGGGAGAGTGATTTAATGGTTCGACCAGAATAAACCATGTACATGTAATTCCACGGAGCTGCTAAGCACAACAATTTGCTTAGCACAAAAACGTCTTGCTCATTAGAATCAAGTTATCAGCCAAGATTCTACGTGTTTTTTATGCTAAGCAAAAACCCAGCTGATTATTAATCAAAAACAATAAAGATCACGTGAAAATTTGGTCTGTAACCGGTAAGGACAAATTTTCATGCTAAGCAAATTGTTGTGCTTAGCAGCTCCGTGAAATTGGCCCCAGAAGTTAACTTAACTCTTATCCTGAATTTATTTCATATATTTTTTAATATAAATATTTATATATTTCAAAAAAATCATTAAAAAATGCACAACACAGTTCAGTTGCCCACTCAAAAACACCTATTCAATTTGGGTTTGTTACCAGTTTGAAACTGCGAGCGCTTCGCGCAATACTATTTTACAGTGCAGTGTACTTTAGTTTGATACGAGAAACTGCAAATATAAAAAAAAGGGAAATTTGGGCCGCCGTGACGTCGGTGATATTTTGTCGGTCTGTTGGTTACTATGTGAAGAATATTGTAAAGGGATTTACATCAAGAATTGGTCTAAAGCATATCTTAAATTACTGCCATAGTCAAAGCCGAGGTTCATTGCTTTTAGGGTTTTATTCACCTAGGCCTACTGTGGTGCAGGGTGCCACGTAGGCGTGTGTCCCTGGCAATACAAAGGACACAACTTGTTATTCATCCATTTTCCCACACATGTCTGCCTGTCACCGATAACAGTGTGGTAATAAATGCACTGGGCGACATGAGTCGCCGATAGCGTGCAAAGGTGGGACATAATCAAAACTCTTGTATAATAAGTTCATAATAGAAATTTAAGGATAAGCAGAACAAATACAGGTAACTTGTTTACTTCGCCATGGGTATAATGTCTCTGAAAAGGCAAAAAAAAAAAACAGCTTCTGATACCTGAAACTCCAGGATTGGCGAACAATTCAGAATTGATCAATGGAATTTGTACACACGAAACCTTTTATATACAAAAACATTACAGTACACTGTAAAAACGGTGTTTTTACAAATCCTTTTCGAATCCTTCACGAATACTTTACGAATCCCTAGCTTCGTTTTGGTGTTTTTTTACGAATCCTTTTTCGGCCTTTTCGAATCCCTGACTTCGTCCTCGTCTTTGGCTTAAGGCGATTTTGGATTCCCAACTGCTAGATCCCCTGCCACATTTTGATGCTTGTTGTGCTTCAGGAACATTCATTCCATTGATATGAACCCAAAAGTTAGACTATTTATATTTGCTTTAATTTCTATTTGCTTCTCAGTAAGTCGGATTTCGGAGGCAAAGCCAAAAGCCGAAAACGAAGCCAAAGTTTCAAAAAGGCCCTATGTTTTAAACACATATAAAACAAGTTGCAGTTAAAGTAAAGGCGTTTACCACCCAAATTTACTTTTAATTATAATGTAGCGCATGCACCGTTTTGATGGAAATACATAATCTTCGATTAACTTAATTAATTATAATAAACAACTTAAAAATGAGAAATTCCCTGCATTTCCATGCGTAAGAATATGATCTAATTATAGCGCAAATCGTTGACTTTATAATTAAAATAATGAGCCCAAGAGTCGAACTTTTAGCACTTAAAGGTAGGATACACCATTTGCAGATATCAAAAATATTTACTACCGAATTATTAAGAAATATCTTACTCATTTGAAAGTAAATAATGATTCTAGGCATCCAGCAAAAGGATTGCGTTAGATATCCTGTAATTATTCCGAAAAAAAAAATATAATAAAACATTCGCGATCGCCAGACGGCGATCGCGAAAAAACAATGATAACATAAGAATAACTGCTCGACACCGGTTGAAAAAAACCGCTGTTTTTCGTGCTTTTCTCGGCATCCGTGATTAACTGAGCTGTCCTAAGTTTTACAAACGATATTTACTATAAAATACAACCCCCAAATCTACTCATTCATGATAATTCAAGCAATGACCAATGGTGTATACTACCTTTAAGGCTAGGTAAACGCAGTTTAATGCAAGATCCACAACTTGAAGGGAATGTACATCATTTGCTTTTGTTGTAATTTAAAAAAAATATATGGATTTAGGAGGTTGGTATTTGATAGCAAATAATGTTACACTGACGTATTTGACGTTCTGGGTTCGTAGATGCTGCAGAAAACCAATCATGTTCTTGTAGTCCGGTACCCCGACACCACTTAGGATGAGGCGGAGCAATATGTATAGACGTTGGGGAATTGTAAGGTCAGATAATAATAAGTTGTACCCCTTCACAGATGTGCATCCAATTGCCAGGCCTGCTCGGCTGGAACACAATTTTTACAGGGCGTGCTGGGATTTTAAAGACAACCAGCGAGCGCGAAGCCCGAATCCATTCTGGCGTGGGTCACAGGGCCCGCTCATGCCGCCCCGAAGCTCTGGGGTCCTATGGTGCTCTGGGGTTCAATCTGAGCCTTTTGGGGACACTATTACGTCTTCTTTGGGGAGAGTGATTTAATGGTTCGACCAGAATAAACCATGTACATGTAATTATTATGTTTAAAATGCGGAGCGCGATCATGATGGTTCGATTATAACGCGCAACGCAACCTGGTTCGATGTGTACGAAGATGCTATAATTATATGTAGGCCCTACATGGCATTCTGTCATTCTGCTAATGAGTGCCACACAAGTACGAAACAGTCTGTCCAGGGGCCAATTTCACGGAGCTGCTAAGCACAAAAATGTGCTTAGCACAAAAACGTCTTGCTCATTAGAATCAAGTTATCAGCCAAAATTCTACGTGTTTTTTATGCTAAGCAAAAAACCATCTGATTATCAATCAAAAACAATAAAGATCACGTGAAAATTTGGCCTGTAACCTGTAAGGACAAATTTTCATGCTAAGCAAATTTTTGTGCTTAGCAGCTCCCTGAAATTGGCCCCAGAAGTTAACTTAACTCTTATCCTGAATTTATTTCATATATTTTTTAATATAAATAATTTAGATATTTAAAAAAAAAAAATTAAAAATGCACAACACAGTTAAAGTTGCCCACTCAAAAACACCTATTCAATTTGGGTTTGTTACCAGTTTGAAACTGCGAGCGCTTCGCGCAATACTATTTTACAGGGCAGTGTACTTTAGTTTGATAAGAGGAACTGCAAATATAAAAACAAAATAAAAGGGAAATTTGGGGCGCCCTGACGTCGGTGATATTTTGTCGGTCTGCTGGTTACTATGTGAGGTATTGTAAAGGAATTTACATCAAGAATTGGTGTAAAGCATATCTTAAATTACTGCCATAGTCAAAGCCGAGGTTCATTGCTTTTAGGGTTTTATTCACCTATTGTGATGCAGGATGCCACGTAGGCGTGTGTCCCTGGCAATACAAAGGACACAACTTGTTATTCATCCATTTTCCCACACATGTCTGCCTGTCGCCGATAACAGTGTGGTAATAAATGATCTGAAATTCGGTACCATTGCACTGGGTGACAGGAGTCGCCGATAGCGTGCAAAGGTGGGACATAGTCAGCTAAATATACACACACGCACGATTTGTTTGTATTAGAACTCTTTTATAATAAGTTCATAATAGAAATTCAAGGATAAGCAGATCAAATACAGGTAACTTGTTTACTTCGCCATGCATGGGTATACTGTCTCTGAAAGGGAAAAATAACAGATTCTGATACCTGAAACTCCAGGATTGGCGAACAATTCAGAATTGATACATGGAATTTGTACACGCGAAACCTTTTATATAAAAACAAATTACAGTACACTGTAAAAACGGCCCGTTTTTGCAAATCCTTTTCGGCCTTTTCGAATCCCTGGCTTCGTTTCGTCTTTGGCATAAGGCGATTTTAGATTCCCAACTGCGAGATCCCCTGCCATATTCTGATGCCTGTTGTGCTTTAGGAACATTCAGGACCATTGCTATGAACCAAAAAGTTATACTATTTATATTTGCTTTAATTTCTATTTATTTCGGAGGCGAAGCCAAAAGCCGAAAACGAAGCAAAAGTTTCAAAAGGCCCTATATGTTTTGAACACATATAAAACAAGTTGCAGTTAAAGGCGTTTACCACCCAAATTTACTTTTAATTAGAATGTCGCGCATGCACCGTTTTGATGGAAATACATAATCTTCGATTAACTTAATTAATTATAATAAACAACTTAAAAATGAGAAATTCCCTGCATTTCCATGCGTAAGAATATGACCTAATTATAGCGCAAATCGTTGCCGTTATAATTAAAATAATGAGCCCAAGAGTCGAACCTTTAGCACTTAAGGCTAGGTAAACGCAGGTTAATGCAAGATCCACAACTTAAAGGGAATGTACATCATTTGCTTTTGTTGTAATTTAAAGAAATATATGGATTTAGGAGGTTGGTATATGATAGCAAATAATGTTACACTGACGTATTTGACGTTCTGGGTTCGTAGATGCTGCAGAAAACCAATCATGTTCTTGTAGTCCGGTACCCCGACACCACTTAGGATGAGGCGGAGCAATTTGTAGACGTTGGGGAATTGTAAGGTCAGATAATAATAAGTTGTACCCCTTCACAGATGTGCAACCAATTGCCAGGCCTGCTCGGCTGGAACACAATTTTTACAGGGCGTGCTGGGATTTTAAAGACAACCAGCGAGCGCGAAGCCCGAATCCATTCTGGCGTGGGTCACAGGGCCCGCTCATGCCGCCCCCGAAGCTCTGGGGTCCTATGGTGCTCTGGGTTCAATCTGAGCCTTTTTGGGGCACTATTACGTCTTCTTTGGGGAGAGTGGTTAATGGTTAGACCAGAATAAACCATGTACATGTAATTGTTATGTTTAAAATGCGGAGCGCAATCATGGTTCGATTATAACGCGCAACGCAACCTGGTTCGATCTGTACGAAGATGCTACATGTACATGGTATTCTGTCATTCTGCTAATGAGTGCCACACGGTACAAAACAGTCTGTCCAGAAGTTAACTTAACTCTTATCCTGAATTTATTTCATATATTTTTTAATATAAATATTTAGATATTTCAAAAAAATCATTAAAAATGCACAACACAGTTTAGTTGCCCACTCAAAAACACCTATTCAATTTGGGTTTGTTACCAGTTTGAAACTGCGAGCGCTTCGCGCAATACTATTTTACAGTGCAGTGTACTTTAGTTTGATACGAGGAACTGTAAATATATTTTTTTTAAAGAGGAAAATTTGGGCCGCCGTGATGTCGGTAATATTTTGTCGGTCTGCTGGTTACTATGTGAAGAATATTGTAAAGGAATTTACACCAAGAATTGGTGTAAAGCATATCTTAAATTACTGTCATAGTCAAAGCCGAGGTTCATTGCTTTTAGGGTTTTATTCACCTACTGTGATGCAGGATGCCACGTAGGCGTGTGTCCCTGGCAATACAAAGGACACAACTTGTTATTCATCCATTTTCCCACACATGTCTGCCTGTCGCCGATAACAGTGTAGTAATAAATTATCTGAAATTCGGTACCATTGCACTGGGCGACAGAAGTCGCCGATAGCGTGCATAGGACATTAACAGCTAAATATACACACGCACACACGATTTGTTTGTATCAGAACTCTTTTATAATAAGTTCATAATAGAAATTCAAGCATTAGCAGAACCAATACCGGTAACTTGTTTACTTCGCCATGGGTATACTGTCTCTGAAAAGGAAAAATAACAGATTCTGGTACCTGAAACTCCAGGATTGGCGAACAATTCAGAATTGATAAATGGAATTTGTACACGCGAAACCTTTTATATAAAAAAACCATTACAGTACACTGTAAAAACGGTGTTTTTACGAATCCTTTTCGGCCTTTTCGAATCTCTGGCTTCGTGATCGTCTTTGGCGTAAGGCGATTTTAGATTCCCAACTGCGAGTTCCCCTGCCACATTTTGATGCCTGTTGTGCTTTTGGAACATTCAATCCATTGATATGAACCCAAAAGTTAAACTATTTATATTTGCTTTAATTATTTGCTTCTCAGTAAGTCGGATTTCGGAGGCGAAGCCAAAAGCCGAAAACGAAGCCAAAGTTTCAAAAGGCCCTGTGTTTTAAACACATATAAAACAAGTTGCAGTTAAAGGCGTTTACCACCCACATTTACTTTTTATTAAAATGTATATAGCGCATGCACCGTTTTGATGGAAATACATAATCTTCGATTAACTTAATTAATTATAATAAACAACTTAAAAATGAGAAATTCCCTGCATTTTCATGCGTAAGAATATGACCTAATTATAGCGCAAATCGTTGCCGTTATAATTAAAATATTGAGTCCAAGAGTCGAACCTTTAGCACTTAAGGCTAGGTAAACGCAGGTTAATGCAAGATCCATAACTTAAAGGGAATGTACATCATTTGCTTTTGTTGTAATTTAAAGAAATATATGGATTTAGGAGGTTGGTATATGATAGCAAATAATGTTACACTGACGTATTTGACGTTCTGGGTTCGTAGATGCTGCAGAAAACCAATCACATGTTCTTGTAGTCCGGTACCCCGACACCACTTAGGATGAGGCGGAGCAATTCGTCGTGTGCCAAGGAAAAGGACGTTAGCAGCCCAGGCACGCAACAAATCACTTTTTGAGATAATCGAGTTTAAAGGTTTTGTGCTGCCATTTCTAAATTAAACCCTATAGTCCGGGAGCCCAGCCAGGTTTAATCATAATTTTGAGTGCAAAAGGTTTGAAGCGTGGGATATGTAAGGGTGACTGGGACAAATGCAAAATGGGTTTTCTTAAGTTTGGCGAGTGGTGCGTTGGGAGGGGGGAGCCCCTGACAGACCCCCCAAAATTCGATTTAATCATAATCTTGAGTGCAAACATATTTTCTTCATAAGTCGAAAGTTTATCGTGTACTGAATAGGATTTGTATACTTAAGAAAAATATAATTGGTGCTAAGTACATTTAAGAAGGTCTTTAATTAGTGCTAATTACACGTTTGATTATAATTTTGAGTGCAAGGATAAAACAAGTGTCAAAGTGTAGCTGACACCTTGCTGGAGTAAAATTCGCCACTTAAGAAAGTTTCAAGTGGTGCCATCCCTAATTAAGAAAGGGTTAAAGGTCATCATAAGTCATTAAACACTAATAATTATAACGTTGAGTGCAACTTGCATTTATGTGTATACCAACAGATTATCGTAGACCGATCACTGATCACAAGCTTAAGAACATGATATATAGTGCAAAGTTAAGAAGGTCTGTAATTAGTGCTAATTACACGTTTAATGTGTAGCTGACACCTTGCTGCATGGAGCAAAATCCGCCGCTTAAAGGTGGATACACCATTTGCAGATATCGAAAATAATTACTACCGAATTATTAAGAAATATCTTACTCATTTGAAAGTAAATAATGATTCTATAGGCATCCAGCAAAATGATTGCGCTAGATATCCTGTAATAATTCCGAAAATAGAATTGTATAAAGAAATATTCGCGATCGCCAGACGGCGATCGCGAAAAAAACAAAGATAACATAAGAATAACTGCTCGACGCCGGTTGAAAACAAACGCTGTTTTTCGTGCTTTTCTCGGCATCCATGATTGTTAAACTTCGGAAAGGTCAGTTAAACGATATTTACTATAACATACAACCCCCCAAATCCACCCATTCATGATAATTCAAGCAATTACCAATGGTGTATACTACCTTTAAGAAAGTTTCAAGTGGTGCCATCCTTAATTAAGAAAGGGTGTCATTAAAACTAAAAGTCAATAAACACCGATACATGTATTTATAATGTTGAGTGCAACTTGCATTTCTATATGTGGATCAACCGTTTATTATGGACCAATCACTGATTACACGGCGCAATGTCTGATCAAAATGTCCGATTAATAAATTATTGGAATGATAATTGAAATCATAAAACTAGCGTCAACGTGTACATGTACTTTACCAAACGCAGGAATAAAACCCACCACATAAGAAATATTACAAACAGTCATGAAGTTGATTGCAATTGCCTGTACCCTCTCAAACACGAATGGGTGTAAATATGAAATACGTTAAAATTAGGGAATATGAGATCACCGGAGTTTATAATTATAGGAACATAACCTTTTAGTAGTTTTTGAGCTCAAACAAGGTTTGCATTAAAGTAGACAACAGTCAATACTGAGAACTGTATTGTAATGATATCATTAACATTGGGTGATGAACTGCTTTGGAGTACGAAGTTACGTTACGTTGTGCCTTAGTACAGTCATGTGGCTCGATAGCGAAATTCCTAAATTTATGCAACAGCGCGATCGTGTAAACAAAATTGCAAAGCGCACAGGCTCACAAATCTATTGGGATTCATACAAAGACCTGCGGCACAATGTTAACTAATGCAATCCGCAGTAAAAAGTGAACACTCGCACGTACATCCGCCTGAGAAGAAATCAAAAGCAATTCACTTATGATGTGGACAACTCTGCAGGAGGTACTCACTCCCTAATGAACAGACAACTGAACTGTACTAAATTTGATTACTTCCCCAAAGGGTGAAATATTGACGATTCCGCCGACATTGCTGACACATTAAATAAACACTTTTTAACAATCGGCAAGCGTAGTGCTGGTAATTACCCTTTGTGTGAACTTGAAATAGATGACAATACTGACGCCTCTATCAATTATTCTCTTGATAAAGAATGCATAGTACCGTACCTAATGTTACAGAAGAGTTTGTTCAAAAGATCATCTATCGGTATGTCGGTTGGGAAAGCAACAGGCCTGGATGAAGTGTTAAAATGATCAAAATTGCTTCACCTTATATCATTAAATATTTAACTTGTATTTTTAACATGTCTATAAGATGTGAGCGATACCCTAAAAATTGGAAACATGCATTAGTACATGTAACACCAATTAACAAGGGAGGATGTAAATGTAGTACAGGTAACTATCGGCCTATTTCTATACTGCCAATCATCTCCAATATTTTTGAAAGATAGGTGTACACATCGGTATATAGATACCTTGATGAAAACAATCTGATTCCTAGTTGCCAGTCACGATTTAGACCCCTGCACTCAACTGAAAGCACCCTACACGACTTAAGAAACAAGTGTTTTGAGGCCATGGAGAATAGAGAAATTACAGGCACAGGCAGTGTGTTTATAGATCTCAGTAAAGTATTTAATTGTGTTAATCATGGCATCTTACTAGAGAAACTAGAAAATATGAACATGTCATCTTCTGTAATCATGCATGGTTTATTAAAGTCATACCTAAGTGATCGTAGTCAGTCTGTAAATATCAAATTTCCTGTCCGTAAACACTGGTTTTCCGCAGGGGTCGATACTAGGTCCACTTTTATTCATTGTTTATACTAGTGATCTTCCATTTTGTATATCCCCAAACTGCAACTTATTTATGTAAGCTGATGACTCCACATTAACGTGTGGCTCCTCAAACATTAATATAATAGAAAGTAGCTTAAACACAGCTGTTATAGTTTTCACAACTGGTACGTAAGAAACAATCTATAGCATTAAACGCCACCAAAATTAAATGTATGCTTATTGGTACAAGGCAGAAAATATCCAATGTTGACTTAAAGGTAGTATTGTCATCTATTTCAAGTTCACGCAAAGGGTAATTACCAGCAGTACGCTTGCCGATTGTTAAAACGTGTTTATTTAATGTGTCAGCAATGTCGGCGGAATCGTCAATATTTCACAGTTTTGGGGGAAGTAATCGAATTTGTTACAGTTCAGTTGTCTGCTCATTAGGGAGTACCTCCTGCAGAGTTTTCCACATCATAGGTGAATTGCTTTTGATTTCTTCTAAGGCGGATGTGCGAGTGTTCACTCTTTTTACTGCGGATTGCATTAGTTAACATTGTGCCGCAGGTCTTTGTATTAATCCCAATGGATTTGTGAGCCTGTGCGCTTTGCAATTTTGTTTACACGATCGCGCTGCTGCATAAGTTTAGGAATTTCGCTATCGAGCTACTGTACTCAGGCACAACGTAACGTAACTTCGTACTCCAAAGCAGCTCATCACCCAATGTTAATGATATCATCACAATAAAGTTCTCAATGTTGACTGTTGTCTACTTTAATGCAAACCTTGTTTGAGCTTAAAAACTACTAAGAAGTTAAGTTCCAACAAATATAAGCTCCGGTGATCTCATATTCCCTAATTTTAACGTATTTCACATTTACACCCATTCGTGTTTGAGAGGGTATACAGGAAATTGCAATCAACTTCATGACTGTTTGTAATATTTCTTATGTGGTGGGTTTTATTCCTGCGTTTGGTAAAGTACATGTACACTTTGACGCTCGTTTTATGATTTCAATTATTATTATTATAATCATTTATTATTCTGACATTTTGATCGGACATTACGCCGTGTAATCAGTGATTGGTTCATAATAAACGGTTGATCCACATAGAAATGCAACTCAACATTATAATTATCGGTGTTTATTGACTTTTAGTTTTAATGGCCTTTGACCATTTCTTAATTAGGGATTGCACCACTTGAAACTTTTTTAAGTGGCGGATTTTGCTCCAGCAAGGTGTCAGCTACACATTAAACGTGTAATTAGCACTAATTACAGACCTTCTTAATTAGACTTTGCATTATATATCATGTTCTTAAGCTTGTGATCAGTGATCGGTCTACGATAATCTGTTGATATACACATAAATGCAAGTTGCACTCAACGTTATAATTATTAGTGTTTAATGACTTATGATGACCTTTGGCCCTTTCTTAATTAGGGATGGCACCACTTGAAACTTTCTTAAGTGGCGAATTTTACTCCAGCAAGGTGTCAGCTACACATTGACACTTGTTTTATCCTTGCACTCAAAATTATGATCAAACGTGTAATTAGCACTAATTAAAGACCTTCATAAATGTACTTAGCACCAATTATATTTTTCTTAAGTATACAAATCCTATTCATAATACACGACAAACTTTCGACTTATGAAGAAATTATGTTTGCACTCAAGATTATGATTAAATCGAATTTTTGGGGGTCTGTCAGGGGCTCCCCCCTCCCAACGCACCACTCGCCAAACTTAAGAAAACCCATTTTGCAGTTGTCCCAGTCACCCCTACATATCCCACGCTTCAAACCTTTTGCACTCAAAATTATGATTAAACCTGGCTGGGCTCCCGGACTATATTATGAGATACACGAGTTCAAAAACATGGGGGGGGGGACATTTGATATTGTGCCCCCCACCCTTCAACCCTTCAAAATATGGGGGGGGGGGGGGTGGGGGGGGGGGGGGGGGGGGGGGGGGTGTGCCCCGTTCCCCCCCCCCCCCCCCCCCCCCCCCCTCCCCCCCCCCCCCCCCCCCCCCCCCCCGCACCCCCCCCCCCCCCCCAGGATGGACGCCCATGCCTGTCGCCGATAACAGGTGTGGTGACATAAATTATCTGAAATTCGGTACCATTGCACTGGGCGACAGTGAGTCGCCGGCGATAGCCGTGCAAAGGTAGGACATAGTCAGCTAAATATACACACACACACGATTTGTTTGTATCAGAACTCTTTTATAATAAGTTCATAATATAGAAATTCAAGGATAAGCAGATCAAATACAGGTAACTTGTTTACTTCGTCAAGGGTATACTGTCTCTGAAAAGGAAAAATAACAGATTCTGATAGGCCTACCTGAAACTCCAGGATTGGCGAACAATTCAGAATTGATAAATGGAATTTATACACGCAAAACCTTTTATATAAAAAAAATCCTTTTCGGCCTTTTCGAATCCCTGGCTTCGTTTCGTCTTTGCGTAAGGCGATTTTAGATTCCCAACTGCGAGATCCCCTGCCACATTCTGATGCCTGTTGTGCTTCAGGAACATTCAGGACCATTGATATGAACCAAAAAGTTAGACTATTTATATTTGCTTTAATTTCTATTTGCTTCTCAGTAAGTCGGATTTCGGAGGCGAAGCCAAAAGCCGAAAACGAAGCAAAAGTTTCAAAAAGGCCCTATGTTTTAAACACATATAAAACAAGTTGCAGTTAAAGGCGTTTACCACCCAAATTTACTTTTAATTATAATGTAGCGCATGCACCGTTTTGATGGAAATACATAATCTTCGATTAACTTAATTAATTATAATAAACAACTTAAAAATGAGAAATTCCCTGCATTTCCATGCGTAAGAATATGACCTAATTATAGCGCAAATCGTTGCCGTTATAATTAAAATATTGAGTCCAAGAGTCGAACCTTTAGCACTTAAGGCTAGGTAAACGCAGGTTAATGCAAGATCCACAACTTCAAGGGAATGTACATCATTTGCTTTTGTTGTAATTTAAAGAAATATATGGATTTAGGAGGTTGGTATATGATAGCAAATAATGTTACACTGACGTATTTGACGTTCTGGGTTCGTAGATGCTGCAGAAAACCAATCATGTTCTTGTAGTCCGGTACCCCCGACACCACTTAGGATGAGGCGGAGCAATTTGTAAACGTTGGGGAATTGTAAGGTCAAATAATAATAAGTTGTACCCCTTCACAGATGTGCAACCAATTGCCAGGCCTGCTCGGCTGGAACACAATTTTTACAGGGCGTGCTGGGATTTTAAAGACAACCAGCGAGCGCGAAGCCCGAATCCATTCTGGCGTGGGTCACAGGGCCCGCTCAATGGCCCCCGAAGCTCTGCGGCCGATTTCACGAAACGCTAGGATTAATCCTATCTCGAGTTAGGATGAGTAACTCATCCTAACTTGCATTGGATCTATTGCAAGTTAGGAGGAGTTACTCTTCCTAGGATTAATCCTAACATTGGTGAAATCGGCCGCAGGGGTCCTATGGTGCTCTGGGGTTCAATCTGAGCCTTTTGGGGACACTACGTCTTCTTTGGGGAGAGTGATTTAATGGTTCGACCAGAATAAACCATGTACATGTAATTCCACGGAGCTGCTAAGCACAACAATTTGCTTAGCACAAAAACGTCTTGCTCATTAGAATCAAGTTATCAGCCAAGATTCTACGTGTTTTTTATGCTAAGCAAAAACCCAGCTGATTATTAATCAAAAACAATAAAGATCACGTGAAAATTTGGTCTGTAACCGGTAAGGACAAATTTTCATGCTAAGCAAATTGTTGTGCTTAGCAGCTCCGTGAAATTGGCTCCAGAAGTTAACTTAACTCTTATCCTGAATTTATTTCATATATTTTTTAATATAAATATTTATATATTTCAAAAAAATCATTAAAAATGCACAACACAGTTCAGTTGCCCACTCAAAAACACCTATTCAATTTGGGTTTGTTACCAGTTTGAAACTGCGAGCGCTTCGCGCAATACTATTTTACAGTGCAGTGTACTTTAGTTTGATACGAGAAACTGCAAATATAAAAAAAAAGGGAAATTTGGGCCGCCGTGACGTCGGTGATATTTTGTCGGTCTGTTGGTTACTATGTGAAGAATATTGTAAAGGGATTTACATCAAGAATTGGTCTAAAGCATATCTTAAATTACTGCCATAGTCAAAGCCGAGGTTCATTGCTTTTAGGGTTTTATTCACCTAGGCCTACTGTGGTGCAGGGTGCCACGTAGGCGTGTGTCCCTGGCAATACAAAGGACACAACTTGTTATTCATCCATTTTCCCACACATGTCTGCCTGTCACCGATAACAGTGTGATAATAAATGCACTGGGCGACATGAGTCGCCGATAGCGTGCAAAGGTGGGACATAATCAAAACTCTTGTATAATAAGTTCATAATAGAAATTTAAGGATAAGCAGAACAAATACAGGTAACTTGTTTACTTCGTCATGGGTATACTGTCTCTGAAAAGGAAAAATAACAGATTCTGATAGGCCTACATGAAACTCCAGGATTGGCGAACAATTCAGAATTGATAAATGGAATTTGTACACGCGAAACCTTTTATATAAAAAAAATCCTTTTCGGCCTTTTCGAATCCCTGGCTTCGTTTCGTCTTTGCGTAAGGCGAATTTAGATTCCCAACTGCGAGATCCCCTGCCACATTCTGATGCCTGTTGTGCTTCAGGAACATTCAGGACCATTGATATGAACCAAAAAGTTAGACTATTTATATTTGCTTTAATTTCTATTTGCTTCTCAGTAAGTCGGATTTCGGAGGCGAAGCCAAAAGCCGAAAACGAAGCAAAAGTTTCAAAAAGGCCCTATGTTTTAAACACATATAAAACAAGTTGCAGTTAAAGGCGTTTACCACCCAAATTTACTTTTAATTATAATGTAGCGCATGCACCGTTTTGATGGAAATACATAATCTTCGATTAACTTAATTAATTATAATAAACAACTTAAAAATGAGAAATTCCCTGCATTTCCATGCGTAAGAATATGACCTAATTATAGCGCAAATCGTTGCCGTTATAATTAAAATATTGAGTCCAAGAGTCGAACCTTTAGCACTTAAGGCTAGGTAAACGCAGGTTAATGCAAGATCCACAACTTCAAGGGAATGTACATCATTTGCTTTTGTTGTAATTTAAAGAAATATATGGATTTAGGAGGTTGGTATATGATAGCAAATAATGTTACACTGACGTATTTGACGTTCTGGGTTCGTAGATGCTGCAGAAAACCAATCATGTTCTTGTAGTCCGGTACCCCGACACCACTTAGGATGAGGCGGAGCAATTTGTAGACGTTGGGGAATTGTAAGGTCAAATAATAATAAGTTGTACCCCTTCACAGATGTGCAACCAATTGCCAGGCCTGCTCGGCTGGAACACAATTTTTACAGGGCGTGCTGGGATTTTAAAGACAACCAGCGAGCGCGAAGCCCGAATCCATTCTGGCGCTGGTCACAGGGCCCGCTCATGCCGCCCCGAAGCTCTGGGGTCCTATGGTGCTCTGGGGTTCAATCTGAGCCTTTTGGGGACACTACGTCTTCTTTGGGGAGAGTGATTTAATGGTTCGACCAGAATAAACCATGTACATGTAATTCCACGGAGCTGCTAAGCACAACAATTTGCTTAGCACAAAAACGTCTTGCTCATTAGAATCAAGTTATCAGCCAAGATTCTACGTGTTTTTTATGCTAAGCAAAAACCCAGCTGATTATTAATCAAAAACAATAAAGATCACGTGAAAATTTGGTCTGTAACCGGTAAGGACAAATTTTCATGCTAAGCAAATTGTTGTGCTTAGCAGCTCCGTGAAATTGGCCCCAGAAGTTAACTTAACTCTTATCCTGAATTTATTTCATATATTTTTTAATATAAATATTTATATATTTCAAAAAAATCATTAAAAATGCACAACACAGTTCAGTTGCCCACTCAAAAACACCTATTCAATTTGGGTTTGTTACCAGTTTGAAACTGCGAGCGCTTCGCGCAATACTATTTTACAGTGCAGTGTACTTTAGTTTGATACGAGAAACTGCAAATATAAAAAAAAGGGAAATTTGGGCCGCCGTGACGTCGGTGATATTTTGTCGGTCTGTTGGTTACTATGTGAAGAATATTGTAAAGGGATTTACATCAAGAATTGGTCTAAAGCATATCTTAAATTACTGCCATAGTCAAAGCCGAGGTTCATTGCTTTTAGGGTTTTATTCACCTAGGCCTACTGTGGTGCAGGGTGCCACGTAGGCGTGTGTCCCTGGCAATACAAAGGACACAACTTGTTATTCATCCATTTTCCCACACATGTCTGCCTGTCACCGATAACAGTGTGATAATAAATGCACTGGGCGACATGAGTCGCCGATAGCGTGCAAAGGTGGGACATAATCAAAACTCTTGTATAATAAGTTCATAATAGAAATTTAAGGATAAGCAGAACAAATACAGGTAACTTGTTTACTTCGTCATGGGTATACTGTCTCTGAAAAGGAAAAATAACAGATTCTGATAGGCCTACATGAAACTCCAGGATTGGCGAACAATTCAGAATTGATAAATGGAATTTGTACACGCGAAACCTTTTATATAAAAAAAATCCTTTTCGGCCTTTTCGAATCCCTGGCTTCGTTTCGTCTTTGCGTAAGGCGATTTTAGATTCCCAACTGCGAGATCCCCTGCCACATTCTGATGCCTGTTGTGCTTCAGGAACATTCAGGACCATTGATATGAACCAAAAAGTTAGACTATTTATATTTGCTTTAATTTCTATTTGCTTCTCAGTAAGTCGGATTTCGGAGGCGAAGCCAAAAGCCGAAAACGAAGCAAAAGTTTCAAAAAGGCCCTATGTTTTAAACACATATAAAACAAGTTGCAGTTAAAGGCGTTTACCACCCAAATTTACTTTTAATTATAATGTAGCGCATGCACCGTTTTGATGGAAATACATAATCTTCGATTAACTTAATTAATTATAATAAACAACTTAAAAATGAGAAATTCCCTGCATTTCCATGCGTAAGAATATGACCTAATTATAGCGCAAATCGTTGCCGTTATAATTAAAATATTGAGTCCAAGAGTCGAACCTTTAGCACTTAAGGCTAGGTAAACGCAGGTTAATGCAAGATCCACAACTTCAAGGGAATGTACATCATTTGCTTTTGTTGTAATTTAAAGAAATATATGGATTTAGGAGGTTGGTATATGATAGCAAATAATGTTACACTGACGTATTTGACGTTCTGGGTTCGTAGATGCTGCAGAAAACCAATCATGTTCTTGTAGTCCGGTACCCCGACACCACTTAGGATGAGGCGGAGCAATTTGTAGACGTTGGGGAATTGTAAGGTCAAATAATAATAAGTTGTACCCCTTCACAGATGTGCAACCAATTGCCAGGCCTGCTCGGCTGGAACACAATTTTTACAGGGCGTGCTGGGATTTTAAAGACAACCAGCGAGCGCGAAGCCCGAATCCATTCTGGCGTGGGTCACAGGGCCCGCTCATGCCGCCCCGAAGCTCTGGGGTCCTATGGTGCTCTGGGGTTCAATCTGAGCCTTTTGGGGACACTACGTCTTCTTTGGGGAGAGTGATTTAATGGTTCGACCAGAATAAACCATGTACATGTAATTCCACGGAGCTGCTAAGCACAACAATTTGCTTAGCACAAAAACGTCTTGCTCATTAGAATCAAGTTATCAGCCAAGATTCTACGTGTTTTTTATGCTAAGCAAAAACCCAGCTGATTATTAATCAAAAACAATAAAGATCACGTGAAAATTTGGTCTGTAACCGGTAAGGACAAATTTTCATGCTAAGCAAATTGTTGTGCTTAGCAGCTCCGTGAAATTGGCCCCAGAAGTTAACTTAACTCTTATCCTGAATTTATTTCATATATTTTTTAATATAAATATTTATATATTTCAAAAAAATCATTAAAAATGCACAACACAGTTCAGTTGCCCACTCAAAAACACCTATTCAATTTGGGTTTGTTACCAGTTTGAAACTGCGAGCGCTTCGCGCAATACTATTTTACAGTGCAGTGTACTTTAGTTTGATACGAGAAACTGCAAATATAAAAAAAAGGGAAATTTGGGCCGCCGTGACGTCGGTGATATTTTGTCGGTCTGTTGGTTACTATGTGAAGAATATTGTAAAGGGATTTACATCAAGAATTGGTCTAAAGCATATCTTAAATTACTGCCATAGTCAAAGCCGAGGTTCATTGCTTTTAGGGTTTTATTCACCTAGGCCTACTGTGGTGCAGGGTGCCACGTAGGCGTGTGTCCCTGGCAATACAAAGGACACAACTTGTTATTCATCCATTTTCCCACACATGTCTGCCTGTCACCGATAACAGTGTGGTAATAAATGCACTGGGCGACATGAGTCGCCGATAGCGTGCAAAGGTGGGACATAATCAAAACTCTTGTATAATAAGTTCATAATAGAAATTTAAGGATAAGCAGAACAAATACAGGTAACTTGTTTACTTCGCCATGGGTATAATGTCTCTGAAAAGGCAAAAAAAAAAAACAGCTTCTGATACCTGAAACTCCAGGATTGGCGAACAATTCAGAATTGATCAATGGAATTTGTACACACGAAACCTTTTATATACAAAAACATTACAGTACACTGTAAAAACGGTGTTTTTACAAATCCTTTTCGAATCCTTCACGAATACTTTACGAATCCCTAGCTTCGTTTTGGTGTTTTTTTACGAATCCTTTTTCGGCCTTTTCGAATCCCTGACTTCGTCCTCGTCTTTGGCTTAAGGCGATTTTGGATTCCCAACTGCTAGATCCCCTGCCACATTTTGATGCTTGTTGTGCTTCAGGAACATTCATTCCATTGATATGAACCCAAAAGTTAGACTATTTATATTTGCTTTAATTTCTATTTGCTTCTCAGTAAGTCGGATTTCGGAGGCAAAGCCAAAAGCCGAAAACGAAGCCAAAGTTTCAAAAAGGCCCTATGTTTTAAACACATATAAAACAAGTTGCAGTTAAAGTAAAGGCGTTTACCACCCAAATTTACTTTTAATTATAATGTAGCGCATGCACCGTTTTGATGGAAATACATAATCTTCGATTAACTTAATTAATTATAATAAACAACTTAAAAATGAGAAATTCCCTGCATTTCCATGCGTAAGAATATGATCTAATTATAGCGCAAATCGTTGACTTTATAATTAAAATAATGAGCCCAAGAGTCGAACTTTTAGCACTTAAAGGTAGGATACACCATTTGCAGATATCAAAAATATTTACTACCGAATTATTAAGAAATATCTTACTCATTTGAAAGTAAATAATGATTCTAGGCATCCAGCAAAAGGATTGCGTTAGATATCCTGTAATTATTCCGAAAAAAAAAATATAATAAAACATTCGCGATCGCCAGACGGCGATCGCGAAAAAACAATGATAACATAAGAATAACTGCTCGACACCGGTTGAAAAAAACCGCTGTTTTTCGTGCTTTTCTCGGCATCCGTGATTAACTGAGCTGTCCTAAGTTTTACAAACGATATTTACTATAAAATACAACCCCCAAATCTACTCATTCATGATAATTCAAGCAATGACCAATGGTGTATACTACCTTTAAGGCTAGGTAAACGCAGTTTAATGCAAGATCCACAACTTGAAGGGAATGTACATCATTTGCTTTTGTTGTAATTTAAAAAAAATATATGGATTTAGGAGGTTGGTATTTGATAGCAAATAATGTTACACTGACGTATTTGACGTTCTGGGTTCGTAGATGCTGCAGAAAACCAATCATGTTCTTGTAGTCCGGTACCCCGACACCACTTAGGATGAGGCGGAGCAATATGTATAGACGTTGGGGAATTGTAAGGTCAGATAATAATAAGTTGTACCCCTTCACAGATGTGCATCCAATTGCCAGGCCTGCTCGGCTGGAACACAATTTTTACAGGGCGTGCTGGGATTTTAAAGACAACCAGCGAGCGCGAAGCCCGAATCCATTCTGGCGTGGGTCACAGGGCCCGCTCATGCCGCCCCGAAGCTCTGGGGTCCTATGGTGCTCTGGGGTTCAATCTGAGCCTTTTGGGGACACTATTACGTCTTCTTTGGGGAGAGTGATTTAATGGTTCGACCAGAATAAACCATGTACATGTAATTATTATGTTTAAAATGCGGAGCGCGATCATGATGGTTCGATTATAACGCGCAACGCAACCTGGTTCGATGTGTACGAAGATGCTATAATTATATGTAGGCCCTACATGGCATTCTGTCATTCTGCTAATGAGTGCCACACAAGTACGAAACAGTCTGTCCAGGGGCCAATTTCACGGAGCTGCTAAGCACAAAAATGTGCTTAGCACAAAAACGTCTTGCTCATTAGAATCAAGTTATCAGCCAAAATTCTACGTGTTTTTTATGCTAAGCAAAAAACCATCTGATTATCAATCAAAAACAATAAAGATCACGTGAAAATTTGGCCTGTAACCTGTAAGGACAAATTTTCATGCTAAGCAAATTTTTGTGCTTAGCAGCTCCGTGAAATTGGCCCCAGAAGTTAACTTAACTCTTATCCTGAATTTATTTCATACATTTTTTAATATAAATAATTTAGATATTTCAAAAAAATCATTAAAAATGCACAACACAGTTAAAGTTTCCCACTCAAAAACACCTATTCAATTTGGGTTTGTTACCAGTTTGAAACTGCGAGCGCTTCGCGCAATACTATTTTACAGTGCAGTGTACTTTAGTTTGATACGAGGAACTGCAAATATAAAAACAAAATAAAAGGGAAATTTGGGGTGCCCTGACGTCGGTGATATTTTGTCGGTCTGCTGGTTACTATGTGAAGAATATTGTAAAGGAATTTACATCAAGAATTTGTGTAAAGCGTATCTTAAATTACTGCCATAGTCAAAGCCGAGGTTCATTGCTTTTAGGGTTTTATTCACCTACTGTGATGCAGGGTGCCACGTAGGCGTGTGTCCCTGGCAATACAAAGGACACAACTTGTTATTCATCAATTTTCGCACATGTCTGCCTGTCACCGATAACAGTGTGGTAATAAATGCACTGGGCGACAGGAGTCGCCGATAGCGTGCAAAGGTATAGTCAGCTGCACACACACACGATTTGTTTGTATCAGAACTCTTTTATAATAAGTTCGTAATAAAAAATCAAGGATAAGCAGAACCAATACAGGTAACTTGTTTACTTCGCCATGCATGGGTATACTGTCTCTGAAAAGGCAAAAATAACAGATTCTGATACCTGAAACTCCAGGATTGGCGAACAATTCAGAATTGATAAATGGAATTTGTACACGCGAAACCTTTTATATAAACAAAAATTACAGTACACTGTCCTTCACGAATCCTTTTATTATAAAAGAGTTCTCCCACAAACAAATCGTGTGTGTGTGTATATTTAGCCATGTCTCACCTTTGCACGCTATCGGCGACTCCTGTCGCCCAGTGCAATGGTACCGAATTTCAGGTCATTTATTACCACACTTATCGGCGACAGACAGACATGTGTGGGAAAATGGATGAATAACAAGTTGTGTCCTTTGTATTGCCAGGGACACACGCCTACGTGGCATCCTGCATCACAGGTGAATAAAACCCTAAAAGCAATGAACCTCGGCTTTGACTATGACAGTAATTTAAGATATGCTTTACACCAATTCTTGGTGTAAATTCCTTTACAATATTCTTCACATAGTAACCAGCAGACCGACAAAATATCACCGACGTCACGGAGGCCCAAATTTTCCTTTTTGTTTTTTCTTATTTGCAGTTCCTCGTATCAAAATAAAGGACAGTGCACTGTAAAATAGTATTGCTATGAAACATTTCTGCCACTTAAAGGCAATTATCCCTATCCCAATCAATTATTTCTTTGATCTATTTGTATTAGTCACTAATACCAATTTAAATTGAATATTTAAATCATTTTACTGACGATATTAAATTAAATATGGCTGAAGTTAATCTGCGTAGACTGAAGACACCCCAAAATGCGTATAATAAAACGATGTCCAACTGCAGACTTTGCAGTTTGCATCAACTCCTTAGGGTGGGTTTTCACGCCGGCGGGCACGCGAACGATTCACGAATGATGAGAATGCCGAAGAAATTGTAAACAAAGTTACTATATTTTCAGATGCAAGTTCAGTAGGATTGGGTGCCATTACATGCAACGAAAATCACGTTGCACATAAACAATTTGACTCCTGAAGAAATGGCACAAAGTTCAACCTGGCGTGAACTTGAAGCTATTACGTTTGCTCTTTTTTGCATTTCTGCCCTTTATTTCTTGTTCGCAAGTAAAACTGTTCACAGACAGTCAGGCTGCTGCCAACATTATTAAAGTAGGGAGTATGATAGAACATTTACGATCCTTGGCTTTCAAAATTTTCGAATTCGAGGTCGATTGGATTCCTCGTTCTCTTAGTCTTAAAGGTAGAATACACCATTGGTAATTGCTTGAATTATAAAATGGGTCGATATTATTATTATTATTATTTTTTTTTTTTTTTTGGAGGGGGGTTGTATTTCGTAGTAAATATCGTTTAACTGACCTGTCCGAAGTTTTACAATCATGAATGCCGAGAAAAGCACAACAAACAGCGTTTGTTTTCAACCGGCGTTGGGCAGTTACTCTAATGTTATCTTCTTCTTTTTCCAAGCCGACTTCATTAGTAAGTTAATTGATGTAGAAGACTGGTGTTTTTCGGAAGAATTCTTTGTTTCTGTCATTAATTCTTGGCGCCCCTTATCGATTGATTGTTTTGTATCATACTACAATGCTAAATTGCCTCGATTTTTCCCCCAGGTTTTGGAATCCTGTGGCTGAAGCTGTGGATGCCTTCGCTCAGGACTGGTCAGGGGAAATGTTCTCTTAGTTCCCAAGTTTCTTTAATTCCTTCGGTTATCAATCATTTGGAATGTTGCCAAGGTAATAGAGTATCAGTCTGCCCTTGGTGGCCATCTAACCCAATTTCACCTATATTATGGTCAACATATTTCTCTTGTATTACATATTTTTTTCACTTTGGCTGGCAGACATGCGTTAGTCCATGGGATTTTTCTCAGTTGCCCTAAGTTTTGTTTTATTCAATATAGATTAATCGCAATAGTTATATATTTATTGAATTCTTCTACATATCATTCGAGAACAACCTTTTGGGGCAGAGTTTTTCCTTTTAGTCGCGGAGTCTAAAGAACACTTATTGTTTGAAGCCATCGCAGCCAAAGCAGTTGGTACTTGTACTTCTAATTCTTATCTTTACAAGTGTCGCAATTTCATAAATTGGTCGTCGAGTCGTAATATTCCTTTGTCTGTTTCGGTTCAAGATGAAGTAGTTGCAACATATTTATCTCATATCAAGTCTATCTCTCATTCCGATAGGGTTATCTCGACTATGCCGCTGCTATAAAATGGTTTCAATCGTTATTAAATATTAAAAATAACCCAATCGATGCTCCCATTGTTCAGCATATCTTGACCAGTGCAGGAAAAAGTCTTCACAATCTCCCGACTCGGAAACTTCCTTTGACGCTTGATCAGCTCAAACAAATCTTGGATAATTTGGCTAGAGATGATTGCACACTTATGCAACTCAGGATTGCTTGCTATTATTACGTCTGTTAAAAATATTCATTGTTATTCAGACGTAATACAATTGCAGAAATCAAGGCCAACCCTGTATCGAAGTTGCCAGATGAGAAAGGTAACAAGATTTTCATCCCTTAATCTAAAACTGATATTTTCAGATATGACGATGTGGCTTTTTTTTCTATTTATATCAGCCGTGCGAAGCAGGCTGATATATTGTATTCGTCGCCTTTCTTTATATCAGCCGTGCGAAGCAGGCTGATATATTGTATTCGTCGCCTTTCTTTCTTTATTTCTTTCTTTCTTCGGGCAAACGCTCACAAAAAAAATCTTCCAAATTCAATATCTGCCAAATTCTTTGACCGATTTTTATACCCAGCACGATATGTGGCAGAGGGGTACCCCCCTCTTATCCCTATACTTTATACGCACTCAACACTATTGTACCCTAACCCACCCCCCCTTGAAACCTAAAAAGAATTCCTGAGATTCCGGGAACACAATGGTCAACACAAAAGAGGGGGGGTTTTCTCTGCCACATATCGTGCTTCATATGCCGATTTTAACCAAATTTGGACAGGATCTTCCTTGACCCGAGTTCTATCTGTAGTGATCAGCAGGTGTGGTCAAACGTCACCTAGTGGTCATTAGTGGTCATTTTCTATAAAACTACAAAATGCTACTTCTTCCACAGTCTTGGTCCAATTATTGTCAAACTTGGCCAGTTACATCTCTGGACCATGCCTCATAAAAGTTGTTCACAGAATTTGGCCAGTGGTCACCAGATGGTCAGTAGGGGTCATTTTCTTCAAAATTAGGAAATGCTGCTTCTCCCAAAGTTTTGATCCAATTCATGTCAAACTTGGTCAGTTATATCTCTGGACCAAGCCTCATATAGGGTGTACACCGATAATTTGGCCAATGGTCACCTAATGGTCAGCAGGGGTCATTTTCTTTAAAATTACGAAATGCTTCTTCTCCCACAGTCTTGGTCCAATTAATTTGGCCAATGGTCACCTAATGGTCAGTAGGGTCAGAATTTGACCATTGGTCACCTAATGGTCAGTAGGGGTCATTTTCCTTTCAAAATAACGAAATGCTTCTTCCACATCCTTGATTTAATTAACTCGTAAAAGTTGTTCACAGAATTTGGCCAGTGGTCACCTAATGGTCAGCAGGGGTCATTTTCTTCAAAATTACGAAATGCTTCTTCTCCCACAGTCTTGGTTTAATTAATTTGGCCAATGGTCACCTAATGGTCAGTAGGGGTCAACATTTGGCCATTGGTCACCCACAGCCTTGATCTAATTAACTCGTACAAGTTGTTTACAGAATTTGACCAGTGGTCACCTAATGGTCAGTAGGGATCATTTTTTGTCAAAATAACGAAATGCTTCTCCCACAGCCTTGATCTAATTAATTTGGCCACTGGTCAACTAATGGTCAGTAGAGGTCATTATATTGAAGCATATCAAATGTATTTTCTTCTATATTCTTTAGCCGATTTCAGTCAAACTTGGTTAGATGCTTTTGCAATTTGGGAGTGGTAGTCACCAAGTGGTTAGTGCGAGGCGGTTCACACAAGCCTTACAAAAGACTATTTAGGCTGATATCCGTGCTTCCTGAAGCACATTAGCTCTAGTTCGCAAGAATTGTATTCGCCATATTCCATTTTGATGAAACTCATTGACAAATCCGGTATTAAGCTAATTATTAAATTTATATTCACTCCCCTCGCATTTTGTTCTTCTTCCAATTTTTACAGGTGCACTCAGAATAGACCCCTCGGTTATTCCAGGTGCAGGGAGTTGTTTTCGATGCCCTCAGATCCATCGATCGGTGTTGATAAAGTTAGTAATTTTGGTCTGCATAGCCGGAAGTGTTTCCCATTTAGCAAATTGTAATATTCCAGAAGAGCTTATTCTCCAACTAGTGATTTAATGTTTCGACCAGAATAAACCATGTACATGTAAGTATTATGTTTAAAATGCGGGGCGCGATCATGGTTCGATTATAACGCGCAACGCAACCTGGTTCGATGTGTACGAAGATGCTACATGTACATGGTATTCTGTCATTCTGCTAATGAGTGCCACACGGTACGAAACAGTCTGTCCATAGGGGCCAATTTCACGGAGCTGCTAAGCACACAAATTTGCTTAGCACAAAAACGTCTTGCTCATTAGAATCAAGTTATCAGCCACAATTCTACGTGTTTTTTATGCTAAGCAAAAAAACAGCTGATTATCAATCAAAAACAATAAAGATCACGTGAAAATTTGGTTTGTAACCTGTAAGGACAAATTTTCATGCTAAGCAAATTTTTGTGCTGAGCAGCTCCGCGAAATTGGCCCCAGAAGTTAACTTAACTCTTATCCTGAATTTATTTCATATATTTTTTAATATAAATATTTAGATATTTCAAAAAAATCATAAAAAATGCACAACATGGTGTAGAGTTCAGCGGGTACGCTACGTATGACACAATGTCTATAAATACAAAATGTACAGAGTAAATCCACTGACCTCTACACCTAGATATTTCATTGGCTCACAGAGGTGACGTCTTGGGTCCGCCATGTTGCACTTCCAGTTCGCGCCGTCCAGGGCCCAATTTCTTGGCTCTGCTTACCGTTAGCGAAAAATCCCTGCTTACTATAGCAGAAAATTCGGTGCTCACGGTAAATGTATTACACGCGTTAAATACCAAAGAATGTTGGTCTCTGAGAATGCGTACATCCCGCAACTAAGGATTCTGTGCTTACCGGGTGAGCAAATAATTTTTCTGCTAGCGCGGTTAGCGGAAAATGGTGACTGTAAGCGAGGAATTCTGTGGTTAACAGGGGCCAATTTCATAGAGCTGCTTAAGCAAAAAATGTTGCTTAAGCACAAAAACCCTTGCTTAATAAATCAGGTAAGGAGCCAAAATTTCATGTGATTGTTACGCTAAGATACATTACAGTGGCTGGTAAGCTGGTTTTACCATGGAGGTAGAAGCAAGAATCTTTTGTGCTTAAGCATATTATATGCTTAAGCAGCTCTATGAAATTGGCCCCAGGTTTATATGTCTGTGATCGGCACACTCGGGTATGCGTTTTTGTTGCATGTCACGTGAACGCTTCTCAACCAATAAAAATTCACAATCTATTGCCGTGGTATAACAAGTTCGATTGTTTACTGTCACTATGGGCCTTTTCGAAACCGTTGCTTCGTCTTTGGCTGTGGCTTCGCCTCCGAATTCCGAAATACTGAGAAGCAAAAAGAAATGGAAGAAAATTAAAATAGTCTAACTTTTGGGTTCACATCAATCGAGTGAATGTTTCTGAAGTACAACAGGCGTCAGAATGTGGCTGGAGATCTTGCAGTTAGGAGTCAAAAATCGCCCTAAGCCAAAGACGAATACGAAGCCAGGGATTCGAAAAGGCCCTATGTCATGTGCGTGATAACAACGTGCATCGCGGAAGGAACATTGTCGCTAGAAAGTAAGTATCAAGTCAGGATTTGGCCCATTTAAAACAGGATATTGTAACACCGGCGTAGGATAAGTTATTGAGGACATAAAGCTTGATTTTGTAGCGGATTTCTACACTTTTATAAGGTAAGGCTTAACTACGTACGGTAGTCCCACTAACAAAATTACTGAGTTAGTTCGAGTTACTGGACTTTTTAGTTATCGCTTTTTTAACATTTGGACATCATCTGGCGCGAGTCCGTGGCCAAAGTACAACATGCATCAGGCCAAATGTCTTAAAATAAATGTGGTTCCAAAATCCAAATGTCGCCAAAATCCTCAAATATATTTAAGAAAATACCTCAAAATCCCTTAAATCGCCTTCCATATGTGTCCAAGATCAACTTTCTGGGCTTCGGTGATATTCGCGAACAATTTCTGACCTGCAAATCCAGGAAATTCGACGACGATGCACTGTTGCTCGCCATCTTTAAAATTTGACGGATACGGTGGCCCAGACGGGACATAATCGGTGGTGAATATTTATTTTGCGACGTTGTAAGTTGTAAATATTTTTTTGGCATCATAATTTTTTACGACGTGGCAAAAATATTCACTAGTCGTGAAAAATTTACGATGCCACAAATTATATTTACGACCAGTCGTAAATGTTCACGACATTGCAAATATAATCACCACTGATTATGTCTCGTCCGGGCCACCGTATCACTAAACATTTGGTTCCACTTTTGAAGATGGCGAGCAACAGTGCACACTACTTTGAATATCGTCGTCGAATTTCCTGGATTTGCAGGTCAGAAATTGTTCGCGAATATCACCGAAGCCCAGAAAGTTGATCTTGGACACATATGGAAGGCGATTTAGGGGATTTTGAGGTATTTTGTTAAATATTTTTGAGGATTTTGGCGACATTTGGAACCACATTTAAGACATTTGGCCTGATGCATGTTGTACTTCCTCGGACTATATTTACTTAGCGCCAGATGATGTCCAAATGTTAAAAAAGCGAAAGTCCAGTAACTCGGACTAATAATACTGAGTATAATTTAAATTAATAAAGTAATTAGTGTACAGATTGCAAGGATTGCTTTGTTCACGCTGATTGTGATTGTTGACACATTGCTTACGTTGATTAGTAATTGACACCATGAACGACAAAATTACAATCATTATTCTATGCAATGTTTTGGGTCATTTACCTGAAATTAGAGTAAATCCTCATAAATCACATAATTTATAACATCCAGACAAAAGGCAACAATAGTGCATTCTCGCGGTCGGCATGACGTCACTGGGCCCTGTTTCTTGTCTCTGATTGGTCAGTGGTGGCTGTTAGTTATCACCCCCTCTGGACTCAAAGGGGAATGAGTAGCAATGAATAGTGTTGTGGTCTATGTAAAAACAATCTAAATAATTAATTATTGTCCAATGTCTATTAAACACTACACCGAAATATTTCAAAATTTCATTGTTTTTTAAAGTAACAAAATCTCCCACGATGTACGGGGAAAAAAAAGTATGCATTTTTGTATTGCTGTAAAAAAATATAGAAAACACGCCCTGTACAAATTGAACTCGGACTCGGACTCGGACCAAGTGATGACTCAGGACTCGGACTTGACACAGGTGACTCGACTACAACTCTGAGTAATACGAGTAGCACATACTACTACTGTACTTGCCCAGCTAGCATCAGGTTCTACGCTCGTTTGTGACTGTATACTTGTGTACAAAATATTGCTTTTACTTCAGAGGTGATCTTTCTGAAATTCATTTTCAGATACTGTGGTACGTGTAGTACGGTACGGTGCATTGACAGCAATGTTACAAACAGAATCAGACTTTGGTCTGCGGTGGCTGTTCAACCCAAACAGCTCGGAATTCCTGCCAATTGATGAACAACTCAAGCAGTACAAGACTCGAGACCTGGCCAAGACGAAAACCTATGCTACCGCCACGAGACTATGGGGACTCTCGGGCCGTCGAAAGAGGGTGTTCATCGCCCCGCCCATGGGCGATCATCCGGGAAGCCGGGACGTCGATGTCCGAGAGGCAAACGCTAGTCTGAGACCTTCGGACGCACCCAAAACCCAAGATGCTAGTAGAAACGAGGACTGGGCCTTGAGCGAGCTGGAAAAGATTGCCGCGCACGATCGGGAAATCGAGGAGAAATTGAGCGAGTACAGGGCGTGGCTGGAGGAGAGGAGGACGCTGCGAGACGGTTTGGAGAAGCTGGGCTTGAGCGAGGAATGGCTGAGGAATAAACCAGATTCCAGCCCTCTGGAACGGAGGGTAGCAGATCGCATGAGGGAAGAGCGACTGGGGAAACAGCTAGTCAGAAAGGTGATTAAAAAAAGTATGATTGTTAAATTTGCTAACTACACTTGTGGAAAGAATGTTGCAACCTGACACTGTTTTTTCTTTCAGTTTCTTTTTTTCCGTCTTAATACCCCTAACTCCCTAACCTATTTACATAAGTACGCCTCCAATCAAAAATCTCCTTTTATCCCTCTTTTGTTTCACCTAACGTTTTTGGAAGGCCTCCCATAGGTTTTGTACACGAGTCGGAATCGGGACCTTTGCGAAATAGGGGACCCTATTGTCCTCTATTGTTTATACGACCCCTATTTCAATAAAAAACAAACTCACACTGAAAATGTACACGGTTAAAATATCCGTCTCACGGTTAAAATGTAACACACCGCGTTTCAACCACATTTTAACCGTGTCCATCGAGCCTTAATCCTGAACCCCATCCTGAACCCATGCGCAAACTTTGTAAACATGTAAAACTACACTCTACAAACCGAAAAGTTATCCAATTTTATGTTGGGGGCTGAAATGTCGATCTTAAACACCTACATGTACATGTACATAGTTGCACATCACAAGCACTATGCATGTTGTACAAATTTTACTAACGCACGCCGCCAGGATATATGCAATTTTGGCCGCTCTGCCAAATCCAGCTTCTTATTCGGTTGCTTTAGGGCAAAATTTGCTAGATTCTAATAATAATTTGTTCAATCTCACTAGAAATTGTCACCATTGGAAAGAACTCCATGATGGAATTTGATCGCGCAAGCGGCGCAATTTACAATTTTCAGACCGTCAAAAAAATTTTTTTGGGTGGTCAATAGCACTGTATACATTTTATAGCTAGAAACATAAAATATAGAAGCGTCATATTTTTTGCCGAATGTCGCGGATCTCGCGTCGCAGATCTCGCATCTCGCGTCGCGAATCTTGCATTTCGCGTCGCGAATCTTGCATCTCGCATCGCGGATCTTGCATCTCTTGGCGCAAATCTTGCATGCCGCGTCGCGGATATCCTCTTTCGCGTTGCGCATATCATGTTGCGTATCTCGCAAGATCAAGCGTTACTGATCTCGCATCTCGCTTCGCGAATCTTGCATCTCGCATCTCGCATCTCGCGTCGCAGATCTTGCATTGTGCGTCGCGGATCTCGCATTTTGCGTTGCGGATCTCGCATCTCGCTATTACAAAATTTCTGTTTTGGGCAAACACTGACCAAAAATGCAATATCTGCCGAATTCCTTGGCCAATTTCAGCCAAATTTTGACAGGGTCTTCCTGTACATCATTTGTACACCTGGTGGCCCAATTGTTGGACCGAGGCTGATGCCTAGTGTGTATGTATCGGTATACGTGTACGGTACATGTGACCTGTCATCACAAAATGAGCGTAAAGTCGGCAAAATCTAAAATTGAGATATTTATTTCTAAATTATGTGGAAACAGAGCTTTCTCAATGGATGTTTGATACTCAATATTTTTGTTATTTTTATTTTTTAGTCTGGAGTCTTAACCAGTTCGCGCCGGATGACGTGTATAAACGCAAAAATTTCCCCAGATTCAAAACGGATGACGGATAAACACGCCAAGTTCAAGTTCGGAAATGTATGTCAGCAGCGGGCAAGGCCGGAAATGCGTGGGTGTGCTTCCCGGCACTATCAGCCTGAACACGCTTCGGATTGAGTTTCGTTAAAAATAATCCCGCCCGTGGGCTCGGCGATGTTAAAATAATCCCGGCGCGAACTGGTTAATACAGACATTATGAGAAAACGGGCATTTCTTGCGAGAAATTGCGTGACAGTGCAAAGAAAGGCATAGTCAAAATTGTCTCAAAAACTTTTTTTTTTTATCTGATCGTCCTGAAAAATTGGGAATTGATTGTTGGGGATTTAGTCTTAAAAAAACCCATATAATCTCAAAATCGACCACCCCTTCGGGGAAATCACTCCGTGCGACTTTACGCTCATTTTGTGATGACAGGTCACATATGTATGTGACCTGGTAATAATTGTAAAGCGCTTTGAGATCGTTGATACGATGTAAAGCGCTATATAAGCACGAACATTATTATTATTATTATGTCAAAGGTCAATACAATATGTGTGTCATTTACAATTATTCACAGATATGTTTTCTTTTGCCCAACAGGAAGTAAATCAAACGGGGGATTGTGATTTGCAGGTACAATAAAGTGAATGCATGTCCAATAAAGTGAACAGGTGGCGGTATTGGAGTCCTTGCAAGTCCAGTCAATCAGAAGTCTTTCTGGCTCAAGTCAACTCACTAGCTAAAAATGTTTAAAAAGCAGTCTTTTGTCATTGTTCAACCAGGTACTTATGACTGGCTTTATGAAAGGAATTGTGGCTGGACTTGTGGAAGGACTTGCAGGGACTCAAATACAAGGTTATTAAGGATGATGTTTGTGGTCTTTGTGTATAAAATTCCTCTTTGATGAGTTTTGCTCTACAAATCCAGAAAGTAACCACCAACCAAAATACATGTACTGATATAAAATACTTTTTTGTTATAAAGATATTATTGACAATATAAACTCCCTTGAAATTCATTTTGAAGAAAATATTATTTTGAAGAAATTAATAATTTTAAGCTATATTACAAAATCTGCGTTTAGAGACACATTTGTGGAAATTGTAATTAGTACTGGTATTAGCTGGTGCGCGCAAATGTTGCAACAATTATTGGTTGGTTTAATGTGTGACACGCGCGTGGCTGCATTCGGCTGAATGAGAATGCGCCCTGATTACCGTTGCCAAGGTGACCGCAATTAAAATTGTGACTAATTGGCAAATTTTGAAATTTAACAGAAATCTTAGAAAACTGTTTTGAGCACCTAATTTTCCTGCTTCAAACGATAACAATGCATGACGGTCTGCTGTTGAAGGGAAATTAGACCATTGTCAATTGTGCCTTGTTATCGTTTCAGTGAAGCAGCAAAAGTACTTAAAATATAAGAAAGGTGCTTGACAAACAACCTGGTGAAGATTTTAGCTCTGTGATGAATGCTGCATATTCCGAGATAACATTATTCTAAGACTTCAATTTCAATCAAAATTTGCCGAGTAACAATTTGAATTGTGACCACAATATGCATTCAGGGTGCGTTCTCAGCCAGCGGAGCTCTACTCGCGTGTCACACACTGCACTGAACAGACCAATAGTAGCGCCGTTCAAACACTTACTATTTGCGGAAAATAATTCCAAAAGTGCTTCACTGAGACGCATATTTGGAAATGACATTCTTTTGTAATTTTATTCAAAATTACAGCATGCCAGACGGAATAAATCATATGAAGCACCATATGTGGCATATATTTTAGGTTTCAAGGTGGGATGGGTTAGGTTACAATAGTGTTGAGTGCGTATAAAGTATAGGGATAAGAGGGGGGTACCCCTCTGCCACATACCGTGCTGGGTATAGAATAAATTCACAGGAAGTTAATATAATCTTTAATATCTTTACAACAAGTAAGATTTTCAACAGTATTTTGGTTCTCGGTACTTTTTTGATAGCACTGCAAATGGTATATTCCACCTTTAACCCTAACTACACTATACCCATCAAAATCCAACTGAAGTTTTGCTAGGTTTTTGGAAGGTTTGAGACCAAACCATAGCAACTTGTTGTTCGACTTTTTTTGACTCGGTACCAAAGGCCCAGGGGGAGACCCTGTTGAATTCTGTGAGGTTCAGGGCAGAAAGGCTGGAGATCGACTTGTAAAAATTCTGGAGATCGACTTGTAAAAATTCTGGAGATTGGGGGAATGCAGATGCATTTATTCGTGGGACGGTGACCCACGGCGGGTCACGACAGTAAGTACCTGGTCAACTGTAAACGTATCTCTGTATGTGTGTCCCCACTGGCTGCATACTGAACTGAGACTGATACCCATCTGTACCAAGTCAATGCAATGCATTGATTGACCAATCTGTACCAAGTCAATCAAACTTCAACTGTTGTAGTTTGGCAGGTACATGTACTTCTGGTAAGGTTCAGTGCATACCAATAATTACTGAACCTGTGTAAGCTATTGAAGTTGTTAGGTTTGGTTTGCTTTCTAGTGTAAGAGCCTGGAGGAATACTAATAGGGTTAAAGCTTTTTTTTTTTTTTTTAGATAACTTTGTGGCGTTGCATGCGTGCATGACCTGTATAGGCTATTTGTACAAGAATTGTTGTTTGTTCAAATGTATAGCAAAATTATGTTGGAACAATAGTCATTCTTTATTTTAAATGCAAGACTCTGTGAATAAATGTTTGGTTGATGTCCCCTTGTGGTTTTATACATGACTGCTTCGAGCGCTGTACATGTAGTACATGTATATTTTTCAGAAATAAACCATAAGCTGTATTCTTTTACTACACCTTATAAATATTGCGATTAGGACGTCTTGCAACCAAGACTACCCTACATGTAAGTGTGACTTGCTCTCGACCAGTAAAAAGATACAGAATCTGTGGTGTACACGTAAATAAAAAAAGGATTTTAGTTAGTTTCAATTGGGGGGGGGGGGGGGGGAGGGCAATATTTTACAGAAACTGAAGTAATACAAATGTTTTATTCTGCACATGGGTCTTTCTTTTAATTAGGGGGCCAAAGCGTGACATATGGTGTTATATCTCAAAAGATAATGTACTTTCTATATTCTTTGCATACAAGTGGTGGGGATAGCTCATACGTTTATTGTATAACTTCAATTTCTTGAATTAGATGTTTTGTTTTCATATACGATCCAAAACTATCCATCGCATTGTAACGGAAACACCGGTGTCTCAGTTACAGTGTGAAGTGTGAAACTTGTGACTTGTTTTGCCATAAATTAGTAGGTTTTCATTGAAAATTTCAAAGGGTAATATGTAAACATCATTGGTATACTGTAATTCAGCTATTTTCAATGAAAACCTTCAAACGTTGGCCAAGCAGTAAAGGTCGACAGTTTTACGCGTAACCGTGACACTGGTATCTTTGTTACACCGTGACTCAAAAAGTCCTGTCTCTCTTATTATGCATCATAAATGTCTGAATCTAGCAAAGTGCATAGTAATACATGCTATGTAGCATGTATTACTATGCTATGTAGCATGTATTACTATGCACTTTGCTAGATTCAGACATTTATGATGCATAATAAGAGAGACAGGACTTTTTGAGTCACGGTGTAACAAAGACACCAGTGTCACGGTTACGCGTAAAACTGTCGACCTTTACTGCTTGGCCAACGTTTGAAGGTTTTCATTGAAAATAGCTGAATTACAGTATTCCAATGATGTTTACATATTACCCTTTGAAATTTAAATTTTCAATGAAAACCTACTAATTTATGGCAAAACAAGTCACAAGTTTCACACTTCACACTGTAACTGAGACACCGGTGTTTCCGTTACAATGCGATGGATAGTTTTGGATCGTATATGAAAACAAAACATCTAATTCAAGAAATTGAAGTTATACAATAAACGTATATGAGCTATCTCCACCACTTGTATGCAAAGAATATAGAAAGTACATTATCTTTTGAGATATAACACCATATGTCACGCTTTGGCCCCCTAATTAAAAGAAAGACCCACTTGCTAATGAGATTAGGTTGAAATATGATTGAAAAATGATTGCGCTAGATATAGTCTGTAATTGTTCCGAAAAGCTGAATTTTATATTTAAAATTCTCAATCGTCGCCCGGACAGCGATCGCGAAAAAACCCAATAAGAACCAGAACAACAAAAATTGGGAGCCAATGATGGTGTTTGGTAAAGCCGAATGTTTGCTATAGCATTGTTTGGAAAGCGACGTTCTACTGTACTGTATATAAAAAAGTTTCACAAGAATTTGTGTATTATACATAAGACACAAAACACAGTAAAGGGGGCCAGGCACAGTTCTGTCACGTTAGCAGTGTTTCTTTATCACTTATAAACTCAACCTATTACACAAAGCTTCCAGATTTTTTTTTAAGAAGTGAATCGATATGCATACTATCACAGAACTGAAAGAAGCAAACTATGTAAAAAAGAAATAAAAATAAACAAAGATATGGGCCCGCTTTTGTTCAACATATTTGACGGAAAAATCTGCCTGCATTTTCCGTCAATTTAAAAAAAAAAATTAAGGTAATTTTATTTAAAAAAGGAAACACCAATCTCTGCACCTCATAGTCTTTTGACCTCGTAGGGCTACTCATATAAAAACAAACACTGGAGCAGTGGGATGGTTAATTAAGTTAATATAAACACAAAGAAATTGTGCTAACGTGACATGTACATGTAGATTGGTGGCCCCCTTTACTGTGTTTTGTGTCATAAGCACAAATGGCCATCTTTAATTTGAGTATCGTTGTTTTTGTCTTTTTTGATATCAATCTTGCTCTTTAATCATTGCTGTCTTTATTCTTGCCTCCTTGCTTTTGCTTACACTTGTTTGTGTTGTTCACATAATTTCATATGCTTGTACTGCAATTGTCTCATGTATCGTAAAGTTACATTGTCATATTTTTTTATATTTTTTTTATCGTTGTACTGGTACATGTAATTCTTGGCCGAATAATAATAATACCATATTTTCTGTATATAAAAAAGACGAAAGATGGCAGAAACATTGACAATTCTGTTATAAAAAATTGTTCACGAAATCACTTTATGAACTGAAACAGTCGAGGTCGCCTTAAATTTACGAGCATTCCGAATGTTTTGAATGAAGTTGTGAAAGAACGTAATTGCATGAGTGTGCAATCCTAATTGGTCAACCCCCAAATCATATTATTATGCGTAAAGGTGGCATTCCCCAAGCTGGGTTCGAACCCACAACCTGCAGAATTCCCCGAAGACCGCGAATTCAATGTTTGAGACCACGCGGCCATGGACCTGTCACACAAGGAAAGGGCATAATACGATTTTGCATTCAAAGCGGACACGGCCAGTAGCAGGATCTGATTTCAACAACAGATTTCCAAAATCACATCCAAATGCTGCCAATTCACATCCTCTTCTAACTGAAATTCACATCCTGGATAAGGTTGTTAAATGTGATGCGATCAAGAAAAATCAGTCGGAACTCGGCAATTCTTGTTGTGAGATAGGGCCAAAATATGTTCGTAGGGGTGGACAAATCCAAAATGACTTTTTTTACAAAAAAATATTTTTCTTTTACATGAAAGTACTCTTTTAACAAAATTCAGAAGGGAAGTGATACAAAAACTTGATTATAGTTTCTTTATTTTTAACGTGCTGGTGTTCAAATGGTTGTAATTGTTTAACCAAAGGCCGTAATCACATGGGGTTTTCACTGAAATGAAGCCTGAAGTACGCTACAAAAGAATATGTAAAAATCCCAAAAATGACCAGGGCCTACAGTACATATATTGTACTTCAGACTGATTTTGCTTGATCGCATCACAAATTACAAATTCACATCCACTGGATGTGAATTTGGACTTTAATGACTTTATTAACCCAGGATGTGAACTTGGAGCATTTTGGATGTGAATTTGGAGAATATATTTGGATGTGAATTTGGAGAATATATTTGGATGTGAATTTGGAGAATATATTTGGATGTGATTTTGGAAATTTTTTGTTGAAATCGCATCCTGCTACTGGCCGTGTCCGCTTTAAATGCAAAATCACATCATGCCCTTTCTAGAGTTTTTGTAGTGTCAATTTTGTCAATTTCAACAACTGTGTAATGTATAATTTAAACAGAAAGACCCAACCACCATCAAGCTGGAAGTGCCGTCTGGCGAAGGGATCACACCGGGCATCAGAAGGCCGCCACCAGAAGCCTTGGCCATCATCGCCAAGTACCTGACCGCTAAGAGACACAGACTGATTGACCTGTTTGCCCGGGCTGACAAGGACAAGAGCTGGACACTGACGAGGATGGAGTTTCAACGAAGCATTAGGGAGGTAGGTATGGTGAGAAGGCTATGAGTGTTTTTACGGGGAGTGTGGTAATAATTGTGTTAATGAGGGGTTCTGACAAAATGAGACGGAAATGGGCAGAGGTTGAAATGAGGGTTCGCAGGTATTAGAAAAGAGGATAACATTCTCCTTACAATGCTGTTTGTTGCGCTTCAGTCGGACATTTCGTTAACAAGTTAAGGCTGTTTTTATCAACATGTCGCAAAAGTAAAATGTTTTCTACATGATAAGAAAATGCTAATTTTTTTTCTGAATAAAAACACTTTTATTCTTTACTTTCATGCATACCAAAGATTTCTTATTTTAATAAATCTGAAATAAAACAAAATCTCCCATTATTCATTATTTTGCAGTTTTCTCCACTATGCCCCGTGCCCAGTTGCGTCTCATTTTGCCAGAACGCCTCCTATATAGCGCTTTCCATCGTACCAATGATCTCAAAGTGCTTTACAATTATTATCCTGTTCAGGAGGCCCTGGACCACGCAGCAGCCGATTATAGGCACTCAATCGGCCTCGACCCTCACAGGTACATGTACCTCCTGGGTGGAGAGAGGCAATTGTAGTTATCCAGTTCGCGCCAGATGACGTATATAGATGCACAGTTTTTCCCAGATTCAAAACGGATGACGCACAAACACGCCAACGAGCAAGGCCGGAAATGTCTGTCAGCAGCGAGCAAGGCGGGAAATGCGTGGGTGTGCTTCCCGGTACTATCGGCCTAAACCCGCTTTGGATCGAGTTTCGATAAAAATAATTCCGCCCCTCGGCTCGGTGATGTTAAAATAATTCCAGCGCGAACTGATTAAGGGCACAATCACCATATTCCTTGCAGGGTTCAAACTCAAAATTATTGCGCTAGATATCTTGTAATTGTCCCAACAAATTGAATGAAAGAAAAATAATTAATTAACTGGCCGACGCTGGTTAAAAACTTTTCTCAGCATCCATGATTGTAAAACTTCGGACAGGTCAGTAAATTATATTTACTATAAAATACAACCCCCCAAATCCACCCATTCCTGATAATTCAAGCAAATACCAATGGTGTATCCCACTTTTTAAGTTTGTCTTCTACTTTTTAAGTTTGTCTCCTTTTAACCTAGTGAATTGATCACTGACCGATTGGCTGTTTTTATACTCTGATTTCTAATGACATTGTCTTATTTTTTCTCGATACACGTTTTCTATTCTACAGGCTGGCATTCCGATCTCCAACCAACTCCTGTCAGATCTCCTGGAGAGCTTGGACGAGGATTCCAACAACGTGATCGACTACAGGGAGTTTGTACACGGGATGAAAGACTTCAGGATTGACGAGAGGAAAAAGGTCTCCCTAGCTTTAAGTAAGTCTCTTGGCCCTGGTGATCGTATAGTGGCAATACTATGGGTTCTGTTGCTTGACATACCGGTACCGGTTAGGGAGCTAAATATGGACACCACAGTAAAACATACACAACAATTAAGCTGGGCAATTCCATAAGAAAGTGCACAGGAGTAAATGGGTACATACAGGATTGTTGTCGAGTCCCTGCAAGTCCGTTCACAAGTCCTTTCGTGAAGCCAGTCACAAGTCCCTTTATAAAGGCAGTCACAAGTAACTGGATGAACAATGACGAAGGAATGCTTTTGTCAAAGCTGATTTGAATAGCTTGTGGTTTGAATTGGAACTGAAGGACTTGTGACGGACTTGCAGGGACTTGTGATGGACTCGACTACATCCCTGGGTACATGTACCTAAATGTATGGGGGCAGAAATGGTGATTGATTTCTAAATCTTCCTTGCGCTGAAATAGCTGCATCAGATGTAAACTCTCCAGGGAGCTGAGGTTATTTGGAGTGTTTCATTGGCCTAATGATCGGGGGTAATAATAATAATGTGAAGCACCATGATCCAAGTTAAAAGCACTATACCAAATATGTGACCTGCTCCCACAAAAACAGACATAAGTGTTTTGTTGTTATTGTGAAATATTGTTATTTCCATTTAGTACACATCTTTCATTTGGTACCAAAATCGCCTTTATACCATACATACTTCCAATTTTATGAGGATTTTATTTCGATGTATTTGGGAGATAAATTACCACTTTTTGGACACAGTTTGCCTCAATACATGCATGATTTTTTGTACTTTCTCATCAATAAAGTTGATTTTGTTTAACCTAACTGAGGGTTAAAGTATACATATTAAAGAATAAAAAAATAACGAAAAACAAAAATCGATGTCCGCCAGATTTTTCACCCCATTTCAACTTTAATGAGCTGTATCTCAAAATACCGTAGCCTGTGCGACTTATGTCGGGTTTCGTAGGAACGGGTCACATATGTTGTGTTTATTATTATTATTATATTATTATTTATGCCAAATCAATTAACTTTCACCCAACTCTATCAACATCTAAATAAAGGCACTCGTATTCGCACCAGCCACCAATAAACTAACCATATAAACTAAACTTCATATGGACACCACAGTAAAAAGAAACGCAACAATTAAGCTGGGCAATTCCATAAGAAAGTGCACAGGAATAAATGGGTACATGTACCTACATGTATAAGGGCAAAGATTATGATCGATTTCTAAGCTGCTTTGCGCTGAAATGGCTGCATCGAGCATAAACTCTCCAGGGAGCTGAGATTATTTGGAGTGTTTCATTGGCCTAATGATCGGGGGGTAATAATATAAATGTTAATGTGCAGTGCAAAGTTAATAGCAGTATGTACAAAATATGTTGTGATTATTATTATTATTATATGTGACCTGGCACCACAAAATGAGCGGAAAGTCGCACATGGCCAAAATTAGTTATTAGCCGAAACGTCAATTTTTCAAAAGGGAGGTCGTTTTGGAGATGTTAACATTTTACATACAAAAAAACCTTCTTAAAATATCCCAAAATTGTATAGCTCAATTAAAACTCTTTAAGTGTGTTTTTTGTGGCTGAATTGCCCTGATTGGTAGTTTTCAGCTGTAGTTGGCACGGTTCACAGACTTTGAACTCCGTTTTCTCAAAACAAGGGAGCATGACTTCAGCTATTTCAAAAGAGTATAGCAGCGGCTAGGAATAAGCTACAGCAACACACAATACACCATTTGAAAGCTTAGGACTTCTTCTTTCTGGAAATGTAATATGGTCAACTTTTTAATTTTGCGACTTACCACCCATTTCGTGGTGCCAGGTCACATATTATTATTAATGCCAAACCAATTAACTTTCACCCAACTCTATCTACATCTTAGATCAAAATTAAATAAAGGCACTCGTATTCGTACCAGCCACTAATAAAACTGCCTGTATTGAATGATACCAATCACGCAATTTGCCTGATTCGTTCCAGATAAGGGCAAAGAAATGTCGGCAGATCTCAAGCCCTCACAAAGATCCACCTCCCCGTCCACGGACCTGTGTCGTTCCGTCTCGCAACACTCTGCATCTGCGGTCTCTGGCGCCTCCTCGTCCCAGTCTCCGACCGACTTCACGTCCAGGTCTTCCTCCCCGTATCTGCTGCCTCCGTTAACCGACCTGACGGAGCGCCGAGAGTTGGAGCCGGACGAAATGATAGAGAAGAGGAAACGAGAGAAGCATCTTAGGACTATGGTGGGTAACTTCTCAGTAACTCGCCCCCCTCCACCCCAATCCCCAAAGGACTGACTGTTAACCAGTTTGCACCAGGATTATTTTAACAGCGATCCAAGATGGGTTCAGGCCGGCATCTGTGGGTAGCACATCCCGATATTTCCGGCCCCGCTTACTGCAAGTCGGTCGCTGACAGATAATATTACCGGCCTTGCTTGTGACGTACCATGTGGATCCATCATCTGTTTTGAATTCAATTCCCAAAAAAATTGCGTGTATACACGTCCTCCAACGCAAACTGGTGTACCCACCTTCGCGAAGTATTTTTATAAGTCTTGGGAAAAAAAATGGTACTGCAGATAGATGATGGATTTTGTCTTGGATGACACAAGCATACAAATCTGGCACACAGTCAGAGTATGTCATCGGAAAAATATGAGGCTATAGGGCCATCGCAGATTTGCAAAAAATGCAATGGCAGCCATTTTGAAAAATTTGAAAATTGCTTGTTATTCTACCTATACTTCTGCACATTATGACCGGCTCTACAAAAAGGTGTTTTAAGTTGCACTGTGCATTATCGTGTAATGGCCCGCTCAACGTTGAGAGGGTAAACATTTCATCAAAATGTGATTTGTATTTGTTGTCATGAATGACATCTTTAATACCTATAGTTTTAGGTTTCATAAAAAAAATAATGTTGATTTTGATAAATATAGTAGAAAAACAACCATTTTGTGTGCATCGTTCTGTTGTAGTACAGCAGAGCCGGCTGTTTTAAAGCCTGTTTTCCCAGTTGTGTAGTTTGAACTCCAAGGAAGTAATCAATATATTAACACGTCATATTTCTAAAATGAGAGGGGCTATGGAGCTATATTATATACCAAATGAAAGCTTACGAGTACACTGTGGGCTTTTCAACCATGCATATAACTCAATTTCATTTAATAACTCACCTTTTTGTAGAGCTGGTCACATATTAACAAATCTGCGATGGTCCTATAGCTAAAAAAAAAAAAATACATACAGGTACATGAACTCTAGCTGCCAAATAGGGCAAATGCCCTATTTCTCAGCACAACAAAATTCCCCCAAATATTTCCCCTATCGGTATTTACCCCGCTATTGAGGTAACATCAGTTCCTCTTTTGGGCCGAAATTCAGAGAAAGAAGAAAGGAAAGAGGAAGGGTGTCGGCAAGGTTCGGACTGGCAACCCTGCCATAGACAGTCATAGCATGCGGTCAACCATTGGAGGGGAGACAGGGTATGGCACCAACCAGTACAGAGAGGCCAGACTTAAGGAATACCAGGATATCTGCAAGCTGTGCGAGAAACACGATATAGATCTGACGCCACGACTACTGGAACGGGGTAATTATTGGTTGTTTATTCAGTAGTTTTGAAATGATTCTGACTATTCTTGATGAACGTGATAGAGTCGTTTTCCAAACCCCAGCTTCGTCTCCATCCGAGTCGTTCATGCATTTTGGTGATGGAGCCGGAGAGGGAGCCTAACTTGGGTTTGGAAAACAGCTTTGGTCGGGTAGCTGCACAGGACCAAATCGGGAGAAATTTCTGAAAATATAATCATGTGGTTAAGTACATGTACATGTACTTCATCTGTGGGGGATTGTAAAGCAAAATTGTTAGAAGGAGATATAAATTTAGTAATACATTTTGGCCCTTCAACGATGTGTATTTACATTGTACATGACTCAGTATTGTCCCGAGTTCTGACTCGAGTGGGACACGAACCCACAACCTCTTGCTTTCTAGTGCAGTTGGATACCACTTGACCACCAAGCTAGCCAGGGGGTCGACTGGGTGGTTCGAATCCTATTAGGAGTGGGCACCACAAGCAAATGTTTAAGATGGAATTCCTGCTGGAGATGCTTTGATAAGAAATTGTTACAGTTGAGAAATGACATTTTTATTTGCCCTGATTTCCTCCGTAGCTCTACTCCACCCCGGTGACAAGCCGGTCCATCGCATCAGTTCCCGAATCCGACAGCCGGGCACCTACGCCCTCTCCCAGCACTTTGCGGATTCCCCGACCCCTAGCGATCCCCCTCCCAAGTACCATGACCCCGATAAGATCGTGGTGACTCGGAGCGGCGAATTGATGATGGAGGCCAAACACGCTTACCCCCAGCGTCATGTGGTGCGGGCGGAGCCCGAGATGATGGCTCTGTCAAGCGGCAAAGCCTTCGTGAGTCGCAAGGTGGACTGCTGGATGTCGTTTGAGGAGTACGATCGCCTCACCAGGTGAGTTTTGTGCATTCAGTGGCGGATCTTAGTGGATTATCTGAAGGGCTTGCATTTCACGCTGTACCGGAGGCTCGCGTTCCGCGTAACATCGCGCAGGATGTGTGGGCCAGTGTCCATTGAGTTGTTCATGTGTGGGGCTGATCAAGCGAGCAAGGATATTCGAGGAACATACAATAAACGTGGCTAGAGGGGCATTTCTCAAAAGTATAATTGAAACAAGATACAGTCGACTCTCGTTAGTACGAAAACGGATACAACGAAATTCCGGTTATTACAAACTTTATTCTTGGTCCCGGTAAAACTGTGCACGTTTCTATGGAGAAATATTCGCTTATAACGGATTGTACGAAATTCCTGTTACAACGAAAGGTTTTAGTATTAACCCCGTGAATAAAAAAAGCGTCGATATCGATCTATTTAAAACGAAAGCTTACAAATCCTGGTCCACGGCTTTTTATTCAGATCGAAATTGAAGTATTAGTCGGCGATTGTCATGTCAGTTAATTCATCTTGGCGATGGAAAACCTATTCAGAGGGATAGTGCTAATTGCTTGGACAGTAGTTGGAAACTGATATTTCGGACTTATTTTGACGCATTTTACATAAAAAGGTATTTATAAATGGGAATAAATATGTGACCTGTCATCACAAAATGAGCGTAAAGTCGCATGGAGTGATTTCCCAGTACGGCCAGTCAAAATTTGAAGGGGTGGTCGATTTTGAGATTTTGTGATGACAGGTCACATATGTGGTTGACTGGTATTAAAGGTATGTTGAAAACCAGCTCATTGGCCTGAACATTGTGAGTTTATTGACGTGTCCAGACCCATGAGCCGGTTTTCAGCGTACGTTTAAAACTGGTCAACCACATATTTATTCCCTTGGTTCTGTGGATATCTTGTTTTCAATTCAGGCATCTTGCCAAGCGCTACGTGACTCTGGATGGAGCCAAAGTGGACCCCAACGCCTTCTGGCCAGGCCAGCTCCTAGACAAGCTACGTCTGTGCATGCCAGGCATCGACAAGCCCAGTACGGATAGCATCTTCACGTCCAAGCCTTCGACCGCACACAGGGCCTACCCGGGCTACAACAATGACCTGAAATGGTGGCCAATCAACGAGCAAGGACACATGATGCCGGCCAATTATGAACAAAACAAAGTCTACAGTATAGACTCGAAGTGAATACATGTACAGTGGAACACCGCTATACCAAACATCAATTTAAAAAAAATAAAAATTAACGGATTAACAAAATCCACCGTCCTTGGCTCTCGATTGTTGTGTCCAAACCATGGAGCTATATTAAATTACAAGAGCGCTTACTTCTAATTCTTTCTTATTACATTTTTAATTCATGTGTAAGTTTGTAAAACATAACGAAAATAGATGTATTGAATATGTACAGTGTACTCTAAATGCAACGCGCGTGCAAGTAGAACAGACGCAAAAAACTTAAGCGCATCATGACGGTAAAACAAAAGTCACGGCAAAATCATCTGCAGCGTTGTTTGCGCAGGGGCTTCGGTAACACTCTATAGAATACAAATGCAAATAGCCGTACAAAGTTGTAGGTTTGTGCACAAACATGGATGAGCCCAGCAGGCATCACTTTGTACATTGAGCAAGCGCTCTAGTAATTTAATATAGCTCTATGGTCCAAACATACCAAAGATTGTTGTTGAAAATATGTCAAACGCTATTTGGGCCACTTGAAATTCCCGAACATTATATGGCCAGTGCTTTGTGTTAAAGAGTGACGGGTGGTTACTAGGTCGGGACTCCGTCTTGAAAAATAGGTACATGATGGACCGGCGGTTAAAAATTGCTATACTGAATGATCGATATACCAAACAAAAACTGTGGATCCTGTGATGTTTGTTATAGCGGTGTTCCACTGTAATACATGTATTTATCTTATTAAAGATATGGTGTACAGTGTACACTAGGGAAACCTAGTCTTTGCCAAAGAAGACTATTTGATTATACACGTCGCGTATCCTTTTCATACAATGTGCCTGCTAACGATTGACACGATTAATCCGGCTCTCTAACTCAGTCATCTTTGCAAATTCCCTTAACCAGTTTGCGTGGGATTATTTTCAACGAAACTCCACCCGAGCTGGTACCGGGAAGCACACTCACACATTTCCGGCCTTGCTCGTGGCGTGTTTATGCTTCATCCGTTTTGAATTTGGGGAAAACTTAACGTCATTTGGCGCGAACTGGTTAAATAGGGGGTGATCTTTTCATGCCAATTCGACCATTCAAATAGGCATAGCGTTTTCATGCAGTTGACTACCCTAACCGCAGTTCTGCGATCGCTGATTGGCTCCCTAGGAAAGCTTGCGGAGAAATAAGGAAAAAGATAAACCGCTAGATGGAGTTTGCAAAGACTACTGAGAAAGCTGGTCTATAACCAAAAAATAATTTGTTACGCTCACAATCAAATATTGAACAGTCCTGATTCGTCTTTGGCAAAGACTAGAGGTAAATCACGCTTTTGTTATAGGCTAAGCACTTGGCTGTTCACAACAATTACAGTATCCAAGCATACAATATGTGACCCACAGGCCAAAACCAGGCGGAAGTCGGCAAATGCCATTTCGAGATATAGCATTGTACACACAAAAAATGTGTTGCCGGTCGATTTTTTTTTTTTTTATAAATCGTTAGTTAAAACTCTAATTTATAGGCTGTTCATGTTTAAACCTTAATATCGGCCTTCTCCTGATTTTTGTTGTCGTTGCTATTACTCAAATTGAGCAAACTTGTTGCCGCGAACGGCAACAAAATGTCACTTTTTGAAGCGTTGTTACTTTTCATTCCATAGCGGTACTGGTGCATGTATCATTTTAAAGCTTAAAACACCGGCAATCCAATGGTATAAAAATCTCTCATATGAAAAATTTCGACTTTAGCCTGGTTTTGGGGTGGTGGGACGCAAGGTATGACATTTTGCTATATTTATAGTTACATGCCATTTATTCCTGCGAATATTGGGCAAATTCGACATTTCAGTACTTCGATGTAACAAGGGACACCGCGTCTCTTTTACATTATTGTAGAAACCTTTCTTGAACCATACACATTTGTACAAGGTTATTGTAGATAAATTACGAGGGATATGTTGAAAAATATGTTCCGACGTAACAAATGTCGTACACCATATTGTTTATAGTAGCTACAGATTCACTTGTATTTCGGGTAAAAGTAACTATATATTAAACTTTAATAATGATGGGGTTTGTTTAATATCAGGGACGCCATGTTCCAACAAGTTTGTGATTTTAAAAAATGCCAGCGAGGGAACAATTAAATATTGTGTAAAATGTATTTGTTTTTATATTTGTAAAGTACAGTATGAAATACTTGTAAATAAAGAGAATTATGAACAATTCCAAATGTTTCTTGTCTTTGTTGATTTATTAGTACCATGTGGCTTTAGCAAATAGAAACGGAGTAACTTATTCTGTTTTTCTTTATTAGTCTGGCTGTGTACCTTCGTATTAACCCTCAAAAATCATCCGTTATTTAATTCAGAGAAGAGGTGACTATTGCCTCAATCATTCAAAATCATCTAACAATTACTGTTGATGGGTTGAGTATTTGCATAAATACTGTATACAGATTATTAGAAATGAAAAAAAAACTCGGTAGGAGTGTTCATACAAAATGTTGTTGAAGGTCAAAACCCAATATTGAATACACTGCAGGGAATTCATGCTTTAAAGGTGGGTTTTCACGAGGCACGTGAATGCCGAAAAAAATGGCAAAGTCCAACATTCGGATAATTTTTTTCTCCGAATGTTTCGCGACAATGCAGTATGTGCGTAGTTCTCACAACGTATGTGCGAATGTCGTGTGTAGCGTTGCCGAACTATGGCCAGTCCACATACACCATGCGACTAAAATGCGAACAACACAAATGTTGCACGAATCTTGGGCAACATTCGTGCGAACATTTTGCGCATATTTCTTGACTAATAAATGTTGTGCGATTATCTTGCGACTGGCGATCCGATGCTTATTTGTCGAAGTCAACTTTTTTTTTAAAGTACGCGAACAGTTCGTGATTAGCTTGAGAAAAGATCGGACGAACTTCGCTGCTTTCGCGAGACATGCGCGAAACATTTTTCAAACTGTCGGAATCTGTTTGGGGTTTCACAAAGATTTTGCGCACGTCGTGAGTAGGTCGTGCGCATATGACAAAGCTTTTTAGAAATTAATGAGGGCAAATCACCTCCAGGGATGCTAAAAACGTTCGCAATAAATTTCAAACTTGTTTGAAATTCCAGCCTAAAATACCAATTTTTTGGGGGCATTCGCATCGTTCGCGTGCACTGTGAAAACCCACCCTTATAGTCATAGGTTACCAAATGTGAACTCACAAGATTTTAAGCCAATTGATACACCCCTTGGGTAAAGCGAAGGGAAAAACTGAATGAACACATTGGGTAGAAACAAACTTAATAATATGTGACCGTCCACCACAAATGGTGTAAAATCGCACATGTTGACTTTGCAAGAAGGACCAAACTAGTGCTGGGCAAGTAGTGGCTTTTTCCACTCGAGTACTCGTGAATACACGACTACTCGCGAGTAGTTATCGCAATTTTTACAAAGGGGATAATGACAGTCACACGTTTTTATCACCATGTGTTTTCGTTCAAAAGCATAACAGTAGTTTCTCAGCGAGATTGGCAGCAATTTGGTTTCCTTTATCACTCAAGTTCCAATTCAGAATGTGTTTTTATTCCTCCATGGTAAAATTGAAAATCAATAAAGATCGTTATCATATCGTAAAACCATTGTAATTGTCATAAGTTAACCCTCCAGGGTATTTTTGCTAGAAACCCTGCCAGACCCAACAGATTGCATACTTTGTCACATTGACTTGTGTGCAAGGTCAAGCAGTCACCACAGATGGGCTGTGCTGGATCTGGCAGGGTTAGGGTTAATAATCCCACCGTGTTGCAACGTCCGCCTGTACACGTTAACAATCAATGCTAGCTAACAATCACTACTCGCAGGTAATTATTGCTACTCGGGCTGGCACGATTACTCGATTAGTTGAAAAACTGCAAGTAGTTTAACAAGTAGTCCAAACTAATCACTAACAATTAATGACCTAATCGAGTGACTCGCCCAGCACTAGACCAAGCCTTTAAAAAATCAGCTTGTACTTTTAGTTCTGAAAAATTCAGATTGATCATTCTTTTAGAAAATTGTAAAAACCCTTTTTTGTGGGACATTCAGTTTAGAAATCGGAACGAATCTGATAAAATTTACAAAACTTGCATGAAAACCTCACAAGTTGAGCCGCTCACATTGAGTACACTGACCCTGTGAACCCACACAAGTCTATTATCATTTGAAATCTGATGACGTACTCTTTCTAAAATTACATCAACGTCAACAAGTAAACAATTTCGACTTTACAGTTGCGGTGGATGGTCACATACAGTATGAAAACTCCTACAAACAAATCTAACTAACTTTAGTTTACGGTTAAACCCTTGCTCTTGTTTTTACACACTAACGCACTTTAATATTCGAACCCAAAAATCCCTGTGTTCCTTATTAATGCACACAGCAGCCGTGCAATAGCATGTACCACTGCCATGCAATAAACAACTCTCATAGAGCAAGGGTTAAGATAGGGCAAGTGTTAGCTGACGTCTTTGCCTTTGTCTTTGTCTTTCTTCTCTTTGGACTCGTTGGCTCGTTCCTCTGCTCTAGCGGCGGCATCCCGTGCCTTCTTCCTACTCCTCTTGGATTTCTCCCCACCAGCCTTCGCCCTGCCAGCCGTCCCAGTGCCATTCTCTGTAGCCTTGCCCTGATGAGCGCCTTTATCCTTGTCGTCCAGGCGGGACGTGTCGGTGGGTCTCCCGTCCTTGGCTCCTGCGGCGGCCGCCGATTTGGCATCTTGGCTCTCTTGCGAGCCGTCAACCTTGTCTTCCTCCTTCTCGGGGCCCTTGATCTCTTTCAACCCCGCCTTTCTCTGTGGAAGCACACCAATATGACCAATGAAAAAAACTCTTGAAAAAGTTTTATGCATGTAGGTTTGCCTATTAAACACAGACATTATCAAGCAAATGAGTTCTTATATAGCGCACGTATCTACCAAGCCTGGTAATCAAGGCGCTGTCAATATTATCCCTGCTCATTGGGCCCACAATATATTAAAATTACCATCTCAGCTCCCTGCAGCTAATAACCACCTATATCCACCCTTGACGAAGTGCCTTGCCCAAGGGCACACGCACCATAGGACTCTAACCCATAACCTGCAGCTTTACCCACAGACGGCGAATTTATTGCTCCAGACCACGAGGCCACGGCACTCTGAAGTCGACCCTGGGGACAATTTTATAGAGCTGCTTAAGCACAGGAACTTGGTTTAGTCAAACCAGCTTACCAGCCACATTATCCTGCAATGTATCTTGTTTGTGATTGGTATTTTAGCTTAGCATAACAATTTTGCCTCCTAACCTTGCTTAAGAATACAATTATTCAGTTGGTTTTTTCTTTTAATGTATTTTCATTTGAAGCTTTAATTTGGTGAAAACCCCATGTTCATACGACTTTCGGTTCAAAAGCAAACCTACACACTTGTCGTCCTAATCGTGGCCTGGATCTTACCGCTGTTCGGCGTCGGAACAGACTTGCATGGGCAAATGCACACATTCGATGGCCCTTGTCACGCTGGGGAAGAGTGATCTTCACGTACAAATCACGGTTCCAGTTGTCGCGCAGATGGAAGACAGCATGTATTGCGACGTGCGGGTGAACAGTTTTCAGACGCAAATGTTATTTGCAAAATCGCCTATAATGGAGGTGGTGGTGTTGGCAGGCATAACGAGTTGGCAAAGAACTCTTTTGCACTTCATTGAGGCCCTCAAGTTTCGGAAACTTGAATGGGCAAAGATATCGGGATGAGATTCGCATACCAATTGTTGTGCCGTTCGTCCGCCAACATGCCGCCACCTCCCAGCAAGACAATGCCCGACCTCATGTTGCCAGAATCTGTATGCAGCTCCTGGAAGCAGAACACATTCCAGTTCTTGACTTGCCTGCATATTCGCCGGACATGTCACCCATAGGGATGTTCTTGACCGACGTGTCCACGATCGTGTTCCAGTTCCGGATAACATCCCTCAGCTCCGTGTAGCCCTCGAGGGGGAGTGGAATAACATTCCACAGGCCACAATTGTCCACCTTTTCAACTCGATGCGAAGAAGATGTGTCGCTCTACGGGACGCAAATGGTGGACACACAATATATTGAGTGGTGATTTGTTTCAACCCGACCCCCGTCGTGTCCACATGCATGTCCATGATTACCAGTGTTCTAACAGACAGTTGGCGCAGCTAAAACTCTTTGTGTTGCAGTAACTCATTGTGGTTGATTTTCCAGTCAAAATCCATGGCAAACAGACCAGGAGAAACGAAGACACGATCCAACTTGTCCCACTTCTGTGTAGAATCAATGTTCAAATCAAATATGGCGACGCCCACGTACAGTCACGCACATTAGTGTGTAGATGTACTTAGATTAAAATAACTATAATTACAGCAATTAACCCGTAAACTCACTGAGCTTGATATCGGTTTATATAGGTCTGTCGTAAAACATGTAGTTCTACATAACAGCGGCGTGATGTCGTAACCGTTTTCATGGAGACGTGGATTTTGAAAAGCGTTTTTTCAAAAAACTTTTGTTCTCTCCTATTTTAAAAGAAAACTGCAAAAAATACTACTTTGCAACAACTTTTGCAGTAAGGAAACCTTCACATGATTCTATGAGAGGTGAATTTTTACATGAACCCAGTATGATTATAACACGGTGTGGTTAATTGTATCATTAATTTAATTTATATAATAATAATGTTTTGCCAGAAGCATGTCAAAATAGTTAATGTGTTTTAAAGCAAAATAGTGAACAAATCGAAATCGAACAAATGATAGGCCTAATGGTTGAAATGTGTGGCTCTTCGTGAAAATGGTGACGATTATTATAGTTCAGTAAGAATTGACGAGTACCAGACAGTTTTGTTAACAGGCAAATTGTAGCCGAATGTGTTTAATTATTGGGACTCCCATAAATAAATTAACCCAAATCAACCTTTGGGAAACACGTTTATTATTTTGTTTTTAAATGCACAATGTTTATTAAAAGACACGTATTTCCGACACCTAAGGCACCATTTCAAAATTCGGAACGGAAAGTTAGCGGAACCTCTACTTCCGATTCTGTCTGATCTACCAAACCTTAAGGCTCCGTTAATTGTGTGAATTGAAATCCGAACGGATTGGAACACTAGCATGCCATGTGTTTAGTTGTCAGAAGTATATTATACACAAGAGGCTATTATAATAAATTGCGTTATGTATCGACGGATGCGATCTGGAGGCGAAGTAACCAGTGTTAGTTTACATAATTATGGGGCTTTATATACCTCCAAATGGGCACTTTGGGAGACAATCCCATAGAGTCGTGCACAATCTTTATTGTAACCTAACCCGTTTTTACCTGGAGCTTTTTCCACGAAATTTCATATTTATGCTATTTAGACCCAAATCTGTCTTCTCCGAGCAAAAATAACTCCCAAATATCGTTTTGTGGGGTAGCTAGACACTTAGGGAGACACTGAAATGTCTCCCTAAGTGCCACTGTCTCCCAAGTGAATCAAAACTATCGCTAATTTGTCTCCCAAAGTGCCTATTTGGAAGAATTTATCTATTCAAGAACAGACGTGGAGTTTTACCCGTGATTTGAAATTCTTCAAAATATTTTTTGTTAGTTTTAGTTTCACCATTTTTGACACGTTTGTCTTTGGGAGTTGTTTTTTGGCAGCATACAATAACCCTATCAACCCCAAGACATATAACCACACAGGCTTTGGTTCCCATAGTTTTGGGCCTATAGCATGTTCAGTTAATTATATATCGCCAATTACGGAGAGACTTACCGGGTATTGTTCCCTGTTAGTGCAAACTGATCCACCCTTTGACGCTAATGGAATCATCCTCATTAGTATTCAAAACTTCTCAATGCTGCTATACATATACCCGATGATGCCAGGAATGGTTGTCTTTTGTTACTTGTGTGCAGACTGATCGTACATATCAATCCCTTTCTACGTACTATACTATACTATACTATACTATTCTATATGCTTTATTTTTACTACGCGTAATATGCCTAAGGAAATTACCAAGCACCGTGGGCGTTCTTCAGCCTCCGCTACGGTGTCCAGACCACCACCGCCGACGACGACGAGCAAGCCCCCGTGGATATATTGGCCTTGGCGGCCAAGGAAATCAGCGAGGATGAGCCTGGGCCTGGCAAACCGGGCCAACCCAAGTCTTGGGTTGGATCCGAGAATCCATTTTGCCAAACTTCAGTTCCGTCGTGTTCTGAAAGTTTTTTAGGTAGCGGGTTGTTGTACCCAAAACCTTCACCGGCCTATATTTCTTCAGCTACACGCTGGGGAATCAGGGAATCGATGGCGCAAGCCATCGGCACCTTTTCCCGGGACGATAACTCCGGGTATATCCAGTCGTCAGCCCCGGACTACAGTCTTGGGCTCAACATTATCAGCGCGCGGCCGGTCCAACCTTCACCTTCAGTTCCGTCATAGGGACAGATTCAGTGGAATTTTTCACATCAGAATGTACCTCCAGTCCTACTGTTTCTGCAGGTATGTTTCCTAATCATATGCCATATTATGCCAATCCTTGGTTGGGGCCTACCTAGCTCCTTGGTTGGGATATGATCCCATCCGCTCAAGTCCAACCGTTCATCGAACAGCCGTTGTGCTTTCGAGCGCCTGGGCGTGAACGAAGTCGTACATCCGGGCCTCCTCTGTTAGAGGCGGCCACGGCGGAGACGATTTCGAGTGATAGTGACAGCGAAAGATCGCTTTTTTTCTTTTCTGCAGCAACAGCTTCAGTTTCTTCATTTTGTAATCCTCATCGAGGATTTGGGCAACCCCATTCTGTAGGTTTTGGAATGATGGGAACAGCTTAGAACCATATAAGCTTTTGTCAAATAGTCACTATCGATGAGAAGTTATGTGTGTATCCCACAACAAGTTTTGAAGGCGGCTCTAGCTGCCCCTTCTGAAGCTTTTCGATCTGTTGCGGATCCTGAATGTCCAGAGAAAATCTCAAAGAATAATGTTCTAGAACTTCTTTCTTGAGGCATATAATATATTAATATTGGGGTCATCAGCCAGTTAAGGCCTAGCCCTCTCCCGTCAACATGCATTAATTTGACTAGTACTAGTTCTAGTATTATGTACTCGACAAAATGTTATTTAAAAGAAGTATGCACCTTCTCTTAATAACTCTTTGAGTCCTCTCTTATGAGAAGACATCTAGGAGACGGAGAAATCCTACAAATTAGCAGCAAAGGTAACCAATACGAAGTCCAAGCCTTCGAGCCTCGACTTCAAAGACAAGCGTTTTTTCGCCATATCGTTCTACATGTACCTTTGCTAGATCTTTTACTTTATACTTTACTTTGCTAGAGCCTCGCGGCGTTTATCAAGCAACACCAGAGGACAACTTTTGCTGTATAGTAATTATCCACACTTTTCTAAGGGTGGCAGCGATTTATGGTCCGACAGACCTAAACAGGGCAGGTTTTTCTCATCCCGAGAACACAAAAAACTAAGGTTTAAGCCTAGTTCACCTGACGTGACCTCTGTAGATAATTGTAATTTTTGTACATCTTCGATTGTGCTCTAATTTTTCTGCACCTCTTGCTAGAAGGCTTCAGTTCTTTACCTTTCGTTGTAGTTTGGTCAGTCATGACCTTTGGATCATCAACAGTTTCAGATATGAGATAGAATTCATTTATACACATTTTCAGGTCCGTTTTCCTCCTACTCGAGTTTTTTTCTAAACAAAATTACTCATTTTGAACAAGAGGTGCAACAATTATTGGACAACTGAGGTGCCATCACTGTCCAAGAACCAGTTCCTGACCAGTTTATTTCTTTGTTATTTCTGGTTCCCAAGAAATCAGGAGATTTACCCCCAGTTATCAATCTGCGTCCTTTAAATGTTTGTATATCATACCAGCATTTCAAGATGGAAAACATCACGGATGTCAAGGATCTTTTATTGAAGGACGATTGGATGACCACAATCGACCTAAAGGGTGCCTACTTCGCAGTGCCCATCCACACCAATCATCGTAAATTTATTCGCTTCTGTTGGAGAGGGACAACTCACCAGTTTTCCTGTCTCCCCTTCGGGCTTTGCAGTGCATCCCGCACATTCACAAATGTTTTGAAACCGATTATGTCCTTCATCAGGGAACGAGAAACCAGATTTGTCATTATCTAGACAACATTATAGTTCTTGGTTCGTCAATAACCATAAGTGTGAACAACACTCAAGAGACAGTCGATCTCGATCCTTCAGCATCTAGGTTTTTTAATAAACCACGACAAATCAACGTTGACTCCTTCACGGAACATCCAGTACCTGGGTTTCGTCATAGATTCTTCTTCGATGACTCTGTCTCTTGGTCGAGAAGATGACAAAATTGTCAACCACTGCCAAGAGATCCTGGCTGCAGATTTGACATCAGTCCGGGAGATTGCCAGTCTCGTGGGCAGACTATCTTCAACAGTCCAGGTTGTGTTCATGGCTCTTATATTTTATCGCAACCTCCAGTTCGAACAGATCTTGGCTCTTCATCAGGAGAACGATTGCGAGTCCAAATTAAGTCTTCCTCACGAATGAATCCAGAGACGAGCTCGTACTCGTAGTATGGTCTCGGTACCTGCGAGCATGAAAATGGTCGCAATATTCTTCGTCACTCTCCGAATGTCACCATTCATAAGGATGCATCGATTTTGGGTTGGGGTGCCTGTCTCAAGGACCGCAAAGTAGGAGGTCGATGGTCGATGCAGGAGCAGTCGTCCTACATAAATATTCTGGAATTTATGGCAGTTCTTCATGCCCTCAAGACTCATGAAAGATCAGCACGATCTCCGCGTTCGTCTCCAAGTGGACAATTTCTGTAGCTATTGCTTACATCAACCACAAGGGCGGTACTCATTTCAGGGACCTTGCCCAACTAGCAATCCAAAGCTGGCTCTGGTGCCTCAAAAGGACATAAACCTGTCAGCGGAACACTTTCCTGGGTCTCTCTATGTCACGGCGGACGAGTTGTCCAGAGTGTTCAACGACCGAGCAGAGTGGCAGCTCAATCCGGCGATATTTCACAAGGTCATGGTTTGAATTTCGCATCCAGTCTGAATGCCCAACTGAGAAACTTTGTCTCCAGGCAGCCGGATCCTCTAACTTGGAGAATAGATGGCGGGACATGAAGGAATACGTGTTTCCTCCCTTTGCCCTGTCTCAAATGTCTACACAAAATCAGCGAAGAAGAAGCAACAGTAGTCCTGATTGCGCCGGTGTGGAAAACACAAACATGGTACCCCAGGTTGTTAGGGTTTGCCATAGAGTTTTTCCTCTTGTCCTACCAAGGGCAATAGATCTTCTTCGACTCCCGCACAATCATCATCTGGTTCATCCATTGGCAAATCATATGCAGCTGGCCGCATGGAAGTTATCAGGAAGAACCTGCAGTCAGACGGTTTTCGCAAGCAGTGTCCTCCACTATTATCTCATTGGCGTGAAGGAACAGATAAGCAATTTAACTGTGCTTGGAAGAAGTGAACAGCTGGTGCGTTCAGAGGCAGGTTGATCCAGTTCGATCATCTGTAGCCAACTTCTTAGTTTTCATGCAGAATATATTTGATAATGGTTTACATTACAGAACAATTAATGTTTACCGGTCGGCTGTTCCATCGGCACAATTTTTGTATAGATGGAACTCCAATTGGTCAGCATCACTTGGTCACCCGCTTTTCAAGGGTATCCTCACACTTCGTCCTCCTTGCCCTATATATGTTTACCTGGAATGTCTCTACAGTTTTAAACTACTTGCCAGACAATAGACGTTTATCTCATTCTTGGGCAGCTTTACTCTTAAAGTCGCTATGTTGCTAGCTCTGGTTACTGCTAGTCGTGTTTCGTCCTTGACGGCCATTCATATCAACTACATGTCCAGTCGTACCGATGGTACTTATTATTATTTTTGACTGGGATGGTCAATCCTTCCAAAAAAATTCAGTATCCAAGCTTTTTCATGATTTGAAATTGCTCTGTTTTTCTGCTTGCAGAAATCTTTGTCCAGTTCGTGTTTTTAAGAGTATCTTGACAGAACTCTTGTTAGGGGCAAGGGTAGCTCGAAGATGACTCAACTTCTTCTTTCTCACACCAAATCCTATCCATCCAGTAGTACCGTACCTTCTACTGTCTCCAGATGGCCGAGGGACATATCATGTACCTAGCTGGAATTAACACTTCTTGTTTTAAAGGTCACTCTACTAGAGGTGCTTCTGCCTCTACAGCAGTTCGTACAGGGGTCTCCTTGTCAGATATCCTGAAAGCAGCAGACTGCTCAACCTCTTCGGAGTTTGGTCGTGCAGTTTTAGCGTCATCATCTGGAATGCTTTGAAGTCTACCCGGTAAGTCTCTCCGTAATTGGCGATATATAATTCCCCAATTACATAAAGGTACTTACCTGCAATATAATTAGAATTATATAAGACAATGGAGGAGAGACTTAGGTTTCCCTCCCTATGTTTGTTGTCATTTGACTTCCATTTCTACAGGTCTTGTGACTTTAGCTCCCATCCCAATTTCGATGAGTGACGCTATTTCCATACATCAAGCTTCAAAGAGACAACCATTCCTGGCATCATCGGGTATATGTATAGCAGCATTGAGAAGTTTTGAATACTAATGAGGATGATTCCATTAGCGTCAAAGGGTGGATCAGTTTGCACTAACAGGGAACAATACCCGGTAAGTCTCTCCTCCATTGTCTTATATAATTCTAATTATATTGCAGGTAAGTACCTTTATGTAATTGGGGAATTACCAGGCACATATTTTAGCAAACTTTAGGTGTATAGCGCCCTCATTAGACAATCTCATGAAAGGCAACTCTTGCAAGCACAATAAATGCAACTCCCAAAATATAATTGTTCTGGTAACTAGAACAATAGAGATTTAATAAATACATGTAGCTTGTTTTGTTCAGGGGTGGTTCATAAATCTTAACTATCTTTTTTGGCAAAAGGAATGTTCGAATAACTGCTCAAACTTGAAGACTTTTCCACTTGTTACACATAGAGTTTTCTTCCGCTTGGCTTTCGTGCTACAAACGACACAGTTGCGTTTTTTGCTGGTCACACTTCTCCAGGATAATGTTGACTCGAAAGACGCGACGCTTCATTGGCAAGGTGTGCTGGGCTGGCTTGTGTAGCGTACTGACTGTTCCACGAGAACTAAACCCTAGCCGCGACAACTTGTGAACGAGAGCTGGGCTAGTGCACCAATTATCCATAAAAGCGATATAGACTGAGAGCTGGATAGGGTTTGTTTTGGGTTGGATTATTCATCAGTGTTCAACAGAGGGCGCTATTCACATTTTTAATGGATCGCGAAAAACGTGTACGCTACACCGTTACTTCGGGTTTTGCAGAATAAATCACTAAGTTTGTCTAGATTTGTAGGACCCTGGATCCCTAACCAGCGGTAAATATTTTGTTGCAAAATATTCCGATTTTTCATTCATTTTGTAGGTTTGTTGTTGTTGTAGAATTGTATTTGAAATGCATGCAACTAAAAAATGCAACCATGCAGAACATTTAGTGGAAAACACGAGTGCGTTCGATTAGCTTCCACTCGTGCCATCCCCCGAGTGTTAACCCTAACTCCCCCGGGTAAGCTAATCGAACGCACCCTATATGATCGGTTATGAACAGTTTTAGCGTAATTTGGGAGGTAAAATAGGCATCGTTTTGGCACGGATTGCGTTTACTTTTAGTGCCGTTTATGGAATGTTGTGTCACTAGTGTATAAGTTATAGTGACATTTCTGTAGAACTCTGGCATAAATTCTGCCTATATCGGGGCTTAACTCCTTTGCACATGATCAGATAGTTTACTCTTATTGTTCTAAATCATAGACCGAATATTTGTTGTGATTTTGGATAGATTTGTTGATTGTTAAATTGTATGGGGCTCAGTTCATTGCAGTTGTAGGCAACAGCGCCCTCTTGGGGTGGGACTGCATACGTCCATACTTTCTGGAGCTTTCTTATAGTGTTGGGCAGGGGGGGGGGGGGGGGGGGGGGCCTTCGAGACTGTGATTGCGAAACGCTGATGTACCGTCCATTCTCAAAATAGGGGGGAACAATTTTCTCAGGCGAAAAATAAAGAGTTTTTGGCATCCAATCTTAACATCTTGTCTTTTGTAGATGTAAAAGGTTGTTATTTACCTTAATATTTATCATCCAATGACAAAAATTGTATTGAAAATGAAAAAAGGAGTCGAAAAAAAATAAGCGTTGACGTACCGTTGATGCGCGTGGAGATTGTGCACAAATACTCAAACGACGTTAACAAATACCTCCCCTAAAAAGGGCAATAATAAAATCGTGCTTCGAACCAACTCATTTTTTTCCATGGATACGTTAAAAAAGGATGTAGCAGTGATATACTGAATTTTTAAACAAATCTCCCTGTGAACCCCTTGCGTTTTATCGTGTTGTTTTCGAACGAAAATTGCAGAAAATGACATCGCCCCCAAAAAAATTCGTGTAGATCGTGCCTGTGTACCTGGCTTTGCGGACGTTGTATAAATCACTGAATTCGGGGAGCGAGCACGGAGCAAATTTGTACGTGTTTCAATGGTGCGCTTTGAGGTAGCGATCTATACGTATTTACTGTGGTGAGATCTGTGGCTCATGAGCGTGGAAGAATGAATGAGAAACATTTTAACGTTGGTGGCGCACTTTGTTGGCCCCCCCCCCCCCCCCCCCCCCTCCGCCCCCCCCCCCCCCCCCCCCCCCCCTGGTGTTGGGTAGTTTATAACATATATTGTTTACATGTTTTCTGTATTTTTAATCATAGTTGACGTGGCTACAGGCAGCTGCAGTAGCATTAAAGGGCAGTTGTATGCCGTTACTAGAGAGAGTGAAATAAATCAAGTGTTTTACTCATACCGACCTTACAGGGTTTAATCCTAATTTCGGGAACAAATCCCTTTATTGTCTTAAATTATAGTATCCTCGACCCTGATCACAGAATGGGTGATCTTAAGTTGCACTAGATCAGACAAAGGCTAATTAGCGCCATGCCAAATGAGGACAATTTTACATTTAATCAAAATATTGGGAACGAGAACGAAACCAATTTTATTTGTTAACTTGGCACTTGTGGATACTGGAAATATAACTTAAGAGCGATTTTAGATTAGACTAATAAACTTAAGAGCGGCGTGAAAAGCGCCGGAGGTGGGCGTGGCTATCACATCCTCATGTTTCATTTTCGCTGATGTCGTAGCAACGCAACTGTAGAGACAAAAACAAAAGTGGTTTGTATCGATGCCTTGACACCTGTGGAACATGAAAATATTACATAAGAGTAATTTTAGGTCAGACTAATTAACTTAAGAGCGGCGCAAAAAGCGGGGAGGGTGCGTGGCCGTCACCCCCTCTATATACAGTTTCGCCTATATCGTCGCAATGTATGTTGGAAATCGTGCCAATTTTTTTCACAATGTTTTCACGAAATATCCATTTTCAGAAACAGGTAGGCCTATTGACCATGTTTAATATACAATGTACACGTATAATACACGCACGGCAAGCGAGAGAGGGCGAACTAGACTATGGATGATATTGACCGCAATAGGCAATACACAAGCCCACAACAGATCACGCACACTGTCTCATTGAACTCATTATGCGTCAAAACACATTAAATGTGTCAAATTTTGAATTCAATGGCAAGTTCTTCAGACTGAAAATTGGCGATGTCATGGGTAGCGAATGCAGTCCGAGGATTTGTGAAATAACCCTATTCAAATACGAACATAACCCTATCAAAAATTCTCCCTCACAATCCTTTAATTGTGAGCTACATGAGATATAGGGACGATGTTCTTATAATTTTTAACGGTAACGAAAAGCACGCTGCGGACCTCGTCTAAAAACCTAATACAATTCATCCTACGCTGAAGTTCACGTCTGAGATCTCACACCGCCAAGTCACCTTTCTCGTCCACATTATCTACAAAGGCGAACGTTTCAGAAATGAAGGGATACTGGATACTCGAGTGTACCAAAAACGGATACATTTCAGTACCTAGCTCGAGAATCAGCACACCCTAAGTCGGTATTTGGCGGCTTGGTCAAGTGTGAAGTGGCTATATACAAACATATAAATGATGTACCCACCCAAAAGACTTTGAGGGTAGGGTTGAATTCTTCAAGGACAAACTTCAAAAGGGATACACAAAAGAAGACCTAGCCCTCCTTCCTCAAAGAGGCGAGACTCCCGTATACCCTAAGCGTGAGAAAACTAAGACAAATATCCCACTTGTCAGTTACACTATGACATCCTTGCCTTTCTCATACGCCCTCAGGGTTTTTGTAGGTCATTTAGGCACGGAACACGAAACTTTTCGCAAAAGTTTTCCTTCAAAAAAATCGAATTGAGATTCGTCCGCCATCTTGTTTGTTTGTAATTCAACCATTGATCTCCATTAGATAATGGAGATCAATGAAGCCAACCTCGCCGTTTTATGAATAAAAATCTGCAATTGTATGCCTTTGGTCGAGGTTCAAGTTGGTTCGCATGCCTTGGTCTGCATGTAACGGAGGCTCTGATTGGGCGCATGAATCTTTGCGCCAATATGGATTTGCCCAGTGCCGCAGGGGTTTGAGAGCTATATTAGTAGAAAGCTCGTAAAAGCGCTGCGTGGCTCAGGATGATAAACTGTAGGACGGAATGGCTTAAGTTACCAAATACCAAATGGAACACGTGTACGTGTCTGAAGTATGGTGTATGGTTCTATAGACAACAAATGTGCGTCGCGTCATGCCGTCACGCCGCTTCACCCCCCCCCCCCCCCCCCCCCCCCCCCCACCCCACCCCCCACCCCCCCACCCCTTCCCCCTCCTGTTGCCCCTCGCGTCGTACCATCGCCCCTCGCCCGTCGCGTCGCCTGTTTTTCAATTTATGTTATAGTAGCTTCGGCTGCCGTCGTATCATGCCGTCGTCCGTCGCCCTGTGCTTTCGTCCGTCGCGTCGTCTGTCGCCCCGCCCGTCACGGTTAGTGCGAGCTACCTTCAACCAAAGCAATCGTCTTGAAAATCTGACGAAAAAAAATTGATTTGGGGTTGAACAAAGAAAGATTGACTAGAGCGGGATTTGAACCAATGACCACCGGTGCTCTACCAACTAAGCTAGTCCTATGTTGGCAATCTCCTTTTTTTGTCAATCTTTTTGTACAGGGGTGCCAGTCAAAGATATTGACAAAATAGGGAGACCGCGTCAACATAGGGCTAACCTTGGCTAAGGCCATCGCCAAAGCGCTGCAGTTTGAATAGTTTAGCATGCGCGCACAGTCCAAAAATAAATCGCGAAAAGCGACCTCGGCACGGCGGTTGCAATGATTTGTATAATAGCTTTGTGAGGCCGTCGCTGTTCGCGATGTATTTTTGCACTGTGCATGGGATGTGTGCTGTTCCTTTCTCTATGGCTAAACTAACTGCAGCGCGAGGGTGGATTTCCCAAATAAACGACGATCGCCTTGGCCAAGGCTAACCATGGAGGATTAAGACGGCCATGGGCTAACAGTAACATAGGGTTAGATAGCTCAGTTAGTAGAGCGCCAGCACGTTAAAGGGATCGTATACGTTTGGTAATGCGCCGTATTTTTGGCCGCAAGAGGGCGCTGTAAGACGCCATTTTCTGGGTACCCAACACAGGCAAAATTTATTGAAGTATTTTTAGGAACTTTACTTTTATCTAAAAATTGATTATTAGAAAATATATATTTTGGAGCTGTAAGAATATTTAAACTGACGTGAATTATCTCCTAATCACTTTTAATTATACCCCCAAATACCGTGAGCATAGCGCCCTCTACGTTCAATAATACGGCCTATTGGAACCACTGACCTCTATACCTGGACGGATCATTGGCTCACAGAAGTGACGCCGTGGGTCGGCCATGTTGCACTTCCGAAAAATCGACCTGCGAGAAGGTTGTAATACAGATTTGTGTACAATTCGACTGCAGCCTTGTGTGAAGGTTCTGTTTCTGAAATTTATAATCGTTGAAAATGCCCACATGTGCTGCAATCAACTGCTCAAACCGGTGTAATAAAGGATGTGGACGGACATTTCATTCGTAAGTTCAACTATGTTTTCATGTATTTGAAAAGCAGATTGGAAGTAGTTAGCGTACCGTATAGCGCTCTGTGTAGTCCCATGTTTTATATTTCATGCATGCATGTACGTATGCGGTATGGCATAATGCCAATGGCAATGCAATTCAATGTAATTCTGATCATTTAATTGCTGCGCTGATAGGCGATATAATCTATAACAATCCAATGCCATGCTATGCCATAGATTTCGACTAGACTAAGTAGATTCAATTTCTAACGATTAGTCTAGTCGTAATTATCATCTTGTTATGTTAATAATTGTAACTTGAACTTGACAGTCACGATAAACGTCTTTACCTTGACGAGTGTCTTACTTGAAAATGGGTATTATATGTATATTCATCATAGATTTACCTCATTCATCGTCATGCTAACTCTAGTATACTTGACTCTATTGAAGATTATGCATACAATAATTAATTAGTATTTTTATATTTATATAATAATAATCTTGAACATTGACATTGTTTACTTTAACTTAGTTGCATTTTATTTTAGTTGAAGTTCCTATAAATTTTGTTCAGACTTTCACCATCAGTCTACTCTAGTGATCTAGATTCCCCGCTAGAAGGGTGGAAGTATCTAAATTGCCTACATTCCTTCACCCGTTATAGGCCTAGTACTAGTAGATCTATGTTATAAAACTGTACCACATTAGAAGACAATTTGTTTGACAGATGATAATTTTGTTGACAAAAAATAATGAATTTAATTTAATTAAAAATACTGGAACACTTTTTACAGTCACCCCACCCTGGAAATAAATCTTCTGATGTACATGTAGTGTGTAGACTGTAGTGTAGATTATTCTACATAGAATTTAATTTACCTCGTAATGCTTACATTTGCTGCAGGTTTCCATTCAGCCGCCGGTCTGTACTTGCAGAATGCATGTAGTGGTCAACATGAAGCGAGATTTGTGGACTCCCGACAAGAGCTCTGTACTCTACGTCAATCATTTTTAAGAGACCTGCTTTGACAATACTGGGCAGACAGTTCGTCTTACTCAGGATGCTGTCCCTACAATATTTTATTTTCCGCTTCATCTTCAGAAGGTACATTAAATTGTATATGTTACAAACACGTATTCTCTGTATTATCTACTTTAGCTTTAACAACAACTTTTTCAAAACATTCAGTTTTGAGTAGCCATGTGCCTGTATTCAAACTGAAGAATTACTAAAGGAATTGATATTATTGACGTATTATTTCACTTTATCTTCATGAAAGTTGTAAAATAATCCCTTGTTATGTTGGAAGAGGATTAATTTTGAAATAAATTGTATACATCATGTATTAAATATTTATTTGACAAATTTTATATTCATATTTATTTAAAAAAATAGTTATTATACTTATGAGATCTGTTGTTGTTTATTCCCTTTGTACAGAATTCGCACAAACCAAGGAAACCCCCCAAAAGACAGAAGTGATGATAAAGTAAACAACCTCCCAGATACTGCTGACATACCAGAGTCTCCAAGACCTTCATTTTTGTTTATACATGTAGACCACTCCTACTCGATACGAGTTCTGAGTTCAAGTAATCAATTCAAATTGTGTGTCCTACCACTCACGTACAATTTCAAAATGTCTTTCCAGGTAATTCCACATGAGAGAAAATTACTGGGGAGGTACTTTTGTTTTCCTTTTTCAATAATTGTTCATGATTGAGAAGAATTAAATAGTAACAATTTCAGGACAGAGTATGCCCAAGCACTGAGGTGCATGTATTTCTGTTGCAGACATAATTTTCATGTTTATAATTTGAGCTAGTCGTTCATGGAAGATCTTTGTTAAAAATTAGCACTATGCTAAGTGTTGCACACATAGCGTAACGTGGTTGAAATTCCATTACAGCTATTGTTGAATTGCCCTGTACAATAAACCGGTACAATATAAGATTGAGAATTCATTTTACCTCATGCTATTTTCTTTATTCTAATATATACAGTTCAAATCTGTGCCAGTGATGATAAAATATTTTTTTGAGAAAAAAAAAGAATACAGTGATTAGGAATGATTCGTAAACCATTTAAAACCTTTGCCACATCACAAGTGCCTTTTTTATCTTGAATTCTATATGGTTTAATGGCAAAATGTAAAGAATTTTCAAAACATCTTGCAAGAAAGCACATCATTTACAAATGTATTGTTTATTGATCTATTTATTAACCCTTACCCCCTAGGCCTTTCTTGCTAGCAACCATCCTCAATCCTCAAAAATCCTCATTTTTAAAAACCTCATTTTTTGAAAACCCCATTTAGCCTCAATCCTCAAAAATTATCCACACTTGAAACAACATCATGTGCCTCAATTCTTCAAAATCCTTATTTTTTTTTAATCCTCCAAAACTGCAATGAAGATTCTGGGGATTGAAAAAAGTCAATCCTTCAAAATTCTCATGATTTTTCGAAAACCCCATTCAGCCTCAATCCTCAAAAATCCTCCACACTTGAAACCACATCGTGCCTCAATCCTCCAAAATCCTCATTTTAAAAAAAACCCCATACATCCTCAATCCTCAAAAATCCTCCAAAACTGCAATGAGAATTTTGGAGGATTGAGGAGCGTTATAGGGTTAATCAGTTCAGAAATGTATTCATTTATTAAAGCGTTTTATTTTTCCTTTGGGAGAATAATAAAACAAGGGGCTTGATTTAACTTCTAAGGTCTCCTATAATAATAAAAAATTAAGCGACACGCCCCAGATAATTAAAAATAGTGTCTACACAATACAGCCCTTCAGTACGTAATCTATACTATAAAAGATGTAAAATGCGCCATCTTGTCCCTGGGCGCAGCCATCTTGGAAACGCAGGGCCGCGCCATCTTGGCGCGTGGTTGGCGCCATGTTGGCTTTTGGTCGGGCGACTCGTCGCCGCGCGCGTGTGCCGCCGGCGTCGGTGCGGCGGGGTGCCGGACCGTTCGCGACGGGGAATCCCCCGGGGAATCCCCCGGGGAATAAGATTTAAAAAAAATCGTATTCGTCCCGTGGTGAGATTTAAAAGAAACGGACGTTACCGATAAACGCGTAATCGCTTTTCGATTGCCTGTCGATGTCTGTGGGCCTTTTTGCGTGAACTATTGCGTTATTTTTGCATTGTCCTTGCCCGGAGTTCGGGCCGAAGCCTTCCCGAAATCGTACTGCCGTAACTCGGTTGCCAAATTGTTGGCTGTTTGCGATTAAGCGGCGGCTGCATGCGTTACGCGAAGCCTTCGCAAATTGATTGTATCCGCCTTGCTTGCGCGGTGGCCGAGTTGGTGCCGAGTTTGTTTTTCGCGATTGGGCGGCCCCGTCACGTGTTATTTGAGCTGGTGCCCCGATTTATACTTCCTTGGTTATTGCGGAGTAAACATAGTACCAGTTGAGCGCCGGCTTCGAATTCGTGCGCGTCTACCACGTTTCAGTCACAGGTTGGGAACGTTAAAAAATGATTTATTCCTTTCGTGTTGCTTTTTGGGCAAATGTCTTTGGTTCACATTGTCGATACTTAAATATTACAACATTATGTGTCTAAAAACACTCCGAAACATATCGCTATTGCCTTAATTTCAACTTTGATCCCGCAAAAATATCGCGAAATTGTAGGGCGATGGTGGATATGAATATGCAAATTAAAACGTGACTGCATTACGTCAGTTGAGGGCGCACTGTCAGATGGCCGGCCTGTTGGGTTTTTTAATCAGGATTTTCACGATGATGTAAACTCAGAAATCCCGAAGTGGTTCGTATTGTTTCCCGTACGATTCCTGTTAAAAAATAACGAGACGCAGGCAGCATGCAAGCGAAGATGGACTGCCTATTGAGTATTATTAGTTCGGAAGTCGGGAAGTATTTTTACAAAGATTGTTTGTTATTCAGACTCGATGGTATTCTACGGAGCCCCTAAAGGGACATATGACGAATAAAAATCACCCTTACGAAATAATTTGAGTATTTTATTTCGTGCACTCAAAATAACTTATTTCGTGAGCTCGAAATGTTGTCGTGGCCACGAAATGACTTCTTGCGCTCCAAGAATATCTGTTCGTGAGCTCGAAATAATTTCGTGCGCTCGAAAAACTTTCTAGCTGGTACTCTACTCGCTAAGTTTCGCGATTTGTTTGTCATACAATCCATTATGTTTTTAAGACGTCAACAAGGTGTAGTATAAGTTACGATTTCACCCAGCTAGCAGGTGCCGCGCGAAGCGCGGCATCCTGCTAGTCTATACTATAAAAGATGTTAAATTCGCCATCTTGTCCCTGGGCGCCGCCATCTTGGAAACACAGGGCCGCGCCATCTTGGCGCGTGGTTGGCGCCATGTTGGCTTTTGGTCGGGCGACTCGTCGCCGCGCGCGTGTGCCGCCGGCGTCGGTGCGGCGGGGTGCCGGACCGTTCGCGACGGGGAATCCCCCGGGAATAAGATTTAAAAGTGAGATTTAAAAGAAACGGACGTTACCGATAAACGCGTAATCGCTTTTCGATTGCCTGTCGATGTCTGCGGGCCTTTTTGCGTGAACTATTGCGTTATTTTTGCATTGTCCTTGCCCAGAGTTCGGGCCGAAGCCTTCCCGAAATCGTACTACCGTAACTCGGTTGCCAAATTGTTGGCTGTTTGCGATTAAGCGGCGGCTACATGCGTTACGCGAAGCCTTCGCAAATTGATTGTATCCGCCTTGCTTGCGCGGTGGCCGAGTTGGTGCCGAGTTTGTTTTTTCGCGATTGGGCGGCCCCGTCACGTGTTATTTGAGCTGGTGCCCCGATTTATACTTCCTTGGTTATTGCGGAGTAAACATAATACCAGTTGAGCGCCGGCTTCGAATTCGTGCGCGTCTACCACGTTTCAGTCACAGCTTGGGAACGTTAAAAAATGATTTATTCCTTTCGTGTTCCGTTTTGGGCAAATTTCTTTACTTCACATTGTCGATACTTAAATATTACAACATTATGTGTCTAAAAACACTCCGAAACATATCGCTATTGCCTTAATTTCAACTTTGATCCCGCAAAAATATCGCGAAATTGTAGGGCGATGGTGGATATGAATATGCAAATTAAAACGTGACTGCATTACGTCAGTTGAGGGCGCACTGTCAGATGGCCGGCCTGTTGGGTTTTTTAATCAGGATTTTCACGATGATGTAAACTCAGAAATCCCGAAGTGGTTCGTATTGTTTCCCGTACGATTCCTGTTAAAAAATAACGAGACGCAGGCAGCATGCAAGCGAAGATGGACTGCCTATTGAGTATTATTAGTTCGGAAGTCGGGAAGTATTTTTACAAAGATTGTTTGTTATTCAGACTCGATGGTATTCTACGGAGCCCCTAAAGGGACATATGACGAATAAAAATCACCCTTACGAAATAATTTGAGTATTTTATTTCGTGCACTCAAAATAACTTATTTCGTGAGCTCGAAATGTTGTCGTGGCCACGAAATGACTTCTTGCGCTCCAAGAATATCTGTTCGTGAGCTCGAAATAATTTCGTGCGCTCGAAAAACTTTCTAGCTGGTACTCTACTCGCTAAGTTTCGCGATTTGTTTGTCATACAATCCATTATGTTTTTAAGACGTCAACAAGGTGTAGTATAAGTTACGATTTCACCCAGCTAGCAGGTGCCGCGCGAAGCGCGGCATCCTGCTAGTCTATACTATAAAAGATGACAAATGCGCCATCTTGTCCCTGGGCGCCGCCATCTTGGAACGCAGGGCGCCGCCATCTTGGAACACAGGGCCGCGCCATCTTGGCGCGTGGTCGGCGCCATGTTGGCTTTTGGTCGGGCGACTCCTCGCCGCGCGCGTGTGCCGCCGGCGTCGGTGCGGCGGGGTGCCGGACCGTTCGCGACGGGGAATCCCCCGGGGAATCCCCCGGAAAAAAAAATCGTATTCGTCCGTGGTGAGATTTAAAAGAAACGGACGTTACCGATAAACGCGTAATCGCTTTTCGATTGCCTGTCGATGTCTGCGGGCCTTTTTGCATGAACTATTGCGTTATTTTTGCATTGTCCCTGCCCAGAGTTCGGGCCGAAGCCTTCCCGAAATCGTACTACCGTAACTCGGTTGCCGAATTGTTGGCTGTTTGCGATTGAGCGGCGGCTGCATGCGTTACGCGAAGCCTTCGCAAATTGATTGTATCCGCCTTGCTCGCGCGGTGGCCGAGTTGGTGCCGAGTTTGTTGTTCGCGATTGGGTTGGCCCGTTCCGTGTTATTTGACCTTTATACTCCATTGGTTATTGCGGAGTTTGAGCGCCAGCTACATTTTCGGCTTCGAATTTCGTGCGCGTCGACCACATTGCAGTCACAGGCTTGGAACGTTAAAAAATGATTTATTCCTTTCGTGTTGCCTTTTGGGCAAATTTCTTTACTTCACATTGTCGATACTTAAATATTACAACATTATGTGTCTAAAAACACTCCGAAACATATCGCTATTGCCTCAATTTCAACTTTGATCCCGCAAAAATGTCGCGAAATTGTATGGCGATGGTGGATATGAATATGCGAATTAGAAACGTGACTGCATTACGTCAGTTGAGGGCGCACTGTCAGATGGCCGGCCTGTTGGTTTTTTTTAATCAGGATTTTCACGATGATGTAAACTCAGAAATCCCGTTCGTATTGTTTCCCGTACGATTCCTGTTAAAAAATAACGAGACGCAGGCAGCATGCAAGCGAAGATGTACTGCCTATTGAGTATTATTAGTTCGAAAGTCGGGAAGTATTTTTACAAAGATTGTTTGTTATTCAGACTCGATGGTATTCTACGGAGCCCCTAAAGGGACATATGACGAATACAAATCACCGTTACGAAATAATTTGAGTATTTTATTTCGTGCACTCAAAATAACTTATTTAGTGAGCTCGAAATGTTGTCGTGGCCACGAAATGACTTCTTGCGCTCCAAGAATATCTGTTCGTGAGCTCGAAATAATTTCGTGCGCTCGAAATACTTTCTAGCTGGTACTCTACTCGCTAAGTTTCGCGATTTGTTTGTCATACAATCCATTATGTTTTTAAGACGTCAACAAGGGGTGCGTTCCACTTACGCGAACTGTTTGCGCGAACGTTCGCCAACGTTTTGAGTTGGCGTTAGGGGGAGTGGAACGATATTTTAAAAACTACGTTTTCAAAATGGCGGCGCCCGGTGAAAGTGACATCGTTTGGTTCGCTGCTTTTTGTCCAACTCATTATTTTTCTTTAAAAGATCCCTGTGACTGCTTAAAACAATCCACCGTTTATAACGAAAAGTATAAAACGTAAATAAAAACCGTGAAAAGAACCCTGCCGTCTGCTAACCGCTTCGCCATCATTAAAATACGTCACTGGCCAACAGCGAACAGCTCGGAATGTCGTTCGCCGTTTTCGCTAACGTTGGCCAACATAATTGGCGCACATTGCGTTCCACTCACGCGAACAACGCTAACGTTGGCCAACGTTGGCAACGTTCGCTGGAGTGGAACGCACCCCAGGTGTATCTATAAGTTACGATTTCACCCAGCTAGCAGGTGCCGCGCGAAGCGCGGCATCCTGCTAGTCTATACTATAAAAGATGTTAAATTCGCCATCTTGTCCCTGGGCGCCGCCATCTTGGAACGCAGGGCCGCGCCATCTTGGCGCGTGGTTGGCGCCATCTTGGCTTTTGGTCGGGCGACTCGTCGCCGCGCGTGTGTGCCGCCGGCGTCGGTGCGGCGGGGTGCCGGATCGTTCGCGACGGGGAATCCCCGGGGAATCCCCCGGGGAATAAGATTAAAAAAAAAAATCGTATTCGTCCGAAGTGAGATTTAAAAGAAACGGACGTTACCGATAAACGCGTAATCGCTTTTCGATTGCCTGTCGATGTCTGTGGGCCTTTTTGCGTGAACTATTGCGTTATTTTTGCATCGTCCTTGCCCGGAGTTCGGGCCGAAGCCTTCCCGAAATCGTACTACCGTAACTCGGTTACCAAATTGTTGGCTGTTTGCGATTAAGCGGCGGCTACATGCGTTACGCGAAGCCTTCGCAAATTAATTGTATCCGCCTTGCTCGCGCGGTGACCGAGTTGGTGCCGAGTTTGTTATTCGCCATTGGGCGGCCCCGTCACGTGTTATTTGAGCTGGTGCCCCGATTTATACTTCCTTGGTTTACTGCGGAGTAAACATAGTACCAGTTGAGCTCCGGCTTCGTTTTCGGGTTCGAATTTGTGCGCGTCTACCACGTTTCAGTCACAGCTTGGGAACGTTAAAAAATGATTTATTCCTTTCGTGTTGCCTTTTGGGCAAATTTCTTTACTTCACATTGTCGATACTTAAATATTACAACATTATCTGTCTCAAAACACTCCGAAACATATTGCTATTGCCTCAATTTCAACTTTGATCGCGCAAAAATGTCGCGAAATTGTATGGCGATGGTGGATATGAATATGCAAATTTAGAAACGTGACTGCATTACGTCAGTTGAGGGCGCACTGTCAGATGGCCGGCCTGTTGGGTTTTTTAATCACGATTTTCACGATGATGTAAATCAGAAATCCCGAAGTGGTTCGTATTGTTTCCCGTACGATTCCTGTTAAAAAATCACGAGACGCAGGCAGCATGCAAGCGAAGATGGACTGCCTATTGAGTATTATTAGTTCGGAAGTCGGGAAGTATTTTTACAAAGATTGTTTGTTATTCAGAGTCGATGGTATTCTACGGAGCCCCTAAAGGGACATATGACGAATAAAAAACACCGTTACGAAATAATTTGAGTATTTTATTTCGTGCACTCAAAATAACTTATTTCGTGAGCTCGAAATGTTTTCGTGGCCACGAAATGACTTAATTCGTGCGCTCCAAGAATATCTGTTCGTGAGCTCGAAATAATTTCGTGCGCTCGAAATACTTTCTAGCTGGTACTCTACTCGCTAAGTTTCGCGATTTGTTTGTCATACAATCCATTATGTTTTTAAGACGTCAACAAGGTGTATCTATAAGCATCCTACCTCCATGCTATAAGTTACGATTTCACCCAGCTAGCAGGTGCCGCGCGAAGCGCGGCATCCTGCTAGTGTATAGTGAACCGTATCGCTCTTGGAAGTGTAAAATGGCCGCCGCGCGTGCTTGCCGACTTCAAGCGTCAACACGGCAGAATATGGGCAACGATCCGTCCAGGTATAGAGGTCAGTGATTGGAACCCACTGTTTGTTTTAATCCTATATAGTTATAGATATCTATACTATAATCTATAATCTTCTATACTATAAAATATGTTAAATGCGCCATCTTGTCCCTGGGCGCCGCCATCTTGGAACACAGGGCCGCGCCATCTTGGAACACAGGGCCGCGCCATCTTGGCGCGTGGTTGGCGCCATGTTGGAGAGACGCGGCGCTTTTGGTCGGGCGACTCGTCGCCGCGCGCGTGTGCCGCCGGCGTCGGTGCGGCGGGGTGCCGGATCGTTCGCGACGACGAATCCCCCGGGGAATAAGATTTAAAAAAAAAACTCGTATTCGTCGTGGTGAGATTTAGGAGAAACGGACGTTACCGATAAACGCGTAATCGCTTTTCGATTGCCTGTTGATGTCTGTGGGCCTTTTTGCGTAAACTATTGCGTTATTTTTGCATTGTCCTTGCCCGGAGTTCGGGCCGAAGCCTTCCCGAAATCGTATACCGTAACTCGGTTGCCGAATTGTTGGCTGTTTGCGATTAAGCGGCAGCTATTGCGTTACGCGAAGCCTTTGCAAATTAATTGTATCCTCCTTGCTCGCCCGGTGGCCGAGTTGTTGCCGAGTTTGTTGTTCGCGATTGGGCGGCGCATCCAGTGTTATTTGCGCTTTATACTCCCTTGGTTATTATGTGGAGTTTGAGCGCCAGCTTCGTTTTCGGCTTCGAATTCCGTGCGCGCCGACCACTTTCACTCACAGTTTGGGAACGTAAAAACAATGATTAATTCCTTTCGTGTTGCTTTTTGGACAAATTTCTCTCTTGCACACTGTCAATACTTAAATATTACAACATTATCTCTGTAAAAACACTCCGAAACATATCGCTATTGCGCAAATGTTAACGTTCATCGTGCAAAAATGTCGCGAAATTGTATGGCGATCGTGGATATGAATATTCAATTTAGAAACGTGACTGCATTACGTCAGTTGAGGGCGCACTGTCAGATGGCCGGTCTGTTGGTTTTTTTAATCGTGATTTTAACGATGATGTAAATCAGAAATCCCGAAGTGGTTCGTATTGTTTACCATACGATTCCTGTTAAAAATCACGAGACGCAGGCAGCATGCAAGCGAAGATGGAGGGCGCACTGTCAGATGGCCGGTCTGTTGGTTTTTTTAATCGTGATTTTAACGATGATGTAAATCAGAAATCCCGAAGTGGTTTGTATTGTTTACCATACGATTCCTGTTAAAAATCACGAGACGCAGGCAGCATGCAAGCGAAGATGGACTGCCTATTGAGTATTATTAGTTCGGAAGTCGGGAAGTATTTTTACAAATATTGTTTTTATTCAGAGTCCATGGTATTCTACGGAGGGAGATATGACGAATACAAATCACCGTTACGAAATAATTTGAGTTTTTTATTTCGTGCACTCAAAATAACTTATTTCGTGAGCTCGAAATATTTTCGTGGACACGAAATGACTTCGTGCGCTCCCAAAAAATCTGTTCGTGAGCTCGAAATAATTTTCTAGCTGGTACTCTACTCGCTAAGTTTCGCGGTTTGTTTGTCATCGCTTTTGCCTCAATGTTACCTTTGATCGTGCAAAAATGTCGCGAAATTGTATGGCGATCGTGGATATGAATTATGCAATTCAGAAACGTGACTACGTTTCGGCTTCGGCTTTGCCTCCGAATTTCTGCGCGTCGACCATTTTGTAGTCACAGTTTTGGAACGTAAAAACAATGATTTATTCCTTTCGTGCAGGGGGGGGGCGGAGGGGGGGCCCTTCGAGACTGTGATTGCGCAACGCTGACGTACCGTCCATTCTCAAAATAGGAGGGAACAATTTTCTCACGCGAAAAATAAAGAGTTTTTGGCATCCAATCTTAACATCTTGTCTTTTGTAGTTGTAAAAGGTTGTTATTTACCTTAATTTTTATCATCCAATGACCAAAATTGTATTGAAAATGAAAAAAGCAGTCGAAAAAATTAAGCGTTGACGTACCGTTGATGCGCGTGGAGATTGTGCACAAATACTCAAACGACGTTGACAAATACCTCCCCTAAAAAGGGCAATAATAATCGATAAATTGTGAAAAATCGTGCTTCGAACCCACTCACTTTTTTCCATGGATACGTTAAAAAAGGATGTAGCAGTGATATACTGAATTTTTAAAAAAATCTGCCTGTGAACCCCTTGCGTTTTATCGTGTTGTTTTCGAACGAAAATGGCAGAAAATGACATCGCCCCCAAAAAAATTCGTGTAGATTGTGCCTGTGTACCTGGCTTTGCGGACGTTGCATGAATCACTGAATTCGGAGAGCGATACACGGAGCAAATTTGTACGTGTTTCAATGGTGAGCTTCGCGGTAGCGATCTATACGTATTTACTGTGTGAGATGTGCAGCTCTCGCGAGCGTGGAAGAATGAATGAGATACATTTCAACGTTGGTGGCGCACTTTGTTGGGCCCCCCCTCCGCCCCCCCCCCTGCTTTCGTGTTGCCTTCTGGGAAAATTATGAATATTCAATTTAGAAACGTGACTGCATTACGCAGATTGTTTTTGAGTCAATGGTATCCTACGGAGCCCCTAAAGGGACATATGACGAATACAAATCACCGTGACGAAATCATTTGATTATTTCATTTCGTGCCCACGAAATCATTTCGTGCACTCGAAATAACTTATTTCGTGAGCTCGAAATGATTTCGTGCGCTCAAAAAAAATATTTTCGTGAGCTCGAAATTGTTCTCGGTTTGTTTGTCATACAATCCATTATGTTTTTAGGTGTATCTGTAAGTTACGATTCCACCCAGCTAGCGGGTGCCGCGCGAAGCGCGGCATCCTGCTAGTATACCATAAAAACTAACCTGTAAACAATTTATTTCAAAAGGTGGTAGCGATTTTGAGATATTGCAGAAAATCTGGAGCGGTTATGTCCACTCAGGAAGAATAATCTGCATTGGAATACACAATCTGAGAAACGTCACTGAAGTAACGCTTCTCAGATTCAAAGTTTTGGGAATAAAAAGTGATATCTTTTTCCATAACCGCAGTACTTCGAAGTGAAAGGTTTCAAAAAAATGCATTATACTATCCAAAGCTGCTGTACTTCTTACCAAGTAAGTTTTTATTGCCATAATCTTTTGGAGTAATTACGAAACGTATACGATCCCTTTAATCCGGAGGTCGTTGGTTTAAGCCTCGCTCTAGTAAGTGTTTCTTTGTTCAACCCTAAATCATTTTAAAATTTACCCAGTCAGTTTCCCTTGTGGTTTATTATAGCCTTGGCCAAGACCGTCGTCGTTTATTTGGCCGGATTCCACCTATCCGCGCTGCAGTTTAATAGTTTGGAGCGCACCACAGACATAAATAAACTATAGACGGACAGCGCCTATGAAAATCGACGTCCAGGTACCGTAATTTCGACGGCGCCTGACTAAGTATGAAATCGTGGGCGGAAGTGATTGAAAAATGTGCACGACTCGATGGCAGGAACAACCGCCATTTTTAAAAATCGTGGGCAAACTGTTCGGCAGTCATCACACCACTGATCTCTACAAACTGGATAGGTCGAGCGGCTCTGCACGTGAAGCCATTGACGGCCATATTGGGATATTCAAAACATTGCAGGCGTACACACGTTTGTATAGCGCACGACCGAGAAAACCCATTTAATATCACAGGAAACAAAGTTAACGTCGCAAAAACGATCCAGTTTGATTAGGAAAATTAAGTTAAACATAATAACACCCAATAATGAGATGTATACGCCAAGTTTGAATATTAAAAAGCCCTATTTTCGGGAAAAGATACGCCGACCTAAATTTTGTTTTAACATTTCCAACATCATAACCTTATGCACAAACCATAGGAAAAGGAAAAACGAGGTTTTTTTTGGATCAAGGAAATTCTTAAATGTTTGGGTTTAATTTTATATCCAGACACTAAAAAGTGCCAGTTTTATAATAAAATAAATTAGAAAATTTCAGTGCGCGCACGTGCGATCACTGCATTGTTTTGAATATCCCAACATGGCCGCCGGTGACTTCACGGCTCGCTATCCCATCAATGTACGATCGACCTATCCAGTTTGTAGAGATCAGTGCATCACACAGTAACGTTAGTCGAAATTTCACTCTGGCGCCCTCTGCTGTCCGTCTGTAGGTTATTTATGTCTGTTGAGCGCACAGTCCAAAAAATACAACGCGAACAGCGACCTCACGCGGCCACTATAACAAAAACTGGGGCTGACAAATGGCCTTGGTTCATTCATAATTATGGGTGGGTTTTCACGGGGCACGCGAACGATTCGCGAAGGATGCGAATGCCGAAAAAATGGCAAAGTCCAACATTCGGAGAAGTTTTTCTTTGAATGTTTTGCGACAATGCAGTTTGTGCGTAGTTCTCACAACGTACATGTATGTGCGAATGTCGTGTGTAGCGTTGCCGAACTATGGCCAGTCCACATACACGAAGAACATGCGACTGAAATGCGAACTACACGAATGTTGCACAAATCTCGGGCAACATTCGTGCGGACATTTCGCGACACATGCGACACATGCGAACTTTTTTCGCATATTTCGCGAATATTGAACGTCGTGCGACATTCATGCAACATTCGTACATTGTCGCGCGATTATCTTGCGAAAGGCTCGCGTTTGCTTTTTTTAAAGTTAGTTTTTCCTCCGTTAGGCCTACTTGGAAGCGTTTCCTTCGAAACTTTGTTTTCTACTAGCGGAACTTGAACCTGAAATGATAAACAACCAGCATAAACAGAAGAAACGGAGGAAAAACTTACTTAAAAAAGTAAAGCTTCGGCAGCCGCTGTTTTGACGTTTTCATCACAGTAAAGTGTTCTTCTATCCAAAGTCTGGAACCGAGACTAAAGGTACAGCGACAAGGATCATGAATTGTCATAGCAAAAGACCAGACTAAGCACTGTCTTATCTCAGGAGATTTTAATATTGTTTTGCTTAATGTTGATGACCACAGCCAGACTCAGGAATTAATAGACTCTATGTTTGTCCATTCATTTTTACCACTGCAATATTTTTCCCCCTCCCAATTCTGGTATTTTAGTTTCTGATATTTCGGATCATTTTCAAGTTTTCACAATTTTTTCTTTTGAGGTAAAAACTCATTCTTATTTTCCTGGTAGTTTTCGTAAAACTACTGATGCAAACCTTCGTATAATAGGCTTAAATCTGCCCTGGATTCCTGTGACTGGTCTGTGGTTTTCAATACTGATAATCCGAATGTTTACTTCAATAAATTTATGAATATTTTTATTAATTTGTATAAAAATAATATCCCTCTTATTAGTACTAATAATTTCAATAAAAAACAAAACAACCACGGTATAAATAGATTTCGCCAGCTTTGCTGAAATCTATCAATTATAAAAATAGACTTTATTGTTAATATCTTTCTTGTCTTAGTCATCTTAATCGTTTAAAGTACACCCGATATAAAAACTCACTCATAACTATACTGCGTTCTGCTAAACAAAATAAATTTACTCGGCAATTTGATAAAGAGAAAAACAACATTAAAAACACCTGGAAAATAATTGATTCAGTTTTGAAAATTAGCTCGTCATCTGAAGTTCCAAGTATTAAGATTAATGACCAGTGTACAAATGATCCCCTTTTAATTGCAGAGCATTATAATGACTACTTTGTTAACATTGGTTCCAAACTTGTCAATTAAATCCCTCCTCTTGATTCGAATTACCATGATTACCCCAATCCCTTTTCTATTTTCTTTGATTCAGTAAACGAACATGAACTATATACTATGGTTTATACTTTAATTAACTAAGAAGCATAGTTCTGGTCATGATACGATTACTAGTACTGTTATCAAAGCTATTTTTCCTTCCATTTCCAAGCCCCTTGCTTTCATTATGAATGTGTCATTAGGTACGGGTGTAGTTCCCGATTCCGGGAAAATTGCTAAAGTTGCTCTTGTTAAAAAAAAAGGTAATTCCTATAGTTAATAATTATAGACCTATTTCCATTCTGACAACCTTCTCTAAAATTCTTGAACGTATTATATACGTTCGCACGATTTGGTTTAAAACCAAACATAACATTTTATCTGATTCGCAGTATAGGTTTAGGGAGAACCATTCAACATCTCATGCTATTTTACAATTGATAAATACTATTATTATTGGTCATGGACTGTCTTCTCATACTTTGAAAATGTCTGGACCTCTCCAAGGCATTCGTTACAAAAGATCATGATATACTTTTGGCTACAATTTCCTTTCATGGAAGTAGAGGGATTGCCTTGGAGTGGTTCAAACATTATCTCACTAATCGTAAACAATTTGTACTTTTTAATGATAACCAGTCTTTAAGTAAAAAGTTGGTTTGTGGAGTTCCTCAGGGACCCCTTTTGGGACCACTTATTTTGTCCATATATATTAACGACTTTGAGAAATCTTCTAGTACCTTGTAATTTTTTATTTTTTGCAGATGACTCTAGTTTATTTTAATCACATAACAATTTGGGTACACTGGTTAACGTCATTAATTAGGTGTTTCTAAATGGATTAAAGCAAACAAATTATCCCTCAACATTGATAACACCTGTTTTATGTTGTTTAGCAATACAGCCAGTTCAATTCCTACTGATATTTTGTACGATAATTACCATGTTAATCAAACCAACTGTACTAAATTTCTTGGTCTTTTTATTAATGAAAAATTATCACGGAAAGGTCATGTAAATTGTGACCTGTCATCACAAAATGAGCGTAAAGTCGGCAAAATCAAAAATTGAGATATGGGTATTTCTAAATTATGTGGAAACAGAGCTTTCCAATGGTATATAACACTTGGAGGTTTGATAATCAATATTTGTATTTTTTTATTTTTTAGTCTGGAGTCTTAATACAGAGATTATGAGAAAACGGGCATTTCTTGCGAAAAATTGCGTGAAAGGCACAGAAAGGCAAATTCAAAATTGTCTCAAAAACTAATTTTGTGTTTATCTAATTGTCCTGAAAAATTGGGAATTGATTGTTGGGGATTTAGTCTTTAAAAAAAACACCATATAATATCAAAATCGACCACCCCTTCAAATTTTGACTTTGACTGGCCGTACTGGGAAATCACTCCGTGCGACTTTACGCTCATTTTGTGATGACAGGTCATGTAAATTAATTTAAAGAAATATTGGTATTATTAACAAATTGAAATAGTTTCTTCTCTTTAATATTTTATGCGGGTGCCTCCGAACCCTTCACGTGGAAATAGTGGTACTGTACGTAACCATCCAGCCGGGACTAGACTAGATTGTGTTATGGCCATGAACGTTATTATTATAATTGTTACCTGGTTACCATGATATATGTTATATGCAGTTCTTCCGAAAAATAGTTTGTCCGAATGAGCCATAACGCTGTAAGAGATTGGTAATTATAAGCATCTACTTTTAGGGCTGATGGGGTTCTTTTCAATGCACTAAACCTTTCCATTACTAAATTGATACAAATACAAATTTCAAAACAAAACAAAATCAAAATAATGGATTTGAATCAGTGATTCAAAAACAAATATAAATCAACATGATTTAAAACTGCAAGCAACCCTGATATTGCCAAATGTTTACCACTGTGGTATATTTGCCAAGTGGGTTGGCAAGTTGTGCAGTCTGAGATCTAATAACATTGTGTGTTTTTAAACAAAACAAAAATAACCAAAGGATGCTATACATGCACTAGTGGTTAATGTTAGGGGCGTGTTACCTTCCAAAAAAAGCTCCTGTTTCCTTCAAAACTGTTAACAATTTTTTTTCAAACTCCCAAACATCCAGAGAAAGTTTAAGTTAATACAAAATTAGCAGCAACCCCAACAAGTAAAATGTGGAATGGTAGTGGATAAGGGAACACTTGTAGACAGGTTTATACAGATCTGGTAGAGTCGAATGTAAATGTGTATCATCAGTCAATAATCAGTTACTATGGTGCAGGATGAGTGCATATCACAGGGCGTGATTGCAAACACCAAACATCAAGCCATGTTCCTTCTGCACTTTCCAATACAGCACAGTGCTCTCGCCCTAAAATGTTATTAGGCTGCCCCCTCTTCCAATTCCTGAACTTGACCTCATCAGTATCATCCACGCATTCCCAAGTGTCTATTGAAAACAATAGAACAGAAACAAAATAGAGAGGTGGGAATTGCCCATCATAATATTCCTCAAAACAAACAACTCGCAATGTTTAGTGCAATATGAATTTGTTATACTGTAACGTCGACCAGACTCTTAGGCCCTCTACACGTCAGACAGAAGAATTCACAAACTCTATTTCTCCATACCCGGGGCTCTAACTTAGGCATACAAAAAAATGTTATGTTGGCGTAACCCGACCGACCCTAAAAATACGGCCGACCCTGGATATTTGTTTTTTTCAAGGGACGAAATTTAATGATTAAAATCTATATAAATCTAGTTATAAATACGTTTGAAACCATTTCTGACCGTTTCTCATTGTTGTGTGTGTGGATTGAGTATATATATATTGAACCTGGACACGCTATCGTGTATCACTACCGGCTTAAACAATTAGAAAACATATCATTTTCATTGCTGAGAGGAAAAAAATTAAAAATAAATAAATCCCTACCTACCTACCCTATTTGTTTGGGCCCGTTACGCCAACATAACATTTTTTTGTTTATGCCTTAGGCCGTTTATTTCACCACCTTTTTCATAAGCCTTGACAACGTACAACAACCACTCTGGACAACCACACCGTTCTACAAGAAAGTCCTACAAGATTTTGTTTTTTGTTTTAGACATTTTGCTACGACACATACTGATATAGACGATGTACGTCTCCTTTCCGATCAAAAGCCGTGCAAAACCATACGGCCCTCCAACCGAGGCCCCGACCAATCGTTAGCCAAATGACGACCGGGTCACATTTTTTTTACAATTTTTGTTTACATATTCAGCATTAATATACAATGCACTGTACATAATTATGTACATTTTGTTTTATTGGCGATTGTGTAGTTATTGAACAAATCAAGTTACCAAAGTAGTTAGCGACATTTCAAACCAAAAAAGAGTAGGAAATTTTGGAGCAAAACGAGTGACGAAAACGAAAAAAATGCAACACGGAAATAGAGATGGCGATCACCACGACGCACCGTGAATATGCAAAACCGCGCTAACGTGACTCGCATTTCTATTGAAAAATACTGTCAAATACCCCAATATTGATAGATTTAAGAGATGTCAGCTTTGGGTTGAGGAAGTGGTTTTGGATTGATTGAAAATAGTGACTCCAACTACTTGACCAAAATCAAAGAGGGGTCCGTATCACAATCGCCGTCCTTTTGGATCCCAGAAAAGAAGAGAGCATCTTTCGCTGAGTTACGAGAGTCCATTTTGGGGTACAACCGGGTCGATTTGAAGCAGATGCAGCGTTTTGTTGGCAAAGATAAAAGTTTCGCTCTCTTTTTCCCGGCGGCTTTGATATTTCTAAAGAATTGTTGCCTTTTCATGGCGAGTCTGGATGAATTTCGCCCCATTCGCCTTACCCCCGAGGTTAGAGAGGAGATTTTGTTCTGGCGGTTTGTCGACTTTGCTCTCAATTTGCATCCTCAGGCTAGCTGTCAGCTTCTTTAAATAAACCCAAGTTTCTTATTGTTTCTAAATACAATGGCGTCTCTTTCATTTATGCCCAGTCCCTTTCGCATATTTGGGTAAGATTTGGGTAAGGTTTGAGTAAGAATCAGGTCGTATAGCATTGAGGGCGCGCGATGGCCAGCGGATAGAGGGTTGAGTTCGGCAAAAATCTATTTCACCCATATCTAAAATCTGGTAGATCCTGGAGCTGGCATTAAAAGGGGTCGTATACGTTTGGTAATTGGAACCCACTGTTTGTTCCAATCCTATATAGTTATAGATATATAACATAAAACTAACTTTCAAAAAGTGGTAGCGATTTTGAGATATTGCCGAAAATCTGGAGCGGTTATGTCCAAACAGGAAGAATAATCTGCATTGGAATACACGATCTGAGAAACGTCACTGCAGTAACGCTTCTCAGATTCAAAGTTTTTGGGATAAAAAGTGATATCTTTGCCCATAACCGCAGTACTTCGAAGTGAAAAGTTTCTATAAATGCATTATACTATCCAAAGCTGCTGTACTTCTTACCAAGTAAGTTTTTATTGCCATTAATTTTGGGAGTAATTACCAAACGTATAACAAAGACGGTGGTGCAAATAGGTTACTATACATACAGTGCATTACCAACATGTAGGAAGAGCGAGGCAAGCTTTTATGTTCTCCTTATAGGACAAATTACACAAAACTTTCTACCCACGTAGAAGCAGTGATATTACGAGACCAAATATTATATGAGACCAGATTTAAGTGACAGAATGTAAAATGATACATCAATTATTACTAGTGACAAGTGTTTACGGACAAGGGACAAAAATACAGAAATGTACTTTAATGGTATATGATAGGAATTATTTTTTTCATATTAAAATAAACAAGATGACATTCTGAACTAATAAAATAACAACAACTATAGTATTGACTCCGAACATTATCTTTAAACTCCTTTGCAAACACTTTCAAACTGGTGGTGTTTTTTAATTTTCTGTCTAATTTATTCCAAAGGAGAACACCCCGAGTTTTTAAGCTTTGTTTTGCAAGCGATGTTCTGTGGTAATGTATATAAAGATCACCTTTCGATGCACAACGAGTACTGTATGAGTAAACAGATGACATTGTGAATATGTTGTTAAAGTTTGGAGGCAGCCTTCGATGGTTGTACTTAAACATAAATTTACCCAAGTTAAGATTGTATAAATCTTTAAACTTAAGTACTCTCAGTTTTGAAAACAAAAGAGAGGTATGTGCCATATAATCGGCCTTTGTAATTAGTTTAACTGCTCTTTTCTGCAAAAGAAAGAGTTTCTGACACTGAGTGCTTGAGCTGCCCCATGATAGGATTCCGTAGTTTAGATATGATAGAATAAGGGAATTATAAATTATTAAAAGAATACTGGCACAGACGCTACAATACATTTGTTATGAATTTGTTGTGTACATTTAACTGTTAACCAACCTTCATTTTTTATGTCATTGCAATTAATCCAGTATTCATCGATGGATAGTGGGTCCGCTACGTGCTCCTGGATGAATGCAGTTTCTTCCACAGACAGTGGCACGACCATGACACTTCCCAACTTGGAACATTTGTCTTTTGCCTGAGACCATGTCATCAAGCTCGTGATGATTAAGTAGCATTTTCCGCCCATTTGGATCCAAGAAGGATGACACCTCCTGGTAATGATGCCCTTACACAGATCTTCACCACCAGTGCAACGTATAAGATAAAGGCTTATTAAGCCAACTACGAACCATTTGGACACCATCATCTCCCACATCTCGCCCCTATAGTGTATAGGCGTACTAATGACTGCAGTGGCATCGGCGAGCTAGAAGCGCGAATTTATTGTTATTTTTGCCTTTTCAGGGACAGTGTACCATAGTCAATAGCGTCCTTTGTATGACTGCCAGGGAAATGAATATGTATATGCCTACGGCATCCGGTCTCCACAGAACCACAGTAGGTGAACAAAACTGTTCAACTTAAAAAGCAGCGAACTATGAAGCCCGGGAGCGATATTTTGTCCGTACCACTAACGAGCTATGGTCGTATACTTAAGCATATGCGAATTGCAAGTCAGGTTCTCGGACTTTATTTCCCTTTGAAAAACAAATCCTCCAAACCACAAATTAGTAAAAAATAAAATGTTGCAAATTACTAACCAACCTTTAAAATATGTTTTATTTATTTTTTTTTATTTTTTTTATTTTTTTTTTAAAGTTTTTTTTATGGGATTCGATCTCGCGCCTCCAGATTAATAATCCTGTGCATTATCCACTACAGTACAACAATGTCTCGCTCAGTTGCGTGGGTTTAATATTTATATAATTTCGTATAAAGTGCCCGCCCGTACAATTCTATTGGTAATAGCTCGTTAGTGGTACGTTAAAAAAAGTCGCAGCCCGCGAAGGGACAGGGTGGTAATCTTTTTGGGGCCGCGGCTATTTGGTTCCCACGAATTACTATTTCGTGGGAACGAATTAGTCATTCGTGGGAACGAAATAGCCGCGGCCCAAAACAAATTTCTACCCTGTCCCTTTCCGGGCCTCATAGCGAACCTAGGCCATGACGATGGCAGATATTTAAATGCTTACTGGCATAATCATTATAAAACATAATAATTTAAACATAATCCATGAAGACATTACAGAACATTTCATAAAACGTATTTGGAGTGTACGAAGATGCTACATGGTATTCTGTCATTCTGCTAATGAGTACCACACGGTACGAAACAGTCTGTCCAGAAGTTAATTTAACTCGTATCCTAAATTTATTTCATATATATTTTGTACACAAAGTAAGTTGCCCACTCAGCGCAGCGCGCGCCTTGTTTGTCTATGAAGCAGAATCAGTGTCAAAAAGATCGGACGTGTTTTTAAAACTCGGAAGTTCTCCTAAATCGTATCATATCTGAAAATATCAGTTTTAGATTAAGGGATGAAAATCTTGTTACCTTTCTCATCTGGCAACTTCGATACAGGGTTGGCCTTGATTTCTGCAATTTTATTACGTCTGAATAACAAGGAATATTTTAAACAGACGTAGTAATAATAGCAAGCAATCCGGAGTTGCATAAGTGTGCAATCATCTCTAGCCAAATTATCCAAGATTTGTTTGAGATGACCAAGCGTCAAAGGAAGTTTCCGAGTCGGGGGAATGTGAAGACTTTGTCCTGCACTGGTCAAGATATGCTGAACAATGGGAGCATCGATTGGGTTATTTTTAATAACGATTGAAACCATTTTGTAGCAGCGGCATAGTCGAGATAACACTATCGGAATGAGAGATAGACTTGATATGAGATAAATATGTTGCAACTACTTCATCTTGAACCGAAACAGACAAAGGAATATTACGACTCGACGACCAATTTATGAAATTGCGACACTTGTAAAGATAAGAATTAGAAGTACCAACTGCTTTGGCTGCGATGGCTTCAAACAATAAGTGTTCTTTAGACTCCGCGACTAAAAAGAAAAGTTCTGCCCCAAAAGGTTGTTCTCGAATTATATGTAGAAGAATTCAATAAATATATAACTATTACGATTAATCTATATTGGATAAAACAAAACTTGGGCAACTGAGAAAAATCTAACTACTGCTGCCATCACACTATCAAAATCTCGAGAAGCAAGCAAAGAGTTTGTGTTTATCCCATGGACTAACGCATGTCTGCCAGCCAAAGTGAAACAAATCTGTAATACAAAAGAAATATGTTGACCATAATATAGGTGAAATTGGGTTAGATGGCCACCAAGGGCAAACTAATACTCTATTACCTTGGCAACATTCCAAATGATTGATAACCGAAGGAATTAAAGAAACTTGGGAACTAAGAGAACATTTCCCCTGACCAGTCCTAAGCGAAGGCATCCACAGCTTCAGCCACAGGATTCCAAAACCTGGGGAAAAAATCGAGGCAATTTAGCATTGTAGTATGATACAAAACAATCAATCGATAAGGGGCCCCATGAATTAATGACAGAAACAAAGAATTCTTCCGAAAAACACCAGTCTTCTACATCAATTAACTTACGAATGAAGTCGGCTTGGTCATTAAAGGTAGTATACACCATTTGCAGATATCGAAAATATTTACTACCGAATTATTAAGAAATGTCTTACTCACTTGAAAGTAAATAATGATTCTAGGCATCCAGCAAAATGATTGCGCTAGATATCCTGTAATTATTCCGAAAAATAAAATTTTATAAAGAAAAATTCGCGATCGCTGGACGGCGATCGCGAAAAAACCAAAGATAACATCAGAATAACTGCCCAACGCCGGTTGAAAACAAACGCTGTTTTTGTGCTTTTCTCGGCATCCATGATTGTAAAACTTAGAACAGGTCAGTTAAACGATATTTACTACGAAATACAACCCCCCCCCCCAAATCTACCCATTAATGATAATTCAAGCAATTACCAATGATGTATCCTACCTTTAAGACTAAGAGAACGAGGAAATCCAATCGACCTCCAATTCGAATATTTTGAAAGCCAAGGATCGTAAATGTTTTATCATACTCCCTACTTTAATAATGTTGGCAGCAGCCTGACTGTCTGTGAACAGTTTTACCTGCGAGCAAGAAATAAAGGGCAGAAATGCAAAAAAGAGCAAACGAAATAGCTTCAAGTTCACGCCAGGTTGAACTTTGTGCCCTTTCTTCAGGAGTCAAATTGTTTATGTGCAACGTGATTTTCGTTGCATGTAATGGCACCCAATCCTACTGAACTTGCATATAGTAACTTTGTTTACCCTTGGGGAAAAGAAAACGTGCCGATTGTTAAGATGGGAGACATTATCACACCAAAAGTGATTCTCGTTTATGCACTGATTATCGATGATAATCACTAAATCTTTCGCAAAAATTTAAACTTTTTTGAAATTCCCGCCGAACGACTCTCGCGAACAATTGACGACGCTTACGAACCCCCTCGCATGTTTGGCAAAGTCTGTAGTTGGACATCATTTTATTATACGCATTTTGGGGTGCATGTCTTCAGTCTACGCAGATTAACTTCGGCCATATTAAATTTAATATCGTCAGTAAAAAGATTTAAATATTCAATTTAAATTGATATAAGTGACTAATACAAATATAAATATAAATAATTGATTGGGATAGGGATAATTGCCTTTAAGTGGCAGAAATGTTTCATAGCAATACTATTTTACAGTGCAGTGTACTTTAGTTTGATACGAGGAACTGTAAATATAAAAAAAAGAGGAAAATTTGGGCCGCCGTGATGTCGGTAATATTTTGTCGGTCTGCTGGTTACTATGTGAAGAATATTGTAAAGGAATTTACACCAAGAATTGGTGTAAAGCATATCTTAAATTACTGTCATAGTCAAAGCCGAGGTTCATTGCTTTTAGGGTTTTATTCACCTACTGTGATGCAGGGTGCCACGTAGGCGTGTGTTCCTGGCAATACAAAGGACACAACTTGTTATTCATCCATTTTCCCACACATGTCTGCCTGTCGCCGATAACAGTGTAGTAATAAATTATCTGAAATTCGGTACCATTGCACTGGGCGACAGGAGTCGCCGATAGCGTGCAAAGGTAGGACATTAACAGCTAAATATACACACACACACACACGATTTGTTTGTATCAGAACTCTTTTATAATAAGTTCATAATAGAAATTCAAGCATAAGCAGAACCAATACAGGTAACTTGTTTACTTCGTCATGGGTATACTGTCTCTAAAAAGGAAAAATAACAGATTCTGATACATGAAACTCCAGGATTGGCGAACAATTGAGAATTGATAAATGGCATTTGTACACGCGAAACCTTTTATATAAAAAAAAACATTACAGTACACTGTAAAAACGGTGTTTTTACAAATCCTTTTCGAATCCTTCACGAATCCCTAGCTTCGTTTTGGTGTTTTTTTACGAATCCTTTTCGGCCTTTTCGAATCCCTGACTTCGTCCTCGTCTTTGGCTTAAGGCGATTTTAGATTCCCAACTGCTAGATCCCCTGCCACATTTTGATGCTTGTTGTGCTTCAGGAACATTTATTCCATTGATATGAACCCAAAAGTTAGACTATTTATATTTGCTTTAATTTCTATTTGCTTCTCAGTAAGTCGGATTTCGGAGGCGAAGCCAAAAGCTGAAAACGAAGCCAAAGTTTCAAAAAGGCCCTATGTTTTAAACACATATAAAACAAGTTGCAGTTAAAGTAAAGGCGTTTACCACCCAAATTTACTTTTAATTAGAATGTAGCGCATGCACCGTTTTGATGGAAATACATAATCTTCGATTAACTTAATTAATTATAATAAACAACTTAAAAATGAGAAATTCCCTGCATTTCCATGCGTAAGAATATGATCTAATTATAGCGCAAATCGTTGACTTTATAATTAAAATAATGAGCCCAAGAGTCGAACTTTTAGCACTTAAAGGTAGGATACACCATTTGCAGATATCAAAAAACAGATAGCGAAAAAACAATGATAACATAAGAATAACTGCTCGACACCGGTTGAAAAAAACCGCTGTTTTTCGTGCTTTTCTCGGCATCCATGATTAACTGAGCTGTCCTAAGTTTTACAAACGATATTTACTATAAAATACAACCCCCAAATCTACTCATTCATGATAATTCAAGCAATGACCAATGGTGTATACTACCTTTAAGGCTAGGTAAACGCAGTTTAATGCAAGATCCACTTGAAGGGAATGTACATCATTTGCTTTTGTTGTAATTTAAAAAAAATATATGGATTTAGGAGGTTGGTATTTGATAGCAAATAATGTTACACTGACGTATTTGACGTTCTGGGTTCGTAGATGCTGCAGAAAACCAATCATGTTCTTGTAGTCCGGTACCCCGACACCACTTAGGATGAGGCGGAGCAATATGTATAGACGTTGGGGAATTGTAAGGTCAGATAATAATAAGTTGTACCCCTTCACAGATGTGCAACCAATTGCCAGGCCTGCTCGGCTGGAACACAATTTTTACAGGGCGTGCTGGGATTTTAAAGACAACCAGCGAGCGCGAAGCCCGAATCCATTCTGGCGTGGGTCACAGGGCCCGCTCATGCCGCCCCGAAACTCTGGGGTCCTATGGTGCTCTGGGGTTCAATCTGAGCCTTTTGGGGACACTATTACGTCTTCTTTGGGGAGAGTGATTTAATGGTTCGACCAGAATAAACCATGTACATGTAATTATTATGTTTAAAATGCGGAGCGCGATCATGATGGTTCGATTATAACGCGCAACGCAACCTGGTTCGATGTGTACGAAGATGCTATAATTATATGTAGGCCCTACATGGCATTCTGTCATTCTGCTAATGAGTGCCACACAAGTACGAAACAGTCTGTCCAGGGGCCAATTTCACGGAGCTGCTAAGCACAAAAATGTGCTTAGCACAAAAACGTCTTGCTCATTAGAATCAAGTTATCAGCCAAAATTCTACGTGTTTTTTATGCTAAGCAAAAAACCATCTGATTATCAATCAAAAACAATAAAGATCACGTGAAAATTTGGCCTGTAACCTGTAAGGACAAATTTTCATGCTAAGCAAATTTTTGTGCTTAGCAGCTCCGTGAAATTGGCCCCAGAAGTTAACTTAACTCTTATCCTGAATTTATTTCATACATTTTTTAATATAAATAATTTAGATATTTCAAAAAAATCATTAAAAATGCACAACACAGTTAAAGTTGCCCACTCAAAAACACCTATTCAATTTGGGTTTGTTACCAGTTTGAAACTGCGAGCGCTTCGCGCAATACTATTTTACAGTGCAGTGTACTTTAGTTTGATACGAGGAACTGCAAATATAAAAACAAAATAAAAGGGAAATTTGGGGTGCCCTGACGTCGGTGATATTTTGTCGGTCTGCTGGTTACTATGTGAAGAATATTGTAAAGGAATTTACATCAAGAATTTGTGTAAAGCATATCTTAAATTACTGCCATAGTCAAAGCCGAGGTTCAATTGCTTTTAGGGTTTTATTCACCTACTGTGATGCAGGGTGCCACGTAGGCGTGTGTCCCTGGCAATACAAAGGACACAACTTGTTATTCATCAATTTTCGCACATGTCTGCCTGTCGCCGATAACAGTGTGGTAATAAATACACTGGGCGACAGGAGTCGCCGATAGCGTGCAAAGGTAGGACATGGTCAGCTGCACACACACACGATTTGTTTGTATCAGAACTCTTTTATAATAAGTTCGTAATAAAAAATCAAGGATAAGCAGAACCAATACAGGTAACTTGTTTACTTCGCCATGCATGGGTATACTGTCTCTGAAAAGGCAAAAATAACAGATTCTGATACCTGAAACTCCAGGATTGGCGAACAATTCAGAATTGATAAATGGAATTTGTACACGCGAAACCTTTTATATAAACAAAAATTACAGTACACTGTCCTTCACGAATCCTTTTATTATAAAAGAGTTCTCCCACAAACAAATCGTGTGTGTGTGTATATTTAGCCATGTCTCACCTTTGCACGCTATCGGCGACTCCTGTCGCCCAGTGCAGCAATGGTACCGAATTTCAGGTCATTTATTACCACACTTATCGGCGACAGACAGACATGTGTGGGAAAATGGATGAATAACAAGTTGTGTCCTTTGTATTGCCAGGGACACACGCCTACGTGGCATCCTGCATCACAGGTGAATAAAACCCTAAAAGCAATGAACCTCGGCTTTGACTATGACAGTAATTTAAGATATGCTTTACACCAATTCTTGGTGTAAATTCCTTTACAATATTCTTCACATAGTAACCAGCAGACCGACAAAATATCACCGACGTCACGGAGGCCCAAATTTTCCTTTTTGTTTTTTCTTATTTGCAGTTCCTCGTATCAAAATAAAGGACAGTGCACTGTAAAATAGTATTGCTATGAAACATTTCTGCCACTTAAAGGCAATTATCCCTATCCCAATCAATTATTTCTTTGATCTATTTGTATTAGTCACTAATACCAATTTAAATTGAATATTTAAATCATTTTACTGACGATATTAAATTAAATATGGCTGAAGTTAATCTGCGTAGACTGAAGACACCCCAAAATGCGTATAATAAAACGATGTCCAACTGCAGACTTTGCAGTTTGCATCAACTCCTTAGGGTGGGTTTTCACGCCGGCGGGCACGCGAACGATTCACGAATGATGAGAATGCCGAAGAAATTGTAAACAAAGTTACTATATTTTCAGATGCAAGTTCAGTAGGATTGGGTGCCATTACATGCAACGAAAATCACGTTGCACATAAACAATTTGACTCCTGAAGAAATGGCACAAAGTTCAACCTGGCGTGAACTTGAAGCTATTACGTTTGCTCTTTTTTGCATTTCTGCCCTTTATTTCTTGTTCGCAAGTAAAACTGTTCACAGACAGTCAGGCTGCTGCCAACATTATTAAAGTAGGGAGTATGATAGAACATTTACGATCCTTGGCTTTCAAAATTTTCGAATTCGAGGTCGATTGGATTCCTCGTTCTCTTAGTCTTAAAGGTAGAATACACCATTGGTAATTGCTTGAATTATAAAATGGGTCGATATTATTATTATTATTTTTTTTTTTTTTTTTTGGGGGGGGGGGTTGTATTTCGTAGTAAATATCGTTTAACTGACCTGTCCGAAGTTTTACAATCATGAATGCCGAGAAAAGCACAACAAACAGCGTTTGTTTTCAACCGGCGTTGGGCAGTTACTCTAATGTTATCTTCTTCTTTTTCGCGATCGCCGTCCGGCGATCGCGAATTTTTCTTTAGAAAATATATTTTTTGAATAATTACAGTATATCTAGCGCAATCATTTTGCTGGATGCCTAGAATCATTATTTACTTTCAAATGAGTAAGATATTTTTGAATAATTCGGTAGTAAATATTTTCGATATCTGCAAATGGTGTATACTATACCTTTAATGACCAAGCCGACTTCATTAGTAAGTTAATTGATGTAGAAGACTGGTGTTTTTCGGAAGAATTCTTTGTTTCTGTCATTAATTCTTGGCGCCCCTTATCGATTGATTGTTTTGTATCATACTACAATGCTAAATTGCCTCGATTTTTTCCCCAGGTTTTGGAATCCTGTGGCTGAAGCTGTGGATGCCTTCGCTCAGGACTGGTCAGGGGAAATGTTCTCTTAGTTCCCAAGTTTCTTTAATTCCTTCGGTTATCAATCATTTGGAATGTTGCCAAGGTAATAGAGTATCAGTCTGCCCTTGGTGGCCATCTAACCCAATTTCACCTATATTATGGTCAACATATTTCTCTTGTATTACATATTTTTTTCACTTTGGCTGGCAGACATGCGTTAGTCCATGGGATTTTTCTCAGTTGCCCTAAGTTTTGTTTTATTCAATATAGATTAATCGCAATAATTATATATTTATTGAATTCTTCTACATATCATTCGAGAACAACCTTTTGGGGCAGAGTTTTTCCTTTTAGTCGCGGAGTCTAAAGAACACTTATTGTTTGAAGCCATCGCAGCCAAAGCAGTTGGTACTTGTACTTCTAATTCTTATCTTTACAAGTGTCGCAATTTCATAAATTGGTCGTCGAGTCGTAATATTCCTTTGTCTGTTTCGGTTCAAGATGAAGTAGTTGCAACATATTTATCTCATATCAAGTCTATCTCTCATTCCGATAGGGTTATCTCGACTATGCCGCTGCTATAAAATGGTTTCAATCGTTATTAAATATTAACAATAACCCAATCGATGCTCCCATTGTTCAGCATATCTTGACCAGTGCAGGAAAAAGTCTTCACAATCTCCCGACTCGGAAACTTCCTTTGACGCTTGATCAGCTCAAACAAATCTTGGATAATTTGGCTAGAGATGATTGCACACTTATGCAACTCAGGATTGCTTGCTATTATTACGTCTGTTAAAAATATTCATTGTTATTCAGACGTAATACAATTGCAGAAATCAAGGCCAACCCTGTATCGAAGTTGCCAGATGAGAAAGGTAACAAGATTTTCATCCCTTAATCTAAAACTGATATTTTCAGATATGACGATGTGGCTTTTTTTCCTATTTATATCAGCCGTGCGAAGCAGGCTGATATATTGTATTCGTCGCCTTTCTTTATATCAGCCGTGCGAAGCAGGCTGATATATTGTATTCGTCGCCTTTCTTTCTTTATTTCTTTCTTTCTTCGGGCAAACGCTCACAAAAAAAATCTTCCAAATTCAATATCTGCCAAATTCTTTGACCGATTTTTATACCCAGCACGATATGTGGCAGAGGGGTACCCCCCTCTTATCCCTATACTTTATACGCACTCAACACTATTGTACCCTAACCCACCCCCCCTTGAAACCTAAAAAGAATTCCTGAGATTCCGGGAACACAATGGTCAACACAAAAGAGGGGGGGTTTTCTCTGCCACATATCGTGCTTCATATGCCGATTTTAACCAAATTTGGACAGGATCTTCCTTGACCCGAGTTCTATCTGTAGTGATCAGCAGGTGTGGTCAAACGTCACCTAGTGGTCATTAGTGGTCATTTTCTATAAAACTACAAAATGCTACTTCTTCCACAGTCTTGGTCCAATTATTGTCAAACTTGGCCAGTTACATCTCTGGACCATGCCTCATAAAAGTTGTTCACAGAATTTGGCCAGTGGTCACCAGATGGTCAGTAGGGGTCATTTTCTTCAAAATTAGGAAATGCTGCTTCTCCCAAAGTTTTGATCCAATTCATGTCAAACTTGGTCAGTTATATCTCTGGACCAAGCCTCATATAGGGTGTACACCGATAATTTGGCCAATGGTCACCTAATGGTCAGCAGGGGTCATTTTCTTTAAAATTACGAAATGCTTCTTCTCCCACAGTCTTGGTCCAATTAATTTGGCCAATGGTCACCTAATGGTCAGTAGGGTCAGAATTTGACCATTGGTCACCTAATGGTCAGTAGGGGTCATTTTCCTTTCAAAATAACGAAATGCTTCTCCCACATCCTTGATTTAATTAACTCGTAAAAGTTGTTCACAGAATTTGGCCAGTGGTCACCTAATGGTCAGCAGGGGTCATTTTCTTCAAAATTACGAAATGCTTCTTCTCCCACAGTCTTGGTTTAATTAATTTGGCCAATGGTCACCTAATGGTCAGTAGGGGTCAACATTTGGCCATTGGTCACCCACAGCCTTGATCTAATTAACTCGTACAAGTTGTTTACAGAATTTGACCAGTGGTCACCTAATGGTCAGTAGGGATCATTTTTTGTCAAAATAACGAAATGCTTCTCCCACAGCCTTGATCTAATTAATTTGGCCACTGGTCAACTAATGGTCAGTAGAGGTCATTATATTGAAGCATATCAAATGTATTTTCTTCTATATTCTTTAGCCAATTTCAGTCAAACTTGGTTAGATGCTTTTGCAATTTGGGAGTGGTAGTCACCAAGTGGTTAGTGCGAGGCGGTTCACACAAGCCTTACAAAAGACTATTTAGGCTGATATCCGTGCTTCCTGAAGCACATTAGCTCTAGTTCGCAAGAATTGTATTCGCCATATTCCATTTTGATGAAACTCATTGACAAATCCGGTATTAAGCTAATTATTAAATTTATATTCACTCCCCTCGCATTTTGTTCTTCTTCCAATTTTTACAGGTGCACTCAGAATAGACCCCTCGGTTATTCCAGGTGCAGGGAGTTGTTTTCGATGCCCTCAGATCCATCGATCGGTGTTGATAAAGTTAGTAATTTTGGTCTGCATGCATAGCCGGAAGTGTTTCCCATTTAGCAAATTGTAATATTCCAGAAGAGCTTATTCTCCAACTAGTGATTTAATGTTTCGACCAGAATAAACCATGTACATGTAAGTATTATGTTTAAAATGCGGGGCGCGATCATGGTTCGATTATAACGCGCAACGCAACCTGGTTCGATGTGTACGAAGATGCTACATGTACATGGTATTCTGTCATTCTGCTAATGAGTGCCACACGGTACGAAACAGTCTGTCCATAGGGGCCAATTTCACGGAGCTGCTAAGCACACAAATTTGCTTAGCACAAAAACGTCTTGCTCATTAGAATCAAGTTATCAGCCACAATTCTACGTGTTTTTTATGCTAAGCAAAAAACCAGCTGATTATCAATCAAAAACAATAAAGATCACGTGAAAATTTGGTTTGTAACCTGTAAGGACAAATTTTCATGCTAAGCAAATTTTTGTGCTGAGCAGCTCCGCGAAATTGGCCCCAGAAGTTAACTTAACTCTTATCCTGAATTTATTTCATATATTTTTTAATATAAATATTTAGATATTTCAAAAAAATCATAAAAAATGCACAACATGGTGTAGAGTTCAGCGGGCACGCTACGTATGACACAATGTCTATAAATACAAAATGTACAGAGTAAATCCACTGACCTCTACACCTAGATATTTCATTGGCTCACAGAGGTGACGTCTTGGGTCCGCCATGTTGCACTTCCAGTTCGCGCCGTCCAGGGCCCAATTTCTTGGCTCTGCTTACCGTTAGCGAAAAATCCCTGCTTACTATAGCAGAAAATTCGGTGCTCACGGTAAATGTATTACACGCGTTAAATACCAAAGAATGTTGGTCTCTGAGAATGCGTACATCCCGCAACTAAGGATTCTGTGCTTACCGGGTGAGCAAATAATTTTTCTGCTAGCGCGGTTAGCGGAAAATGGTGACTGTAAGCGAGGAATTCTGTGGTTAACAGGGGCCAATTTCATAGAGCTGCTTAAGCAAAAAATGTTGCTTAAGCACAAAAACCCTTGCTTAATAAATCAGGTAAGGAGCCAAAATTTCATGTGATTGTTACGCTAAGATACATTACAGTGGCTGGTAAGCTGGTTTTACCATGGAGGTAGAAGCAAGAATCTTTTGTGCTTAAGCATATTATATGCTTAAGCAGCTCTATGAAATTGGCCCCAGGTTTATATGTCTGTGATCGGCACACTCGGGTATGCGTTTTTGTTGCATGTCACGTGAACGCTTCTCAACCAATAAAAATTCACAATCTATTGCCGTGGTATAACAAGTTCGATTGTTTACTGTCACTATGGGCCTTTTCGAAACCGTTGCTTCGTCTTTGGCTGTGGCTTCGCCTCCGAATTCCGAAATACTGAGAAGCAAAAAGAAATGGAAGAAAATTAAAATAGTCTAACTTTTGGGTTCACATCAATCGAGTGAATGTTTCTGAAGTACAACAGGCGTCAGAATGTGGCTGGAGATCTTGCAGTTAGGAGTCAAAAATCGCCCTAAGCCAAAGACGAATACGAAGCCAGGGATTCGAAAAGGCCCTATGTCATGTGCGTGATAACAACGTGCATCGCGGAAGGAACATTGTCGCTAGAAAGTAAGTATCAAGTCAGGATTTGGCCCATTTAAAACAGGATATTGTAACACCGGCGTAGGATAAGTTATTGAGGACATAAAGCTTGATTTTGTAGCGGATTTCTACACTTTTATAAGGTAAGGCTTAACTACGTACGGTAGTCCCACTAACAAAATTACTGAGTTAGTTCGAGTTACTGGACTTTTTAGTTATCGCTTTTTTAACATTTGGACATCATCTGGCGCGAGTCCGTGGCCAAAGTACAACATGCATCAGGCCAAATGTCTTAAAATAAATGTGGTTCCAAAATCCAAATGTCGCCAAAATCCTCAAATATATTTAAGAAAATACCTCAAAATCCCTTAAATCGCCTTCCATATGTGTCCAAGATCAACTTTCTGGGCTTCGGTGATATTCGCGAACAATTTCTGACCTGCAAATCCAGGAAATTCGACGACGATGCACTGTTGCTCGCCATCTTTAAAATTTGACGGATACGGTGGCCCAGACGGGACATAATCGGTGGTGAATATTTATTTTGCGACGTTGTAAGTTGTAAATATTTTTTTGGCATCATAATTTTTTACGACGTGGCAAAAATATTCACTAGTCGTGAAAAATTTACGATGCCACAAATTATATTTACGACCAGTCGTAAATGTTCACGACATTGCAAATATAATCACCACTGATTATGTCTCGTCCGGGCCACCGTATCACTAAACATTTGGTTCCACTTTTGAAGATGGCGAGCAACAGTGCACACTACTTTGAATATCGTCGTCGAATTTCCTGGATTTGCAGGTCAGAAATTGTTCGCGAATATCACCGAAGCCCAGAAAGTTGATCTTGGACACATATGGAAGGCGATTTAGGGGATTTTGAGGTATTTTGTTAAATATTTTTGAGGATTTTGGCGACATTTGGAACCACATTTAAGACATTTGGCCTGATGCATGTTGTACTTCCTCGGACTATATTTACTTAGCGCCAGATGATGTCCAAATGTTAAAAAAGCGAAAGTCCAGTAACTCGGACTAATAATACTGAGTATAATTTAAATTAATAAAGTAATTAGTGTACAGATTGCAAGGATTGCTTTGTTCACGCTGATTGTGATTGTTGACACATTGCTTACGTTGATTAGTAATTGACACCATGAACGACAAAATTACAATCATTATTCTATGCAATGTTTTGGGTCATTTACCTGAAATTAGAGTAAATCCTCATAAATCACATAATTTATAACATCCAGACAAAAGGCAACAATAGTGCATTCTCGCGGTCGGCATGACGTCACTGGGCCCTGTTTCTTGTCTCTGATTGGTCAGTGGTGGCTGTTAGTTATCACCCCCTCTGGACTCAAAGGGGAATGAGTAGCAATGAATAGTGTTGTGGTCTATGTAAAAACAATCTAAATAATTAATTATTGTCCAATGTCTATTAAACACTACACCGAAATATTTCAAAATTTCATTGTTTTTTAAAGTAACAAAATCTCCCACGATGTACGGGGAAAAAAAAGTATGCATTTTTGTATTGCTGTAAAAAAATATAGAAAACACGCCCTGTACAAATTGAACTCGGACTCGGACTCGGACCAAGTGATGACTCAGGACTCGGACTTGACACAGGTGACTCGACTACAACTCTGAGTAATACGAGTAGCACATACTACTACTGTACTTGCCCAGCTAGCATCAGGTTCTACGCTCGTTTGTGACTGTATACTTGTGTACAAAATATTGCTTTTACTTCAGAGGTGATCTTTCTGAAATTCATTTTCAGATACTGTGGTACGTGTAGTACGGTACGGTGCATTGACAGCAATGTTACAAACAGAATCAGACTTTGGTCTGCGGTGGCTGTTCAACCCAAACAGCTCGGAATTCCTGCCAATTGATGAACAACTCAAGCAGTACAAGACTCGAGACCTGGCCAAGACGAAAACCTATGCTACCGCCACGAGACTATGGGGACTCTCGGGCCGTCGAAAGAGGGTGTTCATCGCCCCGCCCATGGGCGATCATCCGGGAAGCCGGGACGTCGATGTCCGAGAGGCAAACGCTAGTCTGAGACCTTCGGACGCACCCAAAACCCAAGATGCTAGTAGAAACGAGGACTGGGCCTTGAGCGAGCTGGAAAAGATTGCCGCGCACGATCGGGAAATCGAGGAGAAATTGAGCGAGTACAGGGCGTGGCTGGAGGAGAGGAGGACGCTGCGAGACGGTTTGGAGAAGCTGGGCTTGAGCGAGGAATGGCTGAGGAATAAACCAGATTCCAGCCCTCTGGAACGGAGGGTAGCAGATCGCATGAGGGAAGAGCGACTGGGGAAACAGCTAGTCAGAAAGGTGATTAAAAAAAGTATGATTGTTAAATTTGCTAACTACACTTGTGGAAAGAATGTTGCAACCTGACACTGTTTTTTCTTTCAGTTTCTTTTTTTCCGTCTTAATACCCCTAACTCCCTAACCTATTTACATAAGTACGCCTCCAATCAAAAATCTCCTTTTATCCCTCTTTTGTTTCACCTAACGTTTTTGGAAGGCCTCCCATAGGTTTTGTACACGAGTCGGAATCGGGACCTTTGCGAAATAGGGGACCCTATTGTCCTCTATTGTTTATACGACCCCTATTTCAATAAAAAACAAACTCACACTGAAAATGTACACGGTTAAAATATCCGTCTCACGGTTAAAATGTAACACACCGCGTTTCAACCACATTTTAACCGTGTCCATCGAGCCTTAATCCTGAACCCCATCCTGAACCCATGCGCAAACTTTGTAAACATGTAAAACTACACTCTACAAACCGAAAAGTTATCCAATTTTATGTTGGGGGCTGAAATGTCGATCTTAAACACCTACATGTACATGTACATAGTTGCACATCACAAGCACTATGCATGTTGTACAAATTTTACTAACGCACGCCGCCAGGATATATGCAATTTTGGCCGCTCTGCCAAATCCAGCTTCTTATTCGGTTGCTTTAGGGCAAAATTTGCTAGATTCTAATAATAATTTGTTCAATCTCACTAGAAATTGTCACCATTGGAAAGAACTCCATGATGGAATTTGATCGCGCAAGCGGCGCAATTTACAATTTTCAGACCGTCAAAAAATTTTTTTTGGGTGGTCAATAGCACTGTATACATTTTATAGCTAGAAACATAAAATATAGAAGCGTCATATTTTTTGCCGAATGTCGCGGATCTCGCGTCGCAGATCTCGCATCTCGCGTCGCGAATCTTGCATTTCGCGTCGCGAATCTTGCATCTCGCATCGCGGATCTTGCATCTCTTGGCGCAAATCTTGCATGCCGCGTCGCGGATATCCTCTTTCGCGTTGCGCATATCATGTTCATAGTTCATAGTTCATAGTTCATTTTATTTCCACAATATCAAATATTATCAAGAACACCGAATAGAGTCTTAATTTACAAAATGTAATTAAATCGAACATATAGTAATATTGTGGAGGGGCTCATTATGAAGCAAAGCTTATAAGCATGGCCCCTAGCATACACATGCATTGAGGCCTAAGGGGGGAATGTTAATAGAACAAAACTGCAAAACTACTGTAAATAGGACTCAATGCATGGCATGTACATGTACAATAAGGAAAGTTACATAATACACGTACACTCGGACACTAACAATAGACAAGGACTGGACAGACTAACAGGTCAGCAAGAGGTTATAGCAATGTACATCTACTACATTATAGGGATTTGACGTTTAATTACAATGATTCAACAATTAGATTCAACAGTAGGATTTCAGCAAGACAGATTTAAACCCACGTTTAAAAATGGAGAGATTTTTAGATGTTTTAAGTTGTTCATCAAATGAGTTCCAAAGTCTGGGTCCCTCATATTTAATAGTTTTATGAGCAAAAGAAGTGCGAGTAAATGGGATGTGAAAATTGGAAGCTTGACGAGTAAAATGAGTATGAATTTCACGATTCCGAGTAAATATACTCTGAATTGTTAATGGTAAAGTATTACAGGTGGATTGATACATAAGGGACCCAAGCTGATGGTTATATACATCTTTGCATTTTAAAATCCTATGTTTAACAAAAAGAGGGTCCGAGTGCGTACAAAAATCTACATAATTAATTGAACGTAAAGCCCGTTTCTGTAAAAGGAGTAGCCTGTTTAAATTTGTGACAGAACTATTCCCCCATGCAAGAATTCCATAATTAAGATATGATAAAATTAAAGTATTATACAGAGATTCAAGAACTGGTTCAGGAAAAAAATGTTTGATCCTATTTATCACACCAACATTCCTGGCAACAATTTTACACACATTGTTAATATGAAATTTCCATGTTAATCCAGAATCAATCAACAGTCCCAGGAATTTACAACAGTCAGTCTTGTTAATGATAACATTATTAATTTCTACATCACCAGGAAGGTCACTAATAGAATTACTGAACAGCATATAGTTGGTTTTACTGATATTGAGGGACAACTTATTAACGTTGAACCAATTTGCAACAGATTTGAGTTCAGTGTTGACTGTATCAATAAGATATCTGGGGTTACTATGTGAAACAAATAAATTTGAATCATCTGCAAATAATATAAACGAAAGTACGTTAGAACATTTTGTAAAATCATTAATATATATTAAAAAAAGTAATGGTCCAAGAATTGATCCTTGGGGTACACCATATGTTAATTCCTTATATTTTGAATTACTACCATCGATAGACACATATTGAGATCGATTAGATAGGTAATTCTTAAACCACTCTAGGGAAGTTCCACGAATGCCATAAAAAGAAAGTTTGTACAATAAAATATTATGGTCGATTGTATCAAATGCCTTTGACAGATCGAGGAACATCCCTATAGTGTGTTTCGAGTCATCAATTGCATTGGAAACTTTGTCTATAAAATCAAGAAGAGCATGAGTAGTAGAATGTTTACTACGAAATCCAAATTGTGAACTTGTCAAGATATCAAATTTATCCAAAAAACGTACAGTACGGACATAAACGCATTTTTCAAAAATCTTAGAAAAGCATGTGAGGACAGAGATAGGTCTGTAGTTATTGACACAATTAGGATCTCCCTTTTTAAAAACTGGAATAACTTTAGCAATTTTTATTTGTGAGGGAACAATACCAGTTAAAAATGAGGCATTAACAATGTGAGCAAGTGGCTTACATATGGCATTAATAGAATTCTTAATAATAGATATATTAATTGAGTCATGACCAGAGCTTTTCTTATTTTGCAAATTGTGAACAATATCAACTATCTCATATTCAGTGGTCGGAACAAAGAATAAAGAATTTGGATTAGGATGAATCAGATAATCTGTAAAACTACTAGATGGGCGAGTAGATTGAATGTCACTTGCAAGATTAGGTCCTATGTTTACAAAGTAATCATTAAAGCAATTAGCAATTTGATTAGGATCACTGATTATTTTGCCATCAGAAATGATACTACTAATAGTATGGGAAGACTTCTTATTATTTAAAACAGAATTAATTACTTTCCAGGTATTACGAATGTTGTTTTTTTCCTGTTCAAACTGACGAGCAAAGTAATTTGTTTTTGATGTACGTAAAAGACTAGTTAAAATATTTTTATATTTAGTATACTTGCTTTTGTGTGTATTCGTGGGATGCGACAAATATTGACGATACAATTTATTTTTCTTATTTATGGATTTAAGGAGTGAATTGGTGATCCAGGGTGAATTCGATTTATGATTAGTTCTAGATTTGCGTTTATTTTGAATAAGTGGAATATTTTTATCATATATATAATTGAATTTATCCATAAACATATTAAAAGCAACTTCTGGATTATCACTAGAAATCACATCCCCCCAATCACTAGAGTATAAATCATTATTAAAGCTTTGGAGATTGACATTTGTGAATTTACGAAAAAAAGAAGAATTATAAATGTTGCTATCATGGGTAATGGTTGAGGTAGGAGAGTGTACAAACATAAAAATTGGAAAGTGATCTGAAATATCGGATAATAAAACACCTGATTTGGGGGAGGGAAGAATATTACAAAAGAGATTATCTATAAGTGTCGCAGAAGAATCAGTTATGCGAGTGGGCTTATCAATTAAGGGAAGAAAGGAATAAGATGTAATTAAATCAATGAAGGCCTGCGAGTTAGCGTTGGCATGGTTGAGTAAATTAACATTAAAGTCTCCAGAAATTATACAAGGTTTGTTATTACATGCAATACGAGAACACATGCTTTGAAAAGTGTTCATAAACTCACAGTGAACAACAGAGGGTGCTTTGTATACAACACCCACTATAATGTTTTTGGCTTTGGGAATTAAAATCTCAATAAATAAGGATTCAAGGGAGTTATCTGAAAAAAATAGATCTTCCCTATTAACAATATTCAAATCACAAGAAACATAAAGGGCAACTCCACCACCGCTTTTAGCACCCTGTCTATTATTCACAATGAGCTCATAACCAGGCAAACAATAATAACTATGAGGGGCAGTTTTTAACCAAGTTTCAGAGAGTGCAATAACCGAAAATTTATAATTAATAGAATGCAAAAGGATATTTAGTTGATCAAAATTTTTGTGGAGGCTCCTTATATTAATATGCAGTAAAGAAATACAATTGTTATTAACAGTCCTAGGAAATTGATCAGCAGAATAATACTGGGAGTTATTGGATAAGGAGAATGGATTGTCAATAATATCAACATCCTCATCGTCAATATTTATCACATGCTCATTGCTTTCAGTTTCAATACCTGTCATCATACATTATTACATGTACTACAATTTGAAAAATGTTGAATTCAATACCCTGAGATGCTTGATATAACCAATTATGCCAACCTGTATCACACATATAATACACAACATATCACAAAATACAACACAATTCACACACATGAATAAATAAATACAAAGTTATAGAGCACTAGTCACTACGTACAAGAAAAAGAAAAAATAATTCGAACTTCTATCAAACAGAACCGGTATTAATAGACTTGTAACCATACAGAATATATGAAATAGCACAAATGCATGTACTACAAGAAGAGGAACAATCCTCAATGAATGCCAGACAAGATGAATCAGATGAGTATTCAGTTAGGTCTAGCTGCAGGCACGGTAGAGGGAGTAGGTCTAGCTGCAGACACGGTAGGGGGAGGTGTGCGATGCTCCTTACCATCAATGTAGAGCTTGCCGTTACGGAAAACAACCTGGTGGCCCTTTTCATAGGCTTGTTTCATGACGTCACTGAGTGATCGCTTCTTGGCTGCATCAGCTTGAGGCAAGTCCTGTATCACAAAAATATCTGTGTCTCGAAGTGCTTTCCTTGCTTGACTCAGGATGACTTGCCTTTCTGGTCTATGGATGAATTTGGCAATGATGTGTCGGGGTTTATCTGAAGGTGATTTAGGCTTGTTATGACCAGTACGATGAGCATTCTCAATGATGATGTCAGGAAGTTTAAACTTATCCGCCAATATATCCTTCACAGCTTGAAGTGCATGTGAAGGGTGCTCAGATGATACATGTACCTCAGGAACACCTCCGAAACGCAGGTTATAACTCCGAGAATATCTCTCGAGTTGAAGCACCTCATCTTGCACCTTTTCGAGACTCCTCACTGCCATCTGAAGTTGCGTTTCAGTTCTGGAGACAACACAAGAAGATGTAGCAGCTTGCTGACGAAGATTCTCAACCGAGTCATCGGTGAAGCTAAGTGATCGTTCAAACTCCACCTGTTTGGCCTCGACAATGTTGCGTATCTCGCAAGATCAAGCGTTACTGATCTCGCATCTCGCTTCGCGAATCTTGCATCTCGCATCTCGCATCTCGCGTCGCAGATCTTGCATTGTGCGTCGCGGATCTCGCATTTTGCGTTGCGGATCTCGCATCTCGCTATTACAAAATTTCTGTTTTGGGCAAACACTGACCAAAAATGCAATATCTGCCGAATTCCTTGGCCAATTTCAGCCAAATTTTGACAGGGTCTTCCTGTACATCATTTGTACACCTGGTGGCCCAATTGTTGGACCGAGGCTGATGCCTAGTGTGTATGTATCGGTATACGTGTACGGTACATGTGACCTGTCATCACAAAATGAGCGTAAAGTCGGCAAAATCTAAAATTGAGATATTTATTTCTAAATTATGTGGAAACAGAGCTTTCTCAATGGATGTTTGATACTCAATATTTTTGTTATTTTTATTTTTTAGTCTGGAGTCTTAACCAGTTCGCGCCGGATGACGTGTATAAACGCAAAAATTTCCCCAGATTCAAAACGGATGACGGATAAACACGCCAAGTTCAAGTTCGGAAATGTCTGTCAGCAGCGGGCAAGGCCGGAAATGCGTGGGTGTGCTTCCCGGCACTATCAGCCTGAACACGCTTCGGATTGAGTTTCGTTAAAAATAATCCCGCCCGTGGGCTCGGCGATGTTAAAATAATCCCGGCGCGAACTGGTTAATACAGACATTATGAGAAAACGGGCATTTCTTGCGAGAAATTGCGTGACAGTGCAAAGAAAGGCATAGTCAAAATTGTCTCAAAAACTTTTTTTTTTTATCTGATCGTCCTGAAAAATTGGGAATTGATTGTTGGGGATTTAGTCTTAAAAAAACCCATATAATCTCAAAATCGACCACCCCTTCGGGGAAATCACTCCGTGCGACTTTACGCTCATTTTGTGATGACAGGTCACATATGTATGTGACCTGGTAATAATTGTAAAGCGCTTTGAGATCGTTGATACGATGTAAAGCGCTATATAAGCACGAACATTATTATTATTATTATGTCAAAGGTCAATACAATATGTGTGTCATTTACAATTATTCACAGATATGTTTTCTTTTGCCCAACAGGAAGTAAATCAAACGGGGGATTGTGATTTGCAGGTACAATAAAGTGAATGCATGTCCAATAAAGTGAACAGGTGGCGGTATTGGAGTCCTTGCAAGTCCAGTCAATCAGAAGTCTTTCTGGCTCAAGTCAACTCACTAGCTAAAAATGTTTAAAAAGCAGTCTTTTGTCATTGTTCAACCAGGTACTTATGACTGGCTTTATGAAAGGAATTGTGGCTGGACTTGTGGAAGGACTTGCAGGGACTCAAATACAAGGTTATTAAGGATGATGTTTGTGGTCTTTGTGTATAAAATTCCTCTTTGATGAGTTTTGCTCTACAAATCCAGAAAGTAACCACCAACCAAAATACATGTACTGATATAAAATACTTTTTTGTTATAAAGATATTATTGACAATATAAACTCCCTTGAAATTCATTTTGAAGAAAATATTATTTTGAAGAAATTAATAATTTTAAGCTATATTACAAAATCTGCGTTTAGAGACACATTTGTGGAAATTGTAATTAGTACTGGTATTAGCTGGTGCGCGCAAATGTTGCAACAATTATTGGTTGGTTCAATGTGTGACACGCGCGTGGCTGCATTCGGCTGAATGAGAATGCGCCCTGATTGCCGTTGCCAAGGTGACCGCAATTAAAATTGTGACTAATTGGCAAATTTTGAAATTTAACAGAAATCTTAGAAAACTGTTTTGAGCACCTAATTTTCCTGCTTCAAACGATAACAATGCATGACGGTCTGCTGTTGAAGGGAAATTAGACCATTGTCAATTGTGCCTTGTTATCGTTTCAGTGAAGCAGCAAAAGTACTTAAAATATAAGAAAGGTGCTTGACAAACAACCTGGTGAAGATTTTAGCTCTGTGATGAATGCTGCATATTCCGAGATAACATTATTCTAAGACTTCAATTCCAATCAAAATTTGCCGAGTAACAATTTGAATTGTGACCACAATATGCATTCAGGGTGCGTTCTCAGCCAGCGGAGCTCATATGGTGCATCATTTGGGGGGAATAATTTGGACGGTCGTGCTGAGTAGTAATACTGATCACTACACGTACTACACGGTTGGTAACCTGACTGCTATGTATTAATGCTGGGCGCTCAACGCTTTAACCATCGAATAGTCTGTGACCCATTTTAATTGTACAATGTATACAGATAGGGTCTTATAGAAAAGGGTATAAAAGTCGTGTATACGAAAAACTAGGGACTGTATACAATTAACTAGGGACTGTATCCATTTTTATTGGTTAATTATGCACCTAAATAATCTCATCTAGATAGGGTCTTATAGAAAAAGGTATACAAGTCGTGTATACGAAAAACTAGGGACTGTATACGAACAACTAGGGACTGTATCCATTTTATTTTTCCCTAAAAGAACTTACTGTCTAGTTTGTACACGGTTCTAGGGAGTAGTGATTTCATTCTCGTGTAGGATTTGTGTAGTGATTTTTTGTACACGGGTCTATGAAGTAGTGAGTAGGGATTTCATTTTCCCTCGAAAAATAACTTGTTAGTTTGTACACAGTTCTATGGAGTAGTGATTTCATTCTCGTGTAGGATTTGTGTAGTGATTTTTTTGTGCACGGGTCTATGGAGTAGCGAGTAGGAATTTCATTTTCCCTCGAAAAATAACTTTTTAGTTTGTACACGGTTCTATGGAGTAGTGATTTTATCCCGTGTAGGATTTGTGTAGTGATTTTTTGTGCACGGGTCTATGGAGTAGTGAGTAGGGATTTTATTTTACCTCGAAAAATAACTTTTTAGTTTGTACACGGTTCTATGGAGTATAGTAGTGATTTTATTCTCGTGTAGGATTTGTGTAGTGATGTTTTTGTGCACGGGTCTATGGAGTAGTGAGTAGGAATTTCATTTTCCCTCGAAAAATAACTTTTTAGTTTGTACACGGTTCTATGGAGTAGTGATTTTATTCTCGTGTAGGATTTGTGTAGTGATGTTTTTGTACACGGGTCTATGGAGTAGTGAGTAGGGATTTCATTTCCCCCACGAAAAATAACTTTTTAGTTGGTACACGGTTCTATGGAGTAGTGATTTCATTCTCGTGTAGGATTTGTGTAGTGATGTTTTTGTGCACGGGTCTATGAAGTAGTGAGTAGGGATTTCATTTTCCCTCGAAAAATTACTTTTTAGTTTGTACACAGTTCTATGGAGTAGTGATTTCATTCTCGTGTAGGATTTGTGTAGTGATTTTTTGTACACGGGTCTATGAAGTAGTGAGTAGGGATTTTATTTTCCCTCGAAAAATTACTTTTTAGTTTGTACACAGTTCTATGGAGTAGTGATTTCATTCCCGTGTAGGAGTTGTGCAGTGATTTTTTGTGCACGGGTCTATGAAGTAGTGAGTAGGGATTTCATTTTCCCTCGAAAAATTACTTTTTAGTTTGTACACAGTTCTATGGAGTAGTGATTTCATTCTCGTGTAGGATTTGTGTAGTGATGTTTTTGTGCACGGGTCTATGAAGTAGTGAGTAGGGATTTCATTTTCCCTCGAAAAATTACTTTTTAGTTTGTACACAGTTCTATGGAGTAGTGATTTCATTCTCGTGTAGGATTTGTGTAGTGATTTTTTGTACACGGGTCTATGAAGTAGTGAGTAGGGATTTCATTTTCCCTCGAAAAATAACTTTTTAGTTGGTACACGGTTCTATGGAGTAGTGATTTTATTCTCGTGTAGGATTTGTGTAGTGATTTTTTGTGCACGGGTCTATGGAGTAGTGAGTAGGGATTTTATTTTACCTCGAAAAATAACTTTTTAGTTTGTACACAGTTCTATGGAGTAGCGATTTTATTCCCTTGTAAGATGTCGGAAATACGGTTCGAGTCATTGAAATAGTAGGTGTAGGGCTTGTAGTACTACTCAACACATATGGGCAAATTCTTCCCCCCAAATCGTGCAGGGTATCGCGGAGCTCTACTCGCGTGTCACACACTGCACTGAACAGACCAATAGTAGCGCCGTTCAAACACTTACTATTTGCGGAAAATAATTCCAAAAGTGCTTCACTGAGACGCATATTTGGAAATGACATTCTTTTGTAATTTTATTCAAAATTACAGCATGCCAGACGGAATAAATCATATGAAGCACCATATGTGGCATATATTTTAGGTTTCAAGGTGGGATGGGTTAGGTTACAATAGTGTTGAGTGCGTATAAAGTATAGGGATAAGAGGGGGGTACCCCTCTGCCACATACCGTGCTGGGTATAGAATAAATTCACAGGAAGTTAATATAATCTTTAATATCTTTACAACAAGTAAGATTTTCAACAGTATTTTGGTTAGGTACTTTTTTGATAGCACTGCAAATGGTATATTCCACCTTTAACCCTAACTACACTATACCCATCAAAATCCAACTGAAGTTTTGCTAGGTTTTTGGAAGGTTTGAGACCAAACCATAGCAACTTGTTGTTCGACTTTTTTTGACTCGGTACCAAAGGCCCAGGGGGAGACCCTGTTGAATTCTGTGAGGTTCAGGGCAGAAAGGCTGGAGATCGACTTGTAAAAATTCTGGAGATCGACTTGTAAAAATTCTGGAGATTGGGGGAATGCAGATTTCTTCGTGGGACGGTGACCCACGGCGGGTCACGACAGTACCTGGTCAACTGTAAACGTATCTCTGTATGTGTGTCCCCACTGGCTGCATACTGAACTGAGACTGATACCCATCTGTACCAAGTCAATGCAATGCATTGATTGACCAATCTGTACCAAGTCAATCAAACTTCAACTGTTGTAGTTTGGCAGGTACATGTACTTCTGGTAAGGTTCAGTGCATACCAATAATTACTGAACCTGTGTAAGCTATTGAAGTTGTTAGGTTTGGTTTGCTTTCTAGTGTAAGACCCTGGAGGAATACTAATAGGGTTAAAGCTTTTTTTTTTTTTTTTAGATAACTTTGTGGCGTTGCATGCGTGCATGACCTGTATAGGCTATTTGTACAAGAATTGTTGTTTGTTCAAATGTATAGCAAAATTATGTTGGAACAATAGTCATTCTTTATTTTAAATGCAAGACTCTGTGAATAAATGTTTGGTTGATGTCCCCTTGTGGTTTTATACATCACTGCTTCGAGTGCTGTACATGTACATGTACATGTATATTTTTCAGAAATAAACCATAAGCTGTATTTTTTTACTACACCTTATAAATATTGCGATTAGGACGTCTTGCAACCAAGACTACCCTACATGTAAGTGTGACTTGCTCTCGACCAGTAAAAAGATACAGAATCTGTGGTGTACACGTAAATAAAAAAAGGATTTTAGTTAGTTTCAATTGGGGGGGGGGGGGGAGGGCAATATTTTACAGAAACTGAAGTAATACAAATATTTTATTCTGCACTTGCTAATGAGATTAGGTTGAAATATGATTGAAAAATGATTGCGCTAGATATAGTCTATGATTGTTCCGAAAAGCTGAGTTTTATATTTAAAATTCTCAATCGTCGCCCGGACAGCGATCGCGAAAAAACCCAATAAGAACCAGAACAACAAAAATTGGGAGCCAATGATGGTGTTTGGTAAAGCCGAATGTTTGCTATAGCATTGTTTGGAAAGCGACGTTCTACTGTACTGTATATAAAAAAGTTTCACAAGAATTTGTGTATTATACATAAGACACAAAACACAGTAAAGGGGGCCAGGCACAGTTCTGTCACGTTAGCAGTGTTTCTTTATCACTTATAAACTCAACCTATTACACAAAGCTTCCAGATTTTTTTTTAAGAAGTGAATCGATATGCATACTATCACAGAACTGAAAGAAGCAAACTATGTAAAAAAGAAATAAAAATAAACAAAGATATGAGCCCGCTTTTGTTCAACATATTTGACGGAAAAATCTGCCTGCATTTTCCGTCAATTTAAAAAAAAAAATTAAGGTAATTTTATTTAAAAAAGGAAACACCAATCTCTGCACCTCATAGTCTTTTGACCTCGTAGGGCTACTCATATAAAAACAAACACTGGAGCAGTGGGATGGTTAATTAAGTTAATATAAACACAAAGAAATTGTGCTAACGTGACAGGTACATGTAGATTGGTGGCCCCCTTTACTGTGTTTTGTGTCATAAGCACAAATGGCCATCTTTAATTTGAGTATCGTTGTTTTTGTCTTTTTTTATATCAATCTTGCTCTTTAATCATTGCTGTCTTTATTCTTGCCTCCTTGCTTTTGTTTACACTTGTTTGTGTTGTTCACATAATTGTATATGCTTGTACTGCTTGTCTCATGTAAAGTTACATTGTCATATTTTTTTTAATCGTTGTACCGGTACATGTAATTCTTGGCCGAATAATAATAATACCATATTTTCTGTATATAAAAAAGACGAAAGATGGCAGAAACATTGACAATTCTGTTATAAAAAATTGTTCACGAAATCACTTTATGAACTGAAACAGTCGAGGTCGCCTTAAATTTACGAGCATTCCGAATGTTTTGAATGAAGTTGTGAAAGAACGTAATTGCATGAGTGTGCAATCCTAATTGGTCAACCCCCAAATCATATTATTATGCGTAAAGGTGGCATTCCCCAAGCTGGGTTCGAACCCACAACCTGCAGAATTCCCCGAAGACCGCGAATTCAATGTTTGAGACCACGCGGCCATGGACCTGTCACACAAGGAAAGGGCATAATACGATTTTGCATTCAAAGCGGACACGGCCAGTAGCAGGATCTGATTTCAACAACAGATTTCCAAAATCACATCCAAATGCTGCAAATTCACATCCTCTTCTAACTGAAATTCACATCCTGGATAAGGTTGTTAAATGTGATGCGATCAAGCAAAATCAGTCGGAACTCGGCAATTCTTGTTACAAGTGAGATAGGGCCAAAATATGTTCGTAGGGGTGGACAAATCCAAAATGACTTTTTTTACAAAAAAATATTTTTCTTTTACATGAAAGTACTCTTTTAACAAAATTCAGAAGGGAAGTGATACAAAAACTTGATTATAGTTTCTTTATTTTTAACGTGCTGGTGTTCAAATGGTTGTAATTGTTTAACCAAAGGTCGTAATCACATGGGGTTTTCACTTTTCACTGAAATGGAGCCTAAAGTACGCTAAAAAAGAATATAGAAAAATCCCAAAAATGACCAAGGCCTACTTCAGACTGATTTCTCTTGATCGCATCACATATTACAAATTCACATCCAGTGGATGTGAATTTGGACTTCAATGACTTTATTAACCCAGGATGTGAATTTGGAGCATTTTGGATGTGAATTTGGAGAATAAATTTGGATGTCAGTGATTTTGGAAATCTTTTGTTGAAATCACAACATCCTGCTACTGGCCAGGTACGCTTTGAATGCAAAATCACACCATGCCCTTTCTAGCTACATGTACACATGTAGTGTCAATTTCTTCATTCAACAACTGTGTATTAATGTATAATTTAAACAGAAAGACCCAACCACCATCAAGCTGGAAGTGCCGTCTGGCGAAGGGATCACACCGGGCATCAGAAGGCCGCCACCAGAAGCCTTGGCCATCATCGCCAAGTACCTGACCGCTAAGAGACACAGACTGATTGACCTGTTTGCCCGGGCTGACAAGGACAAGAGCTGGACACTGACGAGGATGGAGTTTCAACGAAGCATTAGGGAGGTAGGTATGGTGAGAAGGCTATAAGTGTTTATACGGGGAGTGTGGTAATAATTGTGTTAATGAGGGGTTCTGGCAAAATGAGACGGAAATGGGCAGAGGTTGAAATGAGGGTTCGCAGGTATTAGAAAAGAGGATAACATTCTCCTTACAATGCTGTTTGTTGCGCTTCAGTCGGACATTTCGTTAACAAGTTAAGGCTGTTTTTATCAACATGTCGCAAAAGTAAAATGTTTTCTACATGATAAGAAAATGCTAATTTTTTTTCTGAATAAAAACACTTTTATTCTTTACTTTCATGCATACCAAAGATTTCTTATTTTAATAGCGATCCCCCTCCCAAGTACCATGACCCCGATAAGATCGTGGTGACTCGGAGCGGCGAATTGATGATGGAGGCCAAACACGCTTACCCCCAGCGTCATGTGGTGCGGGCGGAGCCCGAGATGATGGCTCTGTCAAGCGGCAAAGCCTTCGTGAGTCGCAAGGTGGACTGCTGGATGTCGTTTGAGGAGTACGATCGCCTCACCAGGTGAGTTTTGTGCATTCAGTGGCGGATCTTAGTGGATTATCTGAAGGGCTTGCATTTCACGCTGTACCGGAGGCTCGCGTTCCGCGTAACATCGCGCAGGATGTGTGGGCCAGTGTCCATTGAGTTGTTCATGTGTGGGGCTGATCAAGCGAGCAAGGATATTCGAGGAACATACAATAAACGTGGCTAGAGGGGCATTTCTCAAAAGTATAATTGAAACAAGATACAGTCGACTCTCGTTAGTACGAAAACGGATACAACGAAATTCCGGTTATTACAAACTTTATTCTTGGTCCCGGTAAAACTGTGCACGTTTCTATGGAGAAATATTCGCTTATAACGGATTGTACGAAATTCCTGTTACAACGAAAGGTTTTAGTATTAACCCCGTGAATAAAAAAAGCGTCGATATCGATCTATTTAAAACGAAAGCTTACAAATCCTGGTCCACGGCTTTTTATTCAGATCGAAATTGAAGTATTAGTCGGCGATTGTCATGTCAGTTAATTCATCTTGGCGATGGAAAACCTATTCAGAGGGATAGTGCTAATTGCTTGGACAGTAGTTGGAAACTGATATTTCGGACTTATTTTGACGCATTTTACATAAAAAGGTATTTATAAATGGGAATAAATATGTGACCTGTCATCACAAAATGAGCGTAAAGTCGCATGGAGTGATTTCCCAGTACGGCCAGTCAAAATTTGAAGGGGTGGTCGATTTTGAGATTTTGTGATGACAGGTCACATATGTGGTTGACTGGTATTAAAGGTATGTTGAAAACCAGCTCATTGGCCTGAACATTGTGAGTTTATTGACGTGTCCAGACCCATGAGCCGGTTTTCAGCGTACGTTTAAAACTGGTCAACCACATATTTATTCCCTTGGTTCTGTGGATATCTTGTTTTCAATTCAGGCATCTTGCCAAGCGCTACGTGACTCTGGATGGAGCCAAAGTGGACCCCAACGCCTTCTGGCCAGGCCAGCTCCTAGACAAGCTACGTCTGTGCATGCCAGGCATCGACAAGCCCAGTACGGATAGCATCTTCACGTCCAAGCCTTCGACCGCACACAGGGCCTACCCGGGCTACAACAATGACCTGAAATGGTGGCCAATCAACGAGCAAGGACACATGATGCCGGCCAATTATGAACAAAACAAAGTCTACAGTATAGACTCGAAGTGAATACATGTACAGTGGAACACCGCTATACCAAACATCAATTTTAAAAAAATAAAAATTAACGGATTAACAAAATCCACCGTCCTTGGCTCTCGATTGTTGTGTCCAAACCATGGAGCTATATTAAATTACAAGAGCGCTTACTTCTAATTCTTTCTTATTACATTTTTAATTCATGTGTAAGTTTGTAAAACATAACGAAAATAGATGTATTGAATATGTACAGTGTACTCTAAATGCAACGCGCGTGCAAGTAGAACAGACGCAAAAAACTTAAGCGCATCATGACGGTAAAACAAAAGTCACGGCAAAATCATCTGCAGCGTTGTTTGCGCAGGGGCTTCGGTAACACTCTATAGAATACAAATGCAAATAGCCGTACAAAGTTGTAGGTTTGTGCACAAACATGGATGAGCCCAGCAGGCATCACTTTGTACATTGAGCAAGCGCTCTAGTAATTTAATATAGCTCTATGGTCCAAACATACCAAAGATTGTTGTTGAAAATATGTCAAACGCTATTTGGGCCACTTGAAATTCCCGAACATTATATGGCCAGTGCTTTGTGTTAAAGAGTGACGGGTGGTTACTAGGTCAGGACTCCGTCTTGAAAAATAGGTACATGATGGACCGGCGGTTAAAAATTGCTATACTGAATGATCGATATACCAAACAAAAACTGTGGATCCTGTGATGTTTGTTATAGCGGTGTTCCACTGTAATACATGTATTTATCTTATTAAAGATATGGTGTACAGTGTACACTAGGGAAACCTAGTCTTTGCCAAAGAAGACTATTTGATTATACACGTCACGTATCCTTTTCATACAATGTGCCTGCTGACGATTGATACGATTAATCCGGCTCCCTAACTCAGTCATCTTTGCAAATTCCCTTAACCAGTTTGCGCCGGGATTATTTTAACCAGTTCGCGCCGGGATTATTTTAACATCGCCGAGCCGACAGGCGGGATTATTTTTAACGAAACTCGATCCGAAGCGTGTTCAGGCTGATAGTGCCGGGAAGCACACCCACGCATTTCCGGCCTTGCGCGCTGCTGACATACATTTCCGAACTTGAACTTGGCGTGTTTATGCGTCATCCGTTTTGAATTTGGGGGAATTTTTGCGTTTATATACGTCATCCGGCGCGAACTGGTTAACATCACCGAGCCGACGCGGGTTCAGGCCGATAGTACCGGGAAGCACACCCACGCATTTCAGCCCTTGCTCGTGGCGTGTTTATGCGTCATTCGTTTTGAATTTGGGGAAAACTTTGCATTTATTTACGTCATCCGGCGCGAACTGGTTAAATAGGGGGTGATCTTTTCATGCCAATTCGACCTTTCAAATAGGCATAGCGTTTTCATGCAGTTGACTACCCATTCAGCAGTCGCGCAGGCCTGTGTTGCATACCTATATTAGTGCTGCTTTTACAAAGGAATTTTGTACGTGTTGATAACCGTAGTTCTGCGTCGCTGATTTGATCCCTAGGAAAGCTTGCGGAGAAATTAGGAAAAAGATAAACCGCTGTATGAAGTTTGCAAAGACGAATGAGCGAGTTAGGAAGCTGGTCTATAACCAAAAAAGAATTTAAATAAGTTAAGAGGGCCTAATATTTCGATCTTAACAAGATCTTCTTCAGAGACTAAATGACTGTGTACAAGAAACAAACATATATAGGGCAAAATACAGCATGATGCACATCATTGACACTGAAAAAACACAAAAGAAAAAAGCACAGAGTTCAATGGAACAAACAACAAAAGGAGGATTAGGCTGAGGTAAGTGTAGGTAGGATCAAAGGCGGGGTAGGAACAAAAACAGAGGGGGTAAAGCCACAAGGAAAGGGGTCAAATATTGAACAGTCCTGAGTCGTCTTTGGCAAAGACTAGAGGTAAATCATGCTTTTGTTATAGGCCAGGCACTTGGCTGTTCACAAAAATTGCAGTATCCAAGCATACAATATGTGACCTGTCACCACAAAATGAGAGTAAAGTCGCACAATGTGATTCGGAGATATGGCCATCGAAAGTCCTAATATGAAGGGGTGGTCAATTTGGAGATTTTGAGTAATTTGGAAAGCCCAAGTTCTCCTTTACATGCTCCTTTTTTTGGGGGGTGAGATCAGATGATCGAAAACCTCTTAAATTATGCGATTTTGTTCGGATTAAAGTCCATTAGTGGTCTAATTAACACGGTAATTATCCCACGTTTTTGATATTTTGTTGTTTATACAATAGTTTGTATGTGTTGAAAATTTCAAGAAGAAATAATGATTAGATCATAGCCGTTGCTATGCTCAACCGAACCTTACTTGTCCTGTTTTGTAATCTTTTGTGTGTTTTGTTTAAGATGTTTAAAGTAATTTTTCCCACAAACACAATTTTTGAAACCCAAGACTTTCTGGAGTGCTGTAAAATGTATTTATTGCAAAACCCTCAAGTGTTATGTATCATTGGAAAGCTCTCTTTCTCAAGAATTTGAAAATACCAATATCTCAATTTTTGAAATTTCCGACTTTACTCTCATTTTGTGGTGACAGGTCACATATACATGTAACCACGATGTTGGGACGCAAGGTATGACATTTTGCTATATTTATAGTTACATGCCATTTATTCCTGCGAATATTTGTTTTTCGATATTTCATGACAAATTTAGTACTTCGATGTAACAAGGGACACCGTGTCTTTGCAATTGAAACATACACATTTGTATAAGGTTATTGTAGATAAATTACGAGGGATATGTTAAAAAATATGTTCTGACTTCCGACGTAACAAATGTCACACACCATATTGTTTATAGCTACAGATTCACTTGTATTTATGGTAAAAGTAACTATATATTCAACTTTAATAATGATGGAGTGTGTTTAATATCAGGGATGCCATGTTCCAATTTGGTGGAATTAGCCTCTCCAACAAGTTTGCGATTCAAAAAAAAATGCCAGCGAACAATTAAATATTTAAAGGTGCATTATAAATTCTCCTTTTTATGATCAATTTTTCATTGGGGGGGTAAAATGTAATTTTTTTTATATTTGTAAAGTACAGGATGAAATACTTGTAAATAAAGAGAATTATGAACAATTTCAAATGTTTCTTGTCTTTGTTGATTTTTTAGTACCATGTGGCTTTAGCAAATAGAAACAGAGTAACTTATTCTGTTTTTCTTTATTAGTCTGGCTGTGTCATGTACTGTGTACTTTCGTATTAACCCTCGAAAAATCATCCGTTATTTAATTCAGAGAAGAGGTGACTATTGCCTCAATCATTCAAAATCATCTAACAATTACTGTTAATGGGTTGAGTATTTGCATAAATACTGTATACAGATTATTAGAAATGAAAAAAAAATCGGTAGGAGTGTTCATACAATATGTTGGTGAAAGTCAAAACCCAATATTGAATACACTGCAGGGATTTAATGCTTTAAAGGTGGGTTTTCAAGAGACTGGCGAAAAAAATGGCAAAGTCCAACATTCGGAAAAAAATTGTTCTCTGAATGTGTCGCGACAATGCAGTTTGTGCGTAGTTCTCAAAACGTATGAGCGAATGCCGTGTGTAGCGTTGCCGAACTATGGCCAGTCCACATACACGAAGAACATGCGACTAAAATGCGAACACCACGAATGTTGCACGAATCTCGTGCGAACTTTTTGCGCATATTTCTTGACTAATAAATGTTGTGCGATTATCTTGCGACTGGCGATCCGATGCTTCTTTGGCGAAGTCTACTGTTCTCAAGAAGCACGCAAACAGTTTGTGAATAGCTCGAGAAATTATCGGACGAACGTCGCTGCTTTCGCGAGACATGCGCGAGACATTTTCCAAACTGTCCGAACCTGTTTGGGGTATGACAAAGCTTTTGACATTATCGAGGGCAAATCACGACCTGGGATGCTGGAAACGTTTTTTTTTTAAATTCAATTGACGACGCTTCTGAAACCCCCAGTGCATGTTTGGCGAACGTTTGGAACCTAAAATACGAATGTTGGACTTTGCCATTTTTTCGGCATTCGCATCGTTCGCGTGCCCTGTGAAAACCCACCCTTTAATAGTCATAGGTTACCAAATGTGAGCTCACAAGATTTTAAGCCAATTGATGCACTCCTTGGGTAAAGCGAAGGGAAAAACTGAATGAACACATTGGGCAGAAACAAACTTAATAATATGTGACCGTCCACCACAAACTGGGTGTAAAATCGCACATGTTGACTTTGCAGGAAGGACCAAACTAGTGCTGGGCAAGTAGTGGCTTTTTCCACTCGAGTACTCGCGAGTAGTTATCGCAATTTTCACAAGGGGGATAATGACAGTTACACGTGTTTATCACCTTGTGTTTTCATTCAAAAGCATAACGGTAGTTTCTCAGCGAGATTGGCAGCAATTTGGTTTCCTTTATCGCTCAAGTTCCAATTCAGAATGTGTTTTTATTCCTCCATGGTAAATTTGAAAATCAATAAAGATCGTTATCGAAAAACCATTGTAATTGTCATAAGTTAACCCTCCAGGGTATTTTGGCTAGAAACCCTGCCAGACGCAACAGATTGCATACTTTGTCACATTGACTTGTGTGCAGAGTCAAGCAGTCACCACAGATGGACTGTGCTGGATCTGGCAGGGTTAGGGTTAATAATCCCACCGTGTTGCAACGTCCGCCTGTACACGTTAACAATCAATGCTAGCTAACAATCACTACTCGCAGGTAATTATTGCTACTCGGGCTGGCACGATTACTCGATTAGTTGAAAAACTGCAAGTAGTTTAACAAGTAGTCCAAACTAATCACTAACAATTAATGACCTAATCGAGTGACTCGCCCAGCACTAGACCAAGCCTTTAAAAAATCAGCTTGTACTTTTAGTTCTGAAAAATTCAGATTGATCATTCTTTTAGAAAATTGTAAAAACCCTTTTTTGTGGGACATTCAGTTTAGAAATCGGAACGAATCTGATAAAATTTACAAAACTTGCATGAAAACCTCACAAGTTGAGCCGCTCACATTGAGTACACTGACCCTGTGAACCCACACAAGTCTATTATCATTTGAAATCTGATGACGTACTCTTTCTAAAATTACATCAACGTCAACAAGTAAACAATTTCGACTTTACAGTTGCGGTGGATGGTCACATACAGTATGAAAACTCCTACAAACAAATCTAACTAACTTTAGTTTACGGTTAAACCCTTGCTCTTGTTTTTACACACTAACGCACTTTAATATTCGAACCCAAAAATCCCTGTGTTCCTTATTAATGCACACAGCAGCCGTGCAATAGCATGTACCACTGCCATGCAATAAACAACTCTCATAGAGCAAGGGTTAAGATAGGGCAAGTGTTTATTTATTTATTTATTTATTTAGCGGACGTGTGTTCCTTCGAGCTCCGAGTAAGTTTGTATTTTTTTTCCTTTCTTGACCTTTTTAGGTCCTTGTTTCTTTATTATTGTATTTAGTTTATGACATAGGTCTAGCTAGACCGAGCCCACTGTATATATTTTGTGTCGTTTTCCTGTATTTTACGTTCAATTTTTAGCCTAGACTGTGGTGTTTTGTACTGAGATGGCCACCATGGCCACTCAGGCAGAACCACGAAATACGACTGGCGCACCCAAACCCTTTGTTCCTGGTGACGAGCCGTTTAAAGGCCTCACCAGGAACAATGGGTGTGTTTTCAAATCCGTAGACAATGTATCCATTGAATCCTATTTAGAGAAATTCTATAAGTCCATGCCTGAAAAGAACATTGTCTCGGCCAGTCGTATTTCCAACGGTCGCATTGCTGTATACTTGAGTTCCAGGGAGGAGGTAGCCGACGCCATTGCCCGTGGGTTAACGTACAACGACTCCTTCCTGGAACTTACCCCTCTAATTCAACCTACTACTCGCCTTACGCTATCTAATGTATACCCCGAGATTCCAAATTATGTTCTTCTCCACAATATTTCTAGCTTCTGTAAAGTAGTGTCCGCTGTTAAACCCATACCCCTTGGAAACAAAAACAAACAGCTGTCCCACATAATGTCCTTCCGCCGACAGGTTCAGATCATCCTTAAGCCCAATATCACCCTCCCAGACCATATCAATTTTTCTCATTCTGGTGTGAATTATCGTGTGTTTCTGTCGATTGAGTCAGTTCGGTGCTTCAACTGTGGGGAGTTTGGCCACATCAGTCGCTTCTGCAAGAAACCCCCCACCCAGGCTAATGTTAATGAACCCGTCAACCACCTCAACCCTCCTCCAGTCTTCATGCACAACAAATCAGACCCCAAGCACCCTCCAAAGAACAAACCCAACCCTCCTGTCCTTCCAGCAGAAACTAAAGGTGCCCCCCCTCCAAAACCCAAGCCCCGAACTCCGATACGGGGAGACGCTGTAGCGGGACCATCGGTGCCCCGTGCCGATCCAGTTGGGCCAGCGGCCGGTGCAGGTAAGCCGAGCACAATCTCGGCTGCCGTTACTGCCGCTCGAGCCGAGGCTTCATCGTTGCCCTCTCAGAAACCATCCGATACTCCCCACAGCGACTCCTCGATGGACACCAACCAATCCATCTGGGGTACCCCACCTCCCCCTACTAGGCTTTTTTCTGACATCGTGTCAAAGCGAAAACTATCCCCTCCAATTTCCAACGATGACAGTCCCCATCTCACTCCCTTGAAATCCCCACAACCCCTACGCAAACTTCGCAGGAAAAATGCGTCACCAAACAAACCGGACACCCCAACCCTCTCTCAGGTCCTGGATATGTCCCCCTCCATGTCCACTCCCGATGATGCTACCCTCACTCCAATGCCAGAGTCGACAAATCTTTCTACCGACAATTCCACCCCTAGTCACCTTACGCCCACCCTCATTCCACCCACACCTATCCCGGCTCCCCCCACCCCCTTTGCTACCACCCCTTTGTCCGTTGCCACTACCCCAACCCCCATGCCCTCCCTTGTAATCCCATCTACACAGTCAACTCCTAACTCCACGGTTGAAGCGACCGATACTGACTCCTCTGTATGGGAAGATTCCCAAAACCCGTCAGACGGCGAATTTTCACAGACTTTGTTCCCCTCCTGTCCTGGTCCCCTCAACCAATCCCAACTTATCAAATTTCTTTCCGCGGTCAAATCCCAAAGAAAGCCCAAGGCTATTGCCCGGAAATTCACTACCAATACAGCTGGTTTGATTCGACAACTCAAACCCCTGACAAATAGTCCCCTGATTCAGAACAATCTGCAGCACAGGATTCGCAAACTAATACAAAAACTAGACTCTTAATTTTCTCTGTTATGATGTTCAGACTATACACCCTTTCTGCCCTTTTAATGGCGCTGTCACTAATTACTCTCAACACTGGAGGCTGTTACAAAATAACCAATAATGTCGCCTTCGCTCGCTATTTTTCGAACCTTACTCAAAGGTGTGATGTTATTCTTTTACAAGAAACTTACTCTCTCAGTGAACAATGTTTGTGCTGGAAAAGTTGGTCTAATTATACTCCCCTTTGTGCCCCCAGTACTACACCTGGCTCGGGAGTTACTATCCTAATCAATAAAAACGTCGATCTGGTTGCCTCCAGTGTTGTCGCTTCTGGTCACCTCCTCTTTGCCCAAATTAAGCACCAAAGCACATTGTACAATATTTATAATTTACTTGTCCCTCAAACTGACAACATTGCCGTCAAAACCCTTGAAATACTTAAAAATCACTGTGACCAGCACATTAGTGATGGCGCCATTACTATTGTTGGAGGTGACTTTAATTGTACTTGCGATCCCTCCATGGACCGCGCAGATAGGCCGACCGAACATCGTCCCCGGGTCTCAACGGCTCTCAAAAACGTTCTCATTAAGTCCAATTTGTGTGATATCTGGCGCAGACTAAATCCGCGTGTTAAACGCTATACCTGGATGAGGAAAAACCCATTTGCTACTAACAAAATGTCCCAGGTCAGACTTGATCGTTTTTACGCTCCTCCCAATTTGGTAGCAGCTATTCACTCTTGTCAAATTATCCCTTGCTCTTTGTCCGACCACTCTGCCGTTCATCTTTGCATCAAACCGCCGTCCTCTCAGCACAGAGGCAGTGCTTACTGGCATTTTAATAATTCTCTTCTTGTTGATCAAAATTATCGTGAAATTATACATCTTTTCTGGTCTAATTGGCAAACTGAAAAATGTCATTTTAATGACATATGCAAGTGGTGGGACCTCGGCAAGGCCCAAATTAAAACCCTTACCCAAAAATACAGTTCCACACTCGCCAGAGAAAAACGAGCTGTCTTTCTTCGAATAAACTCCCAAATTGAGGAGCTTCAGTCTGCTCCAGACATCACACCAGAGGCCCAACAGGTTCTCAAAGAACAGCGAAAGGAATTAAATGTTCTTTTAAAATATCAGGCTCAGGGCGCCCTCGTCCGATCTCGTTTTCAACATCTGAACGAAGTTGACACCAGCTCTTCCTATTTTTTCAATCTTGAAAAATCCCACTCCTTTTCTAAAACCCTTTGTGGTATTCGTCTTCCTGACGGCGAAATCTCTGACAACCCAGAAGAAATTAAAACTCACTGCCGTAATTTTTACGCTAATCTTTACAGTCGCGTTCCCACAGACGAGGACGCCCTAGAGCCTTTATTATCTGATATATCTCAGCTTGATCCTCTGGACGCAGAGGATCTTGATGGTCCTCTTCGCCCGGAGGAACTTGATTGTGTTGTCAATCAGCTTGGCAAAAATAAAACGCCTGGTTTTGACGGACTGACATCGGAGTTTTTTGCATCATTTTGGTCGTTACTTAAGAGCGATCTTTTTGATGTTCTAAGTTCTGCTGTTATTTCTGGTTCCCTCCCCCGTTCTTTTCTGAAAGCTGTGATCACCCTCATTCCAAAAAAAGGTGATCTTTCTGAAATTTCTAACTGGCGTCCTGTCTCCCTTCTCAATACTGATTACAAAATTTTTGCCAAGCTCCTTGCAAATAGACTGAAACAATCCATTGGTAATGTTATCCTAGAAGATCAATCTTATTGTGTGCCTGATCGCACTATTTATGATAATTTAAACTTGATTCGTGATGTTATTAATTTTTGTAATGTTAATGATTTACCTTTGGGTGTGGTCAACCTTGATCAGCGCAAAGCTTTTGACAATGTTGACCACGACTATCTTTTTAATGTTATGAGAGCCATGGGATTCGGGGACAAATTCATTTCTTATCTTCATCTCCTGTATAGCGGCGCCGAGAGTCACATTAAGGTGTGCGGTTCTTTGACCGCACCCTTCTCTTTCGAGAAAGGCATCCGACAAGGCTGTCCACTCTCGGGGCTTTTGTACACTATTGCCATTGAGCCCTTTCTTAATACTCTTCGGAAAGAATTGCAAGGGCAGGGATTTCCTTTGCCCAACACTGACAAGTATTGTTCGGTTTCGGCCTATGCTGACGATATCACTGTTTTTATCACCTCCGACATTGGGTTTGATACTATTCAAAGGGTGTATAGTCTTTTTAGCGGATCCTCTGCTGCACGGCTTAATTACGAAAAATCCAAGGGGTTATGGGTCGGGTCGTGGACCGGACGAACCGACAAGCCGCTGGACTTCCAGTGGAATAATCAAGGTTTAGCTTTCCTTGGAGTTCACCTTGGGAATAACAATAACTATAATCAACAAAACTGGAACAACTGCAAAGACAAACTTGTCAAAACACTTGCCTGCTGGAAGCATCTCTCCTTCACTCTGTCCCTCAAGGGGAAAATTCTAATAGCTAATCAGTTAGCTGCCACTAAAATCTTTCACTGTCTTGCCGTCCTCCCTTGTCCTGATAAAAACCTACGTGAACTCCAGGGCTTGCTTGTCGATTACGTCTGGTCCAACAAACGACACCTACTAAAAAAGCGGACACTCTTTCAGAGCTGCGACAAAGGTGGGCTAGGTCTAGCTTGTCTCCAGGCACGCAGCCTCACTTTCAGATTTAAACTTCTTCGGAGGTATCTCCTTTTAAACTCTCACCCCTGTTTTACGTTAATGGACTATTATTTGTCCAAATACAAACGTCTCAATCTCGGTTACCAACTTTTTCTGTTGAATCTCGACTCTAAATTTTTCACTAGTCTCCCCCTTTTCTACAGTGAAACGCTGCGCGCCTGGATGGCAATCGGAGCTCGAATGGAAACACCCACTAATTCAGTCAACCATATCCTCAATCTACCCCTTATTTACCCACCCCTTGTTAACCCCTTGCCGGGCGGTGCGGTCTTTTCTGCAAAGCTCTGGGCGGGCGGCATTCACTTCATCAAGCAGCTCCTCAACCTCAACACCGGCAAGTGGCTTCCGGTTGATGACATCCGTCTTGTTTCCTCCTTCATCCGTCCACCGTCTCTTCGTATTTTTCAACTGGATATCTCTCGCCTGCACCACACCATATCATCATCTTTCCCGGAACTGTTCAATATCGACGGCCTTTTTCAACACACCACACCACTTGAAGAAATACCAACTCGTCCAGCTTCTCCAGTCAGTGTCCTCATCGACAAGGACACAGACGTTTTCTCGCTTTCATCCAAATCGCTTTATCTACTCTTCAGCCAGAACATCAACGACAACTCTTCTCCTACCTTAACACCCTGGCACGACCTTGGTTATTTTCCGTCTTCTTTTCAAATCCCCTGGAGAGAAATCTACCAGCCGCCAACTTCCAAGAAAGAAGGGGACGTTCAATATAAGCTTCTTCGTAACGTCTTGCCTTCTCTCCCAGTTCTCCATCATCTTAACCCCAAAATCTCTTCCGACTGTGGGTGGTGCGGGGAGAGAGGAACTATCACACATCTGTTCGTCACTTGCCCATCAATACAACCAGCTCTCAATCTTCTTCATAGCCTTATCAGTCGTCTTCTTCCGGACCTTCAGCTTAATTTTGACATTTACTGGACTCTCGTTCCGCCTGCTCGGAGTCGAAACAGAGGGACTGTCCGCCTGGCAAACTATCTGAGCATTAGCCTTAAAAACATCATTTATTGGCTCTATCGTACCTCTAACCCCTCCGACCCGCTATTAGTTTGGCAGTACAGGTTAAAAAACAAAATCATTCTAGAATTGAACTATCACAAGCTACATAACTCTATCCCTATTTTTCTCGCAAACTGGTCTATAAATAACACCCTTTTTGACTACAGTAATGATCGAGTGATATGGTTGATCTGAATTTAATTCTGTTCGCTATAATAATATATATTGTTTTTTCATACCCTTGTCTTTCCTAGGTTGACGGGCTTGGACTGGTCTCGCCCCCCCAAAGGCGAGCCACGGTGATATTTTGCCCCCAAGCCTGTCACCTGCCCCGCATGGGGGACTGGCAGTGGGTAACTTTTGCCCACACCCAGACGCTTAGGAACCCATGCACCCCTTCCCCCTTTTTCCCCCTCCCCTCCCGTCCCCTCCCTACAAGACAAGGGTACAGATAAATTGAATTTTACTTTTTTTTTGTTTATATTTATATGTTCCTTAATAATGTATTGTATTCCCTTTTGTGGTTTACAATGTTAATTGCATTGTTTGAACAATTATTTCCTTAAACTGTCACCTCATTGACTAGCCGTCGTGGCAGTAGTATACAGCCAAACGGCTAGTCATTGTGGACTTATTTAGTACCTGTTATTTACTGTATTTCACACTTTACTACAGTTTACTTTTATATAACTTATCGTGTTATTTGAAATATCATCTGTCAATTAATCTTTTATTTTGTATATACATGTATTCATTTGATTTTGTAGCCATTTAATGGTTCTTTCTCTGTTGTTTATAATAGCAGAAATAAAGTACCCATTTTGAAAAGTAAAAAAAAGTATTTATTTATTTATTTCTTATATTTAACCAGGGTTTCTCATTCACAGCAATATGTGGTCTTCCATGGGGCCCTGTATAATATTATAAAATTACAATAAAACAGTATTTAAATTTAGAAGCAAAACGAACATAAAATTATTTTAAAAGAAAAACACAAAATACAATAAGTATAAGAATACTTGATGGATAAAAAAACTCGATTAAAAGCTAAAATATAACAATTCTAAATATAAATAAAAATGATAAGAAATACATATATGTAATACTCAAAATGTATAGTACGTAACCATACAAACAGATATGCAAACATAAACACAATAATATACAAACATACAATACAACCAAAAAAAACATTATGTACACATCCATATGAACACTAACTCAAAGTTAGTTAATTTGAATTTAAAATACATAAATGTATAAAAATCTAAATAACAAAAATCAAATGGTAAGTATAAACACGAAATGGACATTAAAAAGGGCAGACGTATTAAAAAGATGTTAAAAGACATTGTTTCATCGATTTCTTGAAATGCTCAAGTGAAGGAGAACATCTAACATTTAAACTTAAATTATTCCAAATTGTAATAGCTGTTAAAAAAGGGCTGTGCTTATAACAGTCAGTTCTGTACTTAGGTATAACCAAGTGTTCTAATGTGGACTGTCTCGTACCATACCCGTGTCTATCATCAACTCTTACACAATTTTCTGTAAGGTACGCTGGAGCAAGATTGTGAGTACATTTATACACGAGTACTGCTCTCAGATATACAAATCGTTTTGATAATGGGAGCTGACGTCTTTGCCTTTGTCTTTGTCTTTCTTCTCTTTGGACTCGTTGGCTCGTTCCTCTGCTCTAGCGGCGGCATCCCGTGCCTTCTTCCTACTCCTCTTGGATTTCTCCCCACCAGCCTTCGCCCTGCCAGCCGTCCCAGTGCCATTCTCTGTAGCCTTGCCCTGATGAGCGCCTTTATCCTTGTCGTCCAGGCGGGACGTGTCGGTGGGTCTCCCGTCCTTGGCTCCTGCGGCGGCCGCCGATTTGGCATCTTGGCTCTCTTGCGAGCCGTCAACCTTGTCTTCCTCCTTCTCGGGGCCCTTGATCTCTTTCAACCCCGCCTTTCTCTGTGGAAGCACACCAATATGACCAATGAAAAAAACTCTTGAAAAAGTTTTATGCATGTAGGTTTGCCTATTAAACACAGACATTATCAAGCAAATGAGTTCTTATATAGCGCACGTATCTACCAAGCCTGGTAATCAAGGCGCTGTCAATATTATCCCTGCTCATTGGGCCCACAATATATTAAAATTACCATCTCAGCTCCCTGCAGCTAATAACCACCTATATCCACCCTTGACGAAGTGCCTTGCCCAAGGGCACACGCACCATAGGACTCTAACCCATAACCTGCAGCTTTACCCACAGACGGCGAATTTATTGCTCCAGACCACGAGGCCACGGCACTCTGAAGTCGACCCTGGGGACAATTTTATAGAGCTGCTTAAGCACAGGAACTTGGTTTAGTCAAACCAGCTTACCAGCCACATTATCCTGCAATGTATCTTGTTTGTGATTGGTATTTTAGCTTAGCATAACAATTTTGCCTCCTAACCTTGCTTAAGAATACAATTATTCAGTTGGTTTTTTCTTTTAATGTATTTTCATTTGAAGCTTTAATTTGGTGAAAACCCCATGTTCATACGACTTTCGGTTCAAAAGCAAACCTACACACTTGTCGTCCTAATCGTGGCCTGGATCTTACCGCTGTTCGGCGTCGGAACAGACTTGCATGGGCAAATGCACACATTCGATGGCCCTTGTCACGCTGGGGAAGAGTGATCTTCACGTACAAATCACGGTTCCAGTTGTCGCGCAGATGGAAGACAGCATGTATTGCGACGTGCGGGTGAACAGTTTTCAGACGCAAATGTTATTTGCAAAATCGCCTATAATGGAGGTGGTGGTGTTGGCAGGCACAACGAGTTGGCAAAGAACTCTTTTGCACTTCATTGAGGCCCTCAAGTTTCGGAAACTTGAATGGGCAAAGATATCGGGATGAGATTCGCATACCAATTGTTGTGCCGTTCGTCCGCCAACATGCCGCCACCTCCCAGCAAGACAATGCCCGACCTCATGTTGCCAGAATCTGTATGCAGCTCCTGGAAGCAGAACACATTCCAGTTCTTGACTTGCCTGCATATTCGCCGGACATGTCACCCATAGGGATGTTCTTGACCGACGTGTCCACGATCGTGTTCCAGTTCCGGATAACATCCCTCAGCTCCGTGTAGCCCTCGAGGGGGAGTGGAATAACATTCCACAGGCCACAATTGTCCACCTTTTCAACTCGATGCGAAGAAGATGTGTCGCTCTACGGGACGCAAATGGTGGACACACAATATATTGAGTGGTGATTTGTTTCAACCCGACCCCCGTCGTGTCCACATGCATGTCCATGATTACCAGTGTTCTAACAGACAGTTGGCGCAGCTAAAACTCTTTGTGTTGCAGTAACTCATTGTGGTTGATTTTCCAGTCAAAATCCATGGCAAACAGACCAGGAGAAACGAAGACACGATCCAACTTGTCCCACTTCTGTGTAGAATCAATGTTCAAATCAAATATGGCGACGCCCACGTACAGTCACGCACATTAGTGTGTAGATGTACTTAGATTAAAATAACTATAATTACAGCAATTAACCCGTAAACTCACTGAGCTTGATATCGGTTTATATAGGTCTGTCGTAAAACATGTAGTTCTACATAACAGCGGCGTGATGTCGTAACCGTTTTCATGGAGACGTGGATTTTGAAAAGCGTTTTTTCAAAAAAGTTTTGTTCTCTCCTATTTTAAAAGAAAACTGCAAAAAATACTACTTTGCAACAACTTTTGCAGTAAGGAAACCTTCACATGATTCTATGAGAGGTGAATTTTTACATGAACCCAGTATGATTATAACACGGTGTGGTTAATTGTATCATTAATTTAATTTATATAATAATAATGTTTTGCCAGAAGCATGTCAAAATAGTTAATGTGTTTTAAAGCAAAATAGTGAACAAATCGAAATCGAACAAATGATAGGCCTAATGGTTGAAATGTGTGGCTCTTCGTGAAAATGGTGACGATTATTATAGTTCAGTAAGAATTGACGAGTACCAGACAGTTTTGTTAACAGGCAAATTGTAGCCGAATGTGTTTAATTATTGGGACTCCCATAAATAAATTAACCCAAATCAACCTTTGGGAAACACGTTTATTATTTTGTTTTTAAATGCACAATGTTTATTAAAAGACACGTATTTCCGACACCTAAGGCACCATTTCAAAATTCGGAACGGAAAGTTAGCGGAACCTCTACTTCCGATTCTGTCTGATCTACCAAACCTTAAGGCTCCGTTAATTGTGTGAATTGAAATCCGAACGGATTGGAACACTAGCATGCCATGTGTTTAGTTGTCAGAAGTATATTATACACAAGAGGCTATTATAATAAATTGCGTTATGTATCGACGGATGCGATCTGGAGGCGAAGTAACCAGTGTTAGTTTACATAATTATGGGGCTTTATATACCTCCAAATGGGCACTTTGGGAGACAATCCCATAGAGTCGTGCACAATCTTTATTGTAACCTAACCCGTTTTTACCTGGAGCTTTTTCCACGAAATTTCATATTTATGCTATTTAGACCCAAATCTGTCTTCTCCGAGCAAAAATAACTCCCAAATATCGTTTTGTGGGGTAGCTAGACACTTAGGGAGACACTGAAATGTCTCCCTAAGTGCCACTGTCTCCCAAGTGAATCAAAACTATCGCTAATTTGTCTCCCAAAGTGCCTATTTGGAAGAATTTATCTATTCAAGAACAGACGTGGAGTTTTACCCGTGATTTGAAATTCTTCAAAATATTTTTTGTTAGTTTTAGTTTCACCATTTTTGACACGTTTGTCTTTGGGAGTTGTTTTTTGGCAGCATACAATAACCCTATCAACCCCAAGACATATAACCACACAGGCTTTGGTTCCCATAGTTTTGGGCCTATAGCATGTTCAGTTAATTATATATCGCCAATTACGGAGAGACTTACCGGGTATTGTTCCCTGTTAGTGCAAACTGATCCACCCTTTGACGCTAATGGAATCATCCTCATTAGTATTCAAAACTTCTCAATGCTGCTATACATATACCCGATGATGCCAGGAATGGTTGTCTTTTGTTACTTGTGTGCAGACTGATCGTACATATCAATCCCTTTCTACGTACTATACTATACTATACTATACTATTCTATATGCTTTATTTTTACTACGCGTAATATGCCTAAGGAAATTACCAAGCACCGTGGGCGTTCTTCAGCCTCCGCTACGGTGTCCAGACCACCACCGGACGACGACGAGCAAGCCCCCGTGGATATATTGGCCTTGGCGGCCAAGGAAATCAGCGAGGATGAGCCTGGGCCTGGCAAACCGGGCCAACCCAAGTCTTGGGTTGGATCCGAGAATCCATTTTGCCAAACTTCAGTTCCGTCGTGTTCTGAAAGTTTTTTAGGTAGCGGGTTGTTGTACCCAAAACCTTCACCGGCCTATATTTCTTCAGCTACACGCTGGGGAATCAGGGAATCGATGGCGCAAGCCATCGGCACCTTTTCCCGGGACGATAACTCCGGGTATATCCAGTCGTCAGCCCCGGACTACAGTCTTGGGCTCAACATTATCAGCGCGCGGCCGGTCCAACCTTCACCTTCAGTTCCGTCATAGGGACAGATTCAGTGGAATTTTTCACATCAGAATGTACCTCCAGTCCTACTGTTTCTGCAGGTATGTTTCCTAATCATATGCCATATTATGCCAATCCTTGGTTGGGGCCTACCTAGCTCCTTGGTTGGGATATGATCCCATCCGCTCAAGTCCAACCGTTCATCGAACAGCCGTTGTGCTTTCGAGCGCCTGGGCGTGAACGAAGTCGTACATCCGGGCCTCCTCTGTTAGAGGCGGCCACGGCGGAGACGATTTCGAGTGATAGTGACAGCGAAAGATCGTTTTTTTTCTTTTCTGCAGCAACAGCTTCAGTTTCTTCATTTTGTAATCCTCATCGAGGATTTGGGCAACCCCATTCTGTAGGTTTTGGAATGATGGGAACAGCTTAGAACCATATAAGCTTTTGTCAAATAGTCACTATCGATGAGAAGTTATGTGTGTATCCCACAACAAGTTTTGAAGGCGGCTCTAGCTGCCCCTTCTGAAGCTTTTCGATCTGTTGCGGATCCTGAATGTCCAGAGAAAATCTCAAAGAATAATGTTCTAGAACTTCTTTCTTGAGGCATATAATATATTAATATTGGGGTCATCAGCCAGTTAAGGCCTAGCCCTCTCCCGTCAACATGCATTAATTTGACTAGTACTAGTTCTAGTATTATGTACTCGACAAAATGTTATTTAAAAGAAGTATGCACCTTCTCTTAATAACTCTTTGAGTCCTCTCTTATGAGAAGACATCTAGGAGACGGAGAAATCCTACAAATTAGCAGCAAAGGTAACCAATACGAAGTCCAAGCCTTCGAGCCTCGACTTCAAAGACAAGCGTTTTTTCGCCATATCGTTCTACATGTACCTTTGCTAGATCTTTTACTTTATACTTTACTTTGCTAGAGCCTCGCGGCGTTTATCAAGCAACACCAGAGGACAACTTTTGCTGTATAGTAATTATCCACACTTTTCTAAGGGTGGCAGCGATTTATGGTCCGACAGACCTAAACAGGGCAGGTTTTTCTCATCCCGAGAACACAAAAAACTAAGGTTTAAGCCTAGTTCACCTGACGTGACCTCTGTAGATAATTGTAATTTTTGTACATCTTCGATTGTGCTCTAATTTTTCTGCACCTCTTGCTAGAAGGCTTCAGTTCTTTACCTTTCGTTGTAGTTTGGTCAGTCATGACCTTTGGATCATCAACAGTTTCAGATATGAGATAGAATTCATTTATACACATTTTCAGGTCCGTTTTCCTCCTACTCGAGTTTTTTTCTAAACAAAATTACTCATTTTGAACAAGAGGTGCAACAATTATTGGACAACTGAGGTGCCATCACTGTCCAAGAACCAGTTCCTGACCAGTTTATTTCTTTGTTATTTCTGGTTCCCAAGAAATCAGGAGATTTACCCCCAGTTATCAATCTGCGTCCTTTAAATGTTTGTATATCATACCAGCATTTCAAGATGGAAAACATCACGGATGTCAAGGATCTTTTATTGAAGGACGATTGGATGACCACAATCGACCTAAAGGGTGCCTACTTCGCAGTGCCCATCCACACCAATCATCGTAAATTTATTCGCTTCTGTTGGAGAGGGACAACTCACCAGTTTTCCTGTCTCCCCTTCGGGCTTTGCAGTGCATCCCGCACATTCACAAATGTTTTGAAACCGATTATGTCCTTCATCAGGGAACGAGAAACCAGATTTGTCATTATCTAGACAACATTATAGTTCTTGGTTCGTCAATAACCATAAGTGTGAACAACACTCAAGAGACAGTCGATCTCGATCCTTCAGCATCTAGGTTTTTTAATAAACCACGACAAATCAACGTTGACTCCTTCACGGAACATCCAGTACCTGGGTTTCGTCATAGATTCTTCTTCGATGACTCTGTCTCTTGGTCGAGAAGATGACAAAATTGTCAACCACTGCCAAGAGATCCTGGCTGCAGATTTGACATCAGTCCGGGAGATTGCCAGTCTCGTGGGCAGACTATCTTCAACAGTCCAGGTTGTGTTCATGGCTCTTATATTTTATCGCAACCTCCAGTTCGAACAGATCTTGGCTCTTCATCAGGACAACGATTGCGAGTCCAAATTAAGTCTTCCTCACGAATGAATCTAGAGACGAGCTCGTACTCGTAGTATGGTCTCGGTACCTGCGAGCATGAAAATGGTCGCAATATTCTTCGTCACTCTCCGAATGTCACCATTCATAAGGATGCATCGATTTTGGGTTGGGGTGCCTGTCTCAAGGACTGCAAAGTAGGAGGTCGATGGTCGATGCAGGAGCAGTCGTCCTACATAAATATTCTGGAATTTATGGCAGTTCTTCATGCCCTCAAGACTCATGAAAGATCAGCACGATCTCCGCGTTCGTCTCCAAGTGGACAATTTCTGTAGCTATTGCTTACATCAACCACAAGGGCGGTACTCATTTCAGGGACCTTGCCCAACTAGCAATCCAAAGCTGGCTCTGGTGCCTCAAAAGGACATAAACCTGTCAGCGGAACACTTTCCTGGGTCTCTCTATGTCACGGCGGACGAGTTGTCCAGAGTGTTCAACGACCGAGCAGAGTGGCAGCTCAATCCGGCGATATTTCACAAGGTCATGGTTTGAATTTCGCATCCAGTCTGAATGCCCAACTGAGAAACTTTGTCTCCAGGCAGCCGGATCCTCTAACTTGGAGAATAGATGGCGGGACATGAAGGAATACGTGTTTCCTCCCTTTGCCCTGTCTCAAATGTCTACACAAAATCAGCGAAGAAGAAGCAACAGTAGTCCTGATTGCGCCGGTGTGGAAAACACAAACATGGTACCCCAGGTTGTTAGGGTTTGCCATAGAGTTTTTCCTCTTGTCCTACCAAGGGCAATAGATCTTCTTCGACTCCCGCACAATCATCATCTGGTTCATCCATTGGCAAATCATATGCAGCTGGCCGCATGGAAGTTATCAGGAAGAACCTGCAGTCAGACGGTTTTCGCAAGCAGTGTCCTCCACTATTATCTCATTGGCGTGAAGGAACAGATAAGCAATTTAACTGTGCTTGGAAGAAGTGAACAGCTGGTGCGTTCAGAGGCAGGTTGATCCAGTTCGATCATCTGTAGCCAACTTCTTAGTTTTCATGCAGAATATATTTGATAATGGTTTACATTACAGAACAATTAATGTTTACCGGTCGGCTGTTCCATCGGCACAATTTTTGTATAGATGGAACTCCAATTAGTCAGCATCACTTGGTCACCCGCTTTTCAAGGGTATCCTCACACTTCGTCCTCCTTGCCCTATATATGTTTACCTGGAATGTCTCTACAGTTTTAAACTACTTGCCAGACAATAGACGTTTATCTCATTCTTGGGCAGCTTTACTCTTAAAGTCGCTATGTTGCTAGCTCTGGTTACTGCTAGTCGTGTTTCGTCCTTGACGGCCATTCATATCAACTACATGTCCAGTCGTACCGATGGTACTTATTATTATTTTTGACTGGGATGGTCAATCCTTCCAAAAAAATTCTGCTTGCAGAAATCTTTGTCCAGTTCGTGTTTTTAAGAGTATCTTGACAGAACTCTTGTTAGGGGCAAGGGTAGCTCGAAGATGACTCAACTTCTTCTTTCTCACACCAAATCCTATCCATCCAGTAGTACCGTACCTTCTACTGTCTCCAGATGGCCGAGGGACATATCATGTACCTAGCTGGAATTAACACTTCTTGTTTTAAAGGTCACTCTACTAGAGGTGCTTCTGCCTCTACAGCAGTTCGTACAGGGGTCTCCTTGTCAGATATCCTGAAAGCAGCAGACTGCTCAACCTCTTCGGAGTTTGGTCGTGCAGTTTTAGCGTCATCATCTGGAATGCTTTGAAGTCTACCCGGTAAGTCTCTCCGTAATTGGCGATATATAATTCCCCAATTACATAAAGGTACTTACCTGCAATATAATTAGAATTATATAAGACAATGGAGGAGAGACTTAGGTTTCCCTCCCTATGTTTGTTGTCATTTGACTTCCATTTCTACAGGTCTTGTGACTTTAGCTCCCATCCCAATTTCGATGAGTGACGCTATTTCCATACATCAAGCTTCAAAGAGACAACCATTCCTGGCATCATCGGGTATATGTATAGCAGCATTGAGAAGTTTTGAATACTAATGAGGATGATTCCATTAGCGTCAAAGGGTGGATCAGTTTGCACTAACAGGGAACAATACCCGGTAAGTCTCTCCTCCATTGTCTTATATAATTCTAATTATATTGCAGGTAAGTACCTTTATGTAATTGGGGAATTACCAGGCACATATTTTAGCAAACTTTAGGTGTATAGCGCCCTCATTAGACAATCTCATGAAAGGCAACTCTTGCAAGCACAATAAATGCAACTCCCAAAATATAATTGTTCTGGTAACTAGAACAATAGAGATTTAATAAATACATGTAGCTTGTTTTGTTCAGGGGTGGTTCATAAATCTTAACTATCTTTTTTGGCAAAAGGAATGTTCGAATAACTGCTCAAACTTGAAGACTTTTCCACTTGTTACACATAGAGTTTTCTTCCGCTTGGCTTTCGTGCTACAAACGACACAGTTGCGTTTTTTGCTGGTCACACTTCTCCAGGATAATGTTGACTCGAAAGACGCGACGCTTCATTGGCAAGGTGTGCTGGGCTGGCTTGTGTAGCGTACTGACTGTTCCACGAGAACTAAACCCTAGCCGCGACAACTTGTGAACGAGAGCTGGGCTAGTGCACCAATTATCCATAAAAGCGATATAGACTGAGAGCTGGATAGGGTTTGTTTTGGGTTGGATTATTCATCAGTGTTCAACAGAGGGCGCTATTCACATTTTTAATGGATCGCGAAAAACGTGTACGCTACACCGTTACTTCGGGTTTTGCAGAATAAATCACTAAGTTTGTCTAGATTTGTAGGACCCTGGATCCCTAACCAGCGGTAAATATTTTGTTGCAAAATATTCCGATTTTTCATTCATTTTGTAGGTTTGTTGTTGTTGTAGAATTGTATTTGAAATGCATGCAACTAAAAAATGCAACCATGCAGAACATTTAGTGGAAAACACGAGTGCGTTCGATTAGCTTCCACTCGTGCCATCCCCCGAGTGTTAACCCTAACTCCCCCGGGTAAGCTAATCGAACGCACCCTATATGATCGGTTATGAACAGTTTTAGCGTAATTTGGGAGGTAAAATAGGCATCGTTTTGGCACGGATTGCGTTTACTTTTAGTGCCGTTTATGGAATGTTGTGTCACTAGTGTATAAGTTATAGTGACATTTCTGTAGAACTCTGGCATAAATTCTGCCTATATCGGGGCTTAACTCCTTTGCACATGATCAGATAGTTTACTCTTATTGTTCTAAATCATAGACCGAATATTTGTTGTGATTTTGGATAGATTTGTTGATTGTTAAATTGTATGGGGCTCAGTTCATTGCAGTTGTAGGCAACAGCGCCCTCTTGGGGTGGGACTGCATACGTCCATACTTTCTGGAGCTTTCTTATAGTGTTGGGCAGGGGGGGGGGGGGGGGGGGGGGGGGGGGGCCTTCGAGACTGTGATTGCGAAACGCTGATGTACCGTCCATTCTCAAAATAGGGGGGAACAATTTTCTCAGGCGAAAAATAAAGAGTTTTTGGCATCCAATCTTAACATCTTGTCTTTTGTAGATGTAAAAGGTTGTTATTTACCTTAATATTTATCATCCAATGACAAAAATTGTATTGAAAATGAAAAAAGGAGTCGAAAAAAAATAAGCGTTGACGTACCGTTGATGCGCGTGGAGATTGTGCACAAATACTCAAACGACGTTAACAAATACCTCCCCTAAAAAGGGCAATAATAAAATCGTGCTTCGAACCAACTCATTTTTTTCCATGGATACGTTAAAAAAGGATGTAGCAGTGATATACTGAATTTTTAAACAAATCTCCCTGTGAACCCCTTGCGTTTTATCGTGTTGTTTTCGAACGAAAATTGCAGAAAATGACATCGCCCCCAAAAAAATTCGTGTAGATCGTGCCTGTGTACCTGGCTTTGCGGACGTTGTATAAATCACTGAATTCGGGGAGCGAGCACGGAGCAAATTTGTACGTGTTTCAATGGTGCGCTTTGAGGTAGCGATCTATACGTATTTACTGTGGTGAGATCTGTGGCTCATGAGCGTGGAAGAATGAATGAGAAACATTTCAACGTTGGTGGCGCACTTTTGTTGCCCCCCCCCCCCCCCCCCCCCCCCCTCCGCCCCCCCCCCCCCCCCCCCCCCCCCCTGGTGTTGGGTAGTTTATAACATATATTGTTTACATGTTTTCTGTATTTTTAATCATAGTTGACGTGGCTACAGGCAGCTGCAGTAGCATTAAAGGGCAGTTGTATGCCGTTACTAGAGAGAGTGAAATAAATCAAGTGTTTTACTCATACCGACCTTACAGGGTTTAATCCTAATTTCGGGAACAAATCCCTTTATTGTCTTAAATTATAGTATCCTCGACCCTGATCACAGAATGGGTGATCTTAAGTTGCACTAGATCAGACAAAGGCTAATTAGCGCCATGCCAAATGAGGACAATTTTACATTTAATCAAAATATTGGGAACGAGAACGAAACCAATTTTATTTGTTAACTTGGCACTTGTGGATACTGGAAATATAACTTAAAGAGCGATTTTAGATTAGACTAATAAACTTAAGAGTGGCGTGAAAAGCGCCGGAGGTGGGCGTGGCTATCACATCCTCATGTTTCATTTTCGCTGATGCCGTAGCAACGCAACTGTAGAGACGAAAACAAAAGTGGTTTGTATCGATGCCTTGACACCTGTGGAACATGAAAATATTACATAAGAGTAATTTTAGGTCAGACTAATTAACTTAAGAGCGGCGCAAAAGCGGGGAGGTGCGTGGCCGTCACCCCTCTATATACAGTTTCGCCTATCGTCGCAATGTATGTTAAAAATCGTGCCAGGTTTTTTTCTGACATGCTTGCTGGAGTCTTGCATTTATTTTGACACCAATTTCATGAAAATAGGACACAATGTTTTCACGAAATATCAATTTTCCGAAATAGGTAGGCCTATTGACCATGTTTAATATACAATGTACACGTATAATACACGCACGGCAAGCGAGAGAGGGCTATAACTAGACTGTGGATGATATGACCGCAATAGGCAATACACAAGCCCACAACAGATCACGCACGCTGTCTCCTTGAACTCCTTGAACTCATCATGCGTCAAAACAAATGCAAAACAAATGTGTCAAATTTTGAATTCAATGGCAAGATCTTCAGACAGAAAATTGACGTTGCCCATGGGTAGCAAAATGCAGTCCCGAAGATTTGTGACATAACTCTATTCAAATACGAACATAACCCTATCAAAAATTCTCCCTCACAATCCTTTAATTGTGAGCTACATGAGATATAGGGACGATGTTCTTATAATTTTTAACGGTAACGAAAAGCACGCTGCGGACCTCGTCTAAAAACCTAATACAATTCATCTACGCTGAAGTTCACGTCTGAGGATCTCACACCGCCAAGTCACTTTTCTCGTTCCACATTATCTACAAAGGCGAAACGTTTCAGAAATGAAGGGATACTGGATACTCGAGTGTACCAAAAACGGATACATTTCAGTACCTAACTCGAGAATCAGCAACACCCTAAGTCGGTATTTTGGCGACATAATCAAGTGTGAAGT